>JAZKJV010005974.1:0-500129 GCA_037367405.1 Ottelia alismoides
TGAAGATGGCGTAGAAACAAGAACAGGAGTAGACTCAGGTGAACTCCAAGTAGGAGGCGGAGGGACATAGACATCATCGATGGTAGTAGATGGTACCAGTCTGTCACCTGCAGGGGAAAAATACATAACAGACTCAAAGAAGGTGACATTAGCACCTAACAAAGTATTTCTTATTTATGGGATCATAACAACGATAGCCCTTCGGAGTCCGAGAATAACCAACAAAGACATACTTGACAGCTCTATGAGAGAGTTTTTCAAGTCCAGGAGTCAGGAGATGAACAAAGGCAACAGTACCAAAGACACATGGAGTAACTGAGAATAATTACATGTTAGGGAAAATGATAGAGATAGGAATTTTCTCACCAAGGACAGATGACGGCATACGATTAACCAGGTAGCAAGCGGTAAGAACAGCATCCCCCAAAAAGAGATAGGGGAACAACTCTGAATCAGTAGGGTTCAAGTAATGTCAAGAAGGTGGCGATGCTTCCTTTCTGCCACACCATTCTGCTGAGATGTGTAAGCACAAGTGGTTTGGTGAATAATGCCCTTTGACGAAAGAAACTGAGAGGGACCGTGTGCAAAATTCTAGAGCATTATCTGTACCGAACTATTGACAGTAGGGAGATAATACATTTTGCACTTCGTTAATCAAATTCTTAATCACATCGCCTGCTTTAGATTTATTCTTTAAAAGAAAGACCCACGATACACGAGAAAAATCATCTACTACCACTAGATAAAATCTGTGTCCCTGATGATCGGGTACACGGCTTGGACCCCATATATCTATGTAAAACAACTCAAACGGGGAGCTACTGCTCCGACGACTAGGAAAGCTAGACCTGATGATGCTTTCCCAACTGACACGCTTCACAGCGAGAGGAAGAACTGGGAGATATCTGCGGTAGAAGATGTCGCATTTTTTGGAGCGGGAGATGACCAAAACAGAGATGCCAGATGTACGGAGATACTGGTCCGATAGAACGAGAAGAGACACCAGCATAAGAATTCCGGACAAGCCGATACAGACAGAATATCCCACATCACCTTAGCAGTGGGTTGATGGAGGACATCATTGGCAATCTCCATCGATAGTATACCTAACAACCAGACCTTGGCATACGAATCATCAGCCTCCCACGAGGCATATATCCCTGTCTTCTCTGATGGCTCATCCTCGGTAAGAATGTGCTTCTTACCGTTCGACTTCATGAGGCTCATGAACTGCATCTCCCAGAGCTCATAGTTCGACCCGTCCATCTTTACTATTTGCACGGGACCTTTGAACGCGCCTATGGAGGGCATATCAACCTTTAATTCTGACATATCGCCGTTGGAGAACAACTAGGGTATGTAGACAAAGTGATAGATGTCTACACAAACTGCATAGGATTCGAGTGTGTATGTAGACGTTACGCACCCAAATCCATATATCTGGAGGAAGAGACGGCTACGATCAAGGTGGCAGAAGTCCAGCTAGGGCAAGCCGGAAGATGAAGGTGAGATCCCGGAACCGGCGGCGAACTGGGGGGTTCCGGCGGCACTTGGGGGGACCCGGGGGGTCTGGCAGCACTGGGGGCGACCCGGGGGGGTCCGGCGGGACTGGAGGGGAACCGAGGGGGTCCGACGGACTGGGGGGGACCCGGGGAGGGTCCGGCGGGGACTGGAGGGGACCCGGGGGGGTCATGCGGGACTGGGGGGACCCGAGAGGGGTCCGGCGGCAGCTGTAAGAGGCCCGAGGAGGGGGCGGTGGTGGAAGAAACGAGAGGGGGGCGGCGGGTGGGGAGAGGAAGCCCTAAGGCTCGGATACCATGTTGTGAAAAATGAGTGATTTATTATTCAATGGAACCCTAGGGTCTTCTATATAGGGAGAGACCTCAAGGGTAAAATACATAGAAGTCCAGAGAAAAATAAAAATTACGAACAGATAAATAGCATATGAAAATATCTATCTCTACGAGAACCATTGGATTTGTGTTGCTCATGGATTGAGATCCATGGATCCCAAAATATTATAAATAGAAGGGCACCCCTTCTCCTGAAGGGTCACCGAGCCTCTGTCTCCCTAAAGGCAGCAGGCCTCCCCCTGGAGGCTATCGAGCCTCCGTCTTCCTGGAGGCCATCGGGCCACCCCATGTCCCCCCAGTAGGCCTCCGAGGCTAACTCCCCCGTCGTCGTCCCCCTAGAGGCCACCGGGCCTCTCCCCCATCCCCGAAGGCCACCGAGCCTCCGTCTCCCTAGAGACCCAATGGCCTTCAACCACCCTCCCCCCTCCCCTCCCTTCCCCTAAAAGGCCACCAAGCCTTCGTCTCCCTGGAGGCTCGTTGGCCTACCCCCTCCCCCCCCCCACTCTCCTCCCATGGAGGCCACCGTGCCTCCCCACTGGAGGCCACCGACATAGGGCCACCCCCCATCCCCCTTGGAAGCTATCAGGCCTCCTCCCTGATCGTCGTCCCCCAGGAGGCATGCTTGCGGCCGCCACTGGTGGCCTCCCTCCCCACCTCACCCCCTCCACCTCCCTTCCAATCCCCCCAATCCCTTGGAGGCCACCGAACCTCCGTCTCCCTGGAGGCCGTTGGGACTCCTCCCCCCTCCCCTGGATGCCATCGGGCCTCTTCCCCCTCCCCTGGAGGCCACTCCCCTCCCCCCACCTCGGTCTCTCTTATAGGCCACCGTGCCTCCTCCCGCGGTTGTCCCCCGAGAAGCCACCTACCCCCCCCCCCCCCCCCGAATCCCCTCCCTTCCCTGAAGGTCATCGAGCCTCCGTCTCCCTTAAGGCCACAAGCCTCCCCCTAGAGGCTACCGAGCCTCCGTCTCCCTGGAGGCTATCGGGCTTCCACCCGTCCCCCCTAGAGGCCTCTGAACCTCCTCCCCCTTCACCGTCACCCTGGAGGCCACCTGCCCTCCCACCCATCCCTTGAAGGCCACCGAGCCTCTGTCTTCATAGAGGACCGATGGCCTCCTCCCACCCTCTCGCCCTCCCCTCCCAGCCCCTAAAGGGCGACATCGAGCCTTCATCTCCCTAGATGTCCATTGGCCTACCCCCTCTCCTCTCATGGAGGCCACCGTGCCTCCCTTCCTAGAGGCCACCGACACCGAGCCCCCATCTCCCCTGGAGGCCATCGGGCCTCCTCCCCCGTCACCATCTCCCTGGAGGCATGGTCGTAGCCGCCACCGGAGGCCACCGAGCCTCCATCTCTCTAGAGGCCATCGGGCTTCCCCCCATCCCCTAGAGGCCTCCGAGCCCTCCCTCCCCGCCGCCGTCCCCTTGGAGGCCACCGAGCCTCCCACCTATCCCCTGAAGACCACCAAGCCTTCGTCTCCATAAAGGTCTGATGGCCTCCTCTCACCCTCCCTTCCCTTCCCCTAAAGGGCACCGTCGAGCCTCCGTCTCCCTGGAGGCCCGTCGGCCTACCTCCCCCCCCTCTTCCCATGAAGGCCATCGTGCCTCCCCCTCTAGAGGCCACCGATATCGGGCCAGTCCCCCATCCCCCCTGAAGGCCATCGGGCGTCCTCCCCTATCGTCATCTCCCTAGAGGCATGGACGTAGCCGCCACCAGTGGCCTCCCTTCCCCCCCCCTCCTCCCCATCAATCCCCCCCCCATTCTTTGGAGGCCACCGAGCCTTCGTCTCCCTGGAGGCCATCGGGCCTCCCCCTGTCCCCCCAGTAGGTCTCTGAAGCTTCCTCCCCCGTCGTCGTCCCCCTAGAGGCCACCGAGCCTCCGCCTTCCTAGAGACCCGATGGCCTTCAACCACACTCTCCCCCTCCCATCCCTTCCATTAAAGGGCCACCAAGCCTTCGTCTCCCCGAAGGCTCGTTGGCCTACCCCCTCCCCCCACCCCTCCACTCTCCTCCCATGGAGGCCACCATGCCTCCCCATTGGAGGCCACCGACATAGGGCCACCCTCCATTCCCTTGGAGGCTATTAGGTCTCCTCCCCCATCGTCGTCCCCCAGGAGGCATGCTCGCGGCCGCCACTGGTGGCCTCCCTCCCCATCTCACCCCTCTACCTCCCTTCCAATCCCCCCAATCCCCTAGAGGCCACCGAACCTCTGTCTCCCTGGAGGCCGTCGGGACTCCCCCCCCCCCTCTAGAGGCCATCGAGCCTCCATCTCTTTGGAGGCTACCGGACCCTTGGAGATCGAGGCTCGGAGGCCTCCAAAGAACGGAGGGAGGGGAGGGTGTCCCCTCCCTTCCCCAGATGGCCATCGAGCCTCCGTCTCCCTGGAAGCCATCGGGTCACCTCCTCACACCGCTGGAGGCCACATAGCCTCCGTCTCACTAGAGGCCACTGGGCCTCCTCCCTCCCCCCTCCCCCTCCGGAGGCCACAGAGCCTCAGTCTCCCTGGAGGCCAGCGGGCCTCCTCCCCGGTCGCTGTCCCCTGGAAGCCAGCAGGCATCTCCCTCTCCCTCGCAGTCTCCCCCCCCCCCCACCCTTCCCCTAAAGGCATCAGGCCTCCTCCCCAGTCGTTGTCCCCTAGAGGCCAGCGGGCCTCCCGCCCTCCCCCACAGTCCCCCCTTCCCTGGAGTCCATCGGGGCCTCCTCCCTCCTCCCATGGATGCCATCGGGCCTCTTCCCCCGCCCCTGGAAGCCACCCCCCCCCCCCCCGAGTCCCCTCCCTTCCCTTGAAGGTTCATCGAGCCTCTGTCTCCCATAAGGCCACGCCTCCCCCTAGAGGCTACCGAGCCTCCGTCTCCCTGGAGGCCATCGGGCTTCCCCCCGTCCCCCTTAGAGGCCTCCGAGCCTCCTCCCCCGTCGCCGCCCCCCTGGAGGCCACCGGCCCTCCCACCCAACCCCTGAAGGCCACCGAGCCTCCGTCTCCATTGAGTCCCGATGACCTCCTCCTACCCTCTCGTCCTCCCCTCCCTTCCCCTAAAGGGCGCCATCGAGCCTTCGTCTCCTTGGATGTCCGTTGGCCTACTCCCCCTCCTCCCATGGAGGCCACCGTGCCTCCCTCCCTAGAGGCCACCGACACCGAGCCACCCCCCATCTCCATTGGAGGCCATCGAGCCTCCTCCACCGTCACCATCTCCCTGGAGGCAAGGTCATAGCCGCCACCGGAGGTCACAGAGCCTCCATCTCTCTGGAGGCCATCGGGCTTCCCCCCATCCCCCTAGAGGCCTCCGAGCCTCCTCCCTATCGCCGTCCCCTTAGAGGCCACCGAGCCTCCCACCTATCCCCTGAAAACCACCAAGCCTTCGTCTCCATAAAGGTTTGATGGCCTCCTCTCACCCTCCCCTCCCTTCCCCTAAAGGGCACCATCGAGCCTTCGTCTCCCTGGAGGCCCGTCGGCCTACCCCCTCCCCCCTCTTCCCATGAAGGCCACCGTGCCTCCCCCCTAGAGGCCACCAACATCTGGCCACCCCCACATCCCCCCTGAAGGCCATCGGGCCTCCTCCCCCGTTGTCATCTCCCTAGAGGCATGGTCGCAGCCGCCACCAGCATGGTTTAAAAAACGCGCCTCGAGGGCCTGAGGCTGTCGAGGCGAAACGGGCCGTTGAGAAAACGCCCTGAGGCGACCGCCTCAGACCCCCTGGCTGAGGCGTGCGCCTCAGATGCCTGAGGCGGTCGAGGCGAGGCGAGGCGCTGAGGCGGGGCGAGGCGCTAGGTGAGGCGTGAGGGCTTTTTCAAGTATTATTTTAAAGGGAAAAATTATTCCTATTCATATTTTCATATGTTTATAAAGGTCTTGTTGTTGAGTATATATTTATGCAAGATGAATGCTTAAATTTGACCTCTTTGACCTCTTTCACATTCATATTTACCATTAACATGCCAAATTATTTCAGTGAACTCTTACTATTACATCGTTAAACATATAAAAAACTGTATACGAATTTGAATACTAATATAAGAAAAAAATTGGGACGGGGGCGCTGCCCCCTGCACCCCCGCAAGGGGGGCCAACCTGGGCCCCCCCTAGCCCCCCCCAGGCTCGCTGACCGGGCAGCGAAACCCCCGTACTGGTAGGGTATGGTGGCACAGGAAGGATATCAAACCATTCTTCATTTGAGTGCAGTAGAACATATAGTTAGTATTCAAATCATATGATTCATATCAACAACTTGGATATCTATAATGACAACTATAGCCAATCCTCTTTAGATAAAAATTTTAGCAATAGTTACAGCCAATGATTCCCTTCTGATTGGGTAGAAATTCAGTAGAAAGGTTTATGGCATTGACATATTCTTTTTTCATGCTCTTATCTTCGTAATATCATCATATATTACATTGTTACATACTATATGTTTGTCAGATTATATTATTTCACCAATAAATATATTTATTATATATTTTATAATTATTTTTCTATACAAACTGAGGCTTACGCCTCGACCGCCTCGAGGCTACGCCTCGCCTCGCTTCCAGGGAAAACGCCTTATTCCGCCTTTCGTTTTTTCCGAACCTTGGCCACCAGTGGCGTTCCTCCCCCCTCCTCCCCATCAATCCTCCCTCCCCCTCCCCCCCATTCCTTGGAGGCCACCGAGCCTTCGTCTCCCTGGAGTCCATCAAGCCTCCTCCCCCCTTCCTAGAGGCCAGCGAGACTCCATGAGGCTCGGTGGCCTGCAGGGAACAAGGGGGGCATTCCCTCCCTTCCCAGAAGGTCATCGAGCCTTCATCTCCCTAGAGGCCATCGGATCGCCTCCTCCCCATAACCGCTGGAGACCTCCGAGCCTCCATCTCGTTAGAGCCCACCGGGCCTCCCCACCCCCCACCCCTCTGGAGGCTACCGGCCCTCCCGCCCATCCCCTGAAGGCTACCAAGCCTCCATCTCCATAGAGGTCCGATGGCCTCCTCCCACCCCTCTCGCCCTCCCCTCCGTTCCCCTAAAGGGCGTCATCGAGCCTTCGTCTCCCTGGATGCCCGTTGGCCTACCCCCCCTCCTCCCATGGAGGCCACCGTACCTCCCTCCCTAGAGGCCACCGACACCGAGCCATCCCCCCATCCTCCTTGGAGGCCATCGGGCCTCCTCCCCCGTCACCATCTCCCTGGAGGCATGGTCGCAACCGTCACCGAAGGCTACCGGGCCTCCATCTCCCTGGAGGCCATCGGGTTTCCCCCCATCACCCCTAGAGGCCTCCGAGCCTCCTCCCCCGTCATTTTCCCCATGGAGGCAACGGGGCCTCCTACCCATCCCCTAAAGGCCACCGAGCGTCCGTCTCCGTAAAGGTCAGATGGCCTCCTCCCACCCTCCCTCCCTTCCCCTAAAGGGCACCATCGAGCCTCTGTCTCCCTGGAGGTTCGTTGGCCTACCTCTTGATAACAGCCCCGCACCCTTAGTTAACTCGGTCAGATTAATGACCAAATTAATTTTAATCGTTCGTTGCAGTCGGATACGAGAGGGCTAATCAAAAACCACTTTTAATTTAATTAAGTAAATTTCGAGTGGCAAATTTTTTTTTACTTGGTGAAGTCCAAGGTCGAACTCAGGGAGGCAGCTGTCTCCTTAGGTAAATTTTAGAAAAGATCAAGTGTTGGATTTTCAGGGAATTATTTTTTTCTTTTTTTTTTAATTTCTACGCAAGACACATGCAGGAATCAAGCCAATTCAAAGTTAATTCAATTAAGATATCAAATGAAGTCCAAAAATTATGAAAATTGGCAGATGATGGATTATGATGAAACTAAGCTACCCTAATTTTTTGGGAATTTTTAGACACTAAATGAATTTACAGTGAGTTAAACATGCAGACAGGGTGATTTTCACTAATTTATTTTTAATAAATAACAAATCACATCTTTTTCAGGAAAGGAAATTATCCTAGATAGTTCTAATGATGAAGAATCTAGGAAAATTGACAGACATTAATTTCAATGTAAAATGAATTTATTAAAATTAAAATTTGAAAATCACTAAACAATTTATTCAGGCCTCGATATGTGTGCAAATGACATGAAATTTTTATGCAATGTTAAGTTCACTATCCTAGAGCTACTATGAATTTTTGAGAATTTTTGGAGCTACAGACAATTAATTATAAATTAAAAGGTCTCATTGAGCAAAATATTACACAAATCCACCAATTAATTCATTTAACAATCTACTGTAATTACAAAAATATGACAAGTGGCACAATAGATAGAGGACAAGTTACTCAACAAAATGTAACTTTTGGAATTTAAAAATGATGTAAAATGCGACCTAGGGATGCGTGCAAAGACAGGGGTGTATTTGCAATACAAGAAAATAAAATTACATAAAAGAAATATGCTGACAGGGACTTAAATGCAATTACCTATAATGCAGGGGACTGATATGCAATTTCTCCAAAGGCATGTGCTCCTCACGTGAGGTCTGCTTTACAGGGACCTTTTTGTAATTTCAAAAAGTCCCGAGGGCCTCTATGTAAAATTCGCAGGCCGCACGTGCTCCTCACGTGGTCGGTCTAGGCTCGGGTGGCTTCGGAGGCTCGGGGCTCGGCTCGGTTGAGTGGCGACGTGGCGCGAAATAGACCGTTCGATCGAGGTGATCGAACGGCAGTTGGGGCTTCTCCTCAGATGGTCCTCTGCCGCCTGCGGAGGAGATGGCGGGGCTCCGGCGACGGGGCTTTTTCTCCGCCCGTCCCTCCTCGTGTCGATGAAGCTCTCCGAGGTGTCGGAGATATCCCAGTAGAAGCGTGGCGATGCGGCGAAGAAGCTGATGGTCTCAGGAGCTGGAGAGGGCCGTCGGAGATTGCTGGCGA
The DNA here is from genome assembly GCA_037367405.1 of Ottelia alismoides. NCBI lineage: Eukaryota > Viridiplantae > Streptophyta > Magnoliopsida > Alismatales > Hydrocharitaceae > Ottelia > Ottelia alismoides. The sequence continues at coordinate 8,696 of JAZKJV010005974.1, forward strand.
CGAAGCTCGAGGACGACTCCGGTGAAGTTCCGGCCAATGCACAAGATAGGTGCCTGCAGGTGTTAGAAGAATAGCCGAAGCACTGGGTGCACTTGTGGAGTTATGAGGGTGGTCGGCGAGGCCTATGGAGTAGCGGAGGTGGTCTGGCGATGGTGCTCCGGCCAAGTGGCGGAGCTGGAGATGTTGGATAGCGAAGTGCGTCGTCGGCGGGCGTAGAGGGCACCGCGAAGATGAGAGCTCCGACGCGGAGCTCGGCGGATTGGAAGCAAGGCGAGAAGGTGGACGGAGACGTCGAATAAAATGCGAGAAAAATGAAGCAAAATCAAAATGAAGATCAATCGGGGATGGAGGTGTTCACCTGGGGTTTGGAGCTCGAGTTTGAGGTCCAGATTGTCGCTCGAAGGGGCGGTGAGTCTCTGAGCTCAAGCAGCGGCTCGGCGGAGGAGGGCTGCGACGCGGCGGTGGCCGAGGATCTCGCCGGAGAAGACGACCGTCTTCGCTCAAAGAAACTTGCAATTACTGTCACCAATCGGACGCTCTGAGCTCAGAGTGTCTCTCAGGGGTGGCGGATAGGTGCGACGATGGCCGGAGGGCGAGTATTTATAGGTCGAAGGTCTCGGTCAGGCTGATGATGGAGCGAGGTTTAAGGAGTTCGTGGGACGTCGCTTGAGGTCGACGGGGGTAGTGGAGTGGCTGGCGAGGATGAGGGATGAGTGGGGGTCATCGTGGAGGTGGTGGTGCTCGTCGACGGTGGAGGGAACGCGGCTGAGAATAGGAAGGGGCTGCCCCTCCCGCAAGGCGGAGATCGTGGGAGAGAGAGGCGCTGGAGCTGGAAGACGAAGTCTCCACCGTTGGATCGTGTGATCCAACGGTGGTGATCGAGGCGGGAAGGAGCGGTAGGATGGAGATCGGGGCGCTGTGATCTGAGCGTCAGGAGCCCTCCATGTGGCGCGATGGGGGCGAAGTATGCGCGAGCGGTGTGGATTACATCAGGAGTGGCTTAATCCAAAGGTCGTGAAGGCGCCAGGTGTCGTGCGGAGGAGAGGGCGATGACGAGCGGCGGGGATCAGATCTGAGGAAGATCGAAGGGCTGCGATGCACTGCGGGCTGAGCGGTTGAGATGGAGGGATGGAGTGCATCATCCAAGGACGCAACAAGCGTCACGTGGTGCGCTGAGGAAGAGGCGCGAACGGGCGATTGAGATGAGGCGGGGGATTTGATCTGACGGTCAAGGTTAAAGGCGTACGTGGTCATCCAGTGGCCGTTGGATTGAAAGTGTCATCCAACGGCCGAGAGCAGAGGCGGCTTGGGCAAGGGGAGCGGGCCGCGTGGCGCAACCAGATGGCGCCACGCGGCCTGCTGTGATTGGCTGGACAAAGAAATAAGGGTAGAGAGAGGAAGGGGCCGAATTTGGAAAAACTCAAAACATGAAAGTTGTAGATCTCGATGAGATCTACAAGTTTCATGTTGACCAAAGACGGAAATGAGGTCAAATATGATACATAAATACAAAGATACAAATATACATACATGTAGTATACAAAGAGGCCCAAAAACTCAACTTTTTCATACGAGCTCTAAATTGGATGAAATTAGTCTCATTTTAAAGGTCTTTTAATGTGTATTATTCTAAAAGTAAGTAGACCTATTTCGGAGTTTGTATGAAAGAGTTATGGGCAATTTCTGATCCAGGGGTTCTAGGGCTTTATTGGCTATTTTACAAGGGGGATTTCCGGCTTTCTTCCCTACATTATTAACTAAGGAGTACATCCTATAAGGAAGAGGTTATTTTGATAAGAGGATATTTTACAAGGGATTTTGGCTTCTTATTTAAATGCAAATGGAGTGCTAAAATGCATATGTTATGTATGCATGCATGAATGCTATTTATGCAATATAAAGGGAAATATGCCTCCATTTACTCGGGGACAAGGCTCTATTTTTAACTTTTAGAGTGATGAATCACAAATTCATCACTTCTCCCCCCCCCCTCATCCCATGGAGGCTATCGTTCCCTCCCCCCCTTAGAGGCCACCAACACCGGACCAACACCCCATCACCCCTGAAGGCTATAAGGCCTCCTCCCCCATCGCCATCTCCTTAGAGGCAAGGTCGCAGCCGCCACCAGTGGCCTCCCTCCCCCTCCTCCCTGCTAATCCTCCTCCCCCTCATTCCTTGCAGACCACCGAGCCTCCGTCTCCCTGGAGGCCATCGAGCCTTCTCCACCCTCCCCTAGTGACCAGCGAACCTCCATGAGGCCCGGTGGCCTACAGAGAACAGAGGGGGGGCGTCCCCTCCCTTCCTAGAAGGTCATCGAGCCTCAGTCTCCCTGGAGGCCATCAGGTCGCCTCCTCCCTACCGCCACTGGAGGCCACCGAGCCTCCGTCTCGCTAGAGGCCATCGGGCCTCCCCTCACCACTCTAGAGGCCACCGAGCCTCCGTCTGTCTCCCTGGAGGCTACCGGGTCTCCTCCCCTGTTGTTGTCCCCTGAAGGCCAACGGGCCTCGCTCCCCCCCTTCCTTAAAGGCCATCGGGCCTCCTCCCATGAATATCATCGGGGATCCTCCCCCCTCCCCTGGAGGCCACCATGCCTCCCCCTCCCACCCCCCCGTCTCTCTTGGAGGCCACCGTGCCTCCCCCCTCACGATCGTCTCCTTAGAGGCCACTGGGCCTCCCCCCCAGTCCCCTCCCTTCTCGTGAAGGGCCACCGAGCCTCCTGTCATCCTCCTTGGAGGCCACCGGGACTCCTCCCCCGTCGCAATCCCCCAAGAGGCTATCGGACCTCCTCTCCCGTCCACTCCCATCCCCTGAAGTCCATCGCGCCTCCGTTTCCCTAGAGGCTAGGAGGCCTCCTCCACCCCATTCCCCCAGTCCCTACCCTTCCCAGAAGGGCCAACGAGCCTCCACCTCCCCTTGTAGGCCACCGGGCCTCCCCTCCAGAACCCTCTCATCCCCTGAAGGGCCACCGAGCTTCCTTCTCCCATGAGGCCACCGGGCCTCGTCCCACCCCCCCCCACTCCCATGGAGGCAACAGAGCCTCCCCCTAGAGGCCTGGTGGCCACCTACACCCCTTTCCTCCTCCCATAGAGGTCGTCGTGCCCCCCCCCCGAGGCCACCGAGCCTCCTCCCTCATCCCCTAGAGACAACCGCGCCTCCCCCCCCTCTTAGAGGCTACGTGCCTCCTCCCCCGCGGTCGTCCCCCTAGAGGCTCAGTAGCCTCCCCCCACTGGTCCTCCCTACCTAGTCCTCTCCCTTCACCTGAAGGGCCGCCAAGCCTCCATCTCCTTGGAGGCCACCGACCCTCCGTCTCCCCGGAGGCCATCGACCCTCCGTCTCCCCGGGAGGCCACCGGACCTCCTCCCCTGTCGCAGTCCCCCTGGAGGTCACCGGACCTCCACCCAGTCCCCTCCTTTCCTCTGAAGGCCACTGAGACTCCGGCTCCCAAGAGGCTCGATGACCTCCTCCACCCCACCTCCCCCAGTCCCTCCCCTTCCCCTGAAGGGCCATCGAGCCTCTGTCCCCCCTAGAGGTCTGTTGGCCTAACCTCCCCCCCCCCCCCCGGCCTCCCATGGAGGCCACCATGCCTCCCCCTGGAAGCCACCGATACTGGGCCACCCCCCGACCCCCCTGTCGTCCCTTACCCTGAAAGGCTACCGAGCCTCCGTCTTCCTAGAGGCCCGGGGGCTTACCCTCCCCCCCTCTCCTCTCACGAAAACCACCGAGCCTCCCCCCTGGAGGCCACCGACATCGGGCCTCCACCCGTCTCCTCTAGAAGCCATCGGGCCTCCTCTCCTATCGTCGTCCCCCTGGAGGCCACCGGGCCTCCCCCAGTCCCCACTTATCCCCTGAAGGCCACAACCACTGTCTCCCTAAAGGCCCGATGCCTGCCCCACTCCCCTGAAGGCCACTGTGTCTCCTCCCCTGCGGTTGCCTCCTTGGAGGCCACCGAGCCTCCCCCTCAATCCCCTCCCTTCCCCTAAAGGGCCACCGAGTTTCCGTCTCCCAGGAGGCCGGGTGGCCTCCCCCCCCCCCCCACCACCTTTCATGGAGGCAACTGAGCATCCCCCCCCCAAGAGGCTTGGTAGGCACCTACCCCCCTCTTCTCGTCCCATGGAGGTCACCGTGCCTCCCCGAGGCCATCGGGCCTCCTCCCCTCTCCCTTAGAGGCCACTGCGCCTCCCTCCCTCTGTCCCTTTTGGAGGCCACGTGCCTCTTCCCCCGCGGTCCTCCCCACCTAGTCTTTCCCTTCCTCTGAAGGGCCACCGAGCCTCCATCTCCCTGAAGGCCACCAGGCCTCCCCCTTGAGGCCACCGAGCCTCCGTCTCCCTGGAGGCCATCGGGCCTCCTCCTGTCCCCCCTGAAGGCCTCCGAGACTCTTCCCCCATCGTCATCCCCCTAAAGGCCACACCCACCGCTATTCCCCACCCATCCCTTGAAGGTCACCGAGCCTCCATCTCCCAAGAGGTCCGATGGCTTACTCCCACCCTCTCCCCCTCCCCTCCCTTCCCCTAAAGGGCCACCGAGCCTCCATCTCCCTGGAGTCCCGTTGGCCTACCCCTCCACCCCTCCTCCCATGGAGGTCACCGTGCCCCTCCCTAGGAGATGGAGGCTCGGTGGGCTCCAGGGAACGAAGGGAGGGAGGGGGCGTCCCCTCCCTTCCCCAGAAGGCCATCAAGCCTCTGTCTCCCTGCAGGCCATCATGTTGCCTCCTCCCCACCACCGCTGGAGGTCACCGAGCCTCCGTCTCGTTGGAGTACATCGGGCCCCCCTCCAACCAATCCTCTCCCCCCAGTTCCTTTGAGGGCCACCTAGCCTCCGTCTCCCTGGAGGCCATTGGGCCTCCTCCCCCCTCCCCAGAGGCCAGCAAGCCTCCGTCTCCCTAGAGGCCATCGGGCCTTCCCTCCCCCCCCCCTTCCTTTGAGATGGAGGCGCGATGGGCTCCAGGGAACGGGGGGGCGTCTCTTCCCTTCCCTAGAAGGTCATCGAGCCTCCGTCTCCCTGGAGGCCATCGGGTAGCCTCTTCTCCACTATCGCTTGAGGCCACCAAGCCTTTGTCTCGCTAGAGGCCACCGAGCCCCGCCCCCGGAGGCTACCGGCCTCCTCCCCTATCATTGTCCCCCTGGAGGCCAGCGGGCCTCCCCCCCCCCTCCCCCCTCAGTCCCTCCCCCCATCCCTAGAGGCCATCGGGCCTCCTTCCTCCTCCCCTGGATCCCACCGGGCCACCTCCCCCCCTCCCCTGGAGGCCACCCCCCCCCGGTCTCTCTTGGAGGCTACCGTGCCTCATTCCCTGCAGTCGTCCCCCTAGAGGCCATCGGGACTCTCCCCTAGTCTCCTCCCTTCCCCTGAAGGGCCACTGAGCCTCTATCTCCCTGGAGGCCACCGAGCCTTCGTCTCCCCGGAGGCCATCGGGCCTCCTCCCTCGTCGTAATCCCCCCTGGAGGCCACCGGACCTCCCCCCACTCCCCTTTCATCCCTTGAAAGCCACCGAGCCTCCATTTCCCTAAAGGCCCGGTGGCCTCTTCCACCCCCTCCCCCAGTCCCCTCCCTTCTCCTGAAGGGCCATCGAGCCACTATCACACCTGGAGCCCCGTTGACCTAACCCCCTTCCCTCTCCTCCCATGAAGGCCACCGTGCCTCCCTCCCTGGAGGCCACCGACACCTGGCCACCCCTCCCCCCCCCCCCCCCCCCGTCCACCTGGAGGCCATCGAGACTCCTCCCCAATCCTCGTCCTTACATTGAAGGGTCACCGAGCCTCCGTCTCCTTAGAGGCCCGGTGGCCTACCCCTCCCCCCCCTCCCTCTCCTCTCACGAAGACCGCCGAGCCTCCCCCTGGAGGCCATCGACACCGGGCCTCCACCCGTCCCCCCTGGAGGCCACCGGACCTCCCCCCAGTCCCACTTATCCCTAGAAGGCCACCACCTCCATCTCCCTAGAGGTTTGATGCCCCCCCTTTCGTTCCCCATGGAGGCCACTGTGCCTCCTCCCATGCGGTTGTCCCCTTGGAGGCCATCGGGCTTCCTCCCACCCCCCCCCCCTCACATGGAGGCAACCGAGCATCCCCCTTAGAGGTCTGGTGGCCACCCATCCCTCTTGGAGGCCATCGGGCCTCCTCCCCCATCGTCGTCCCCTTGGAGGCCACCGGGCCTCCCCCGGTCCCCACTTATCCTTTGAAGGCCACCACCTCCGTCTCCCTAAAGGCCCAATATCCCCATCCCCCCCCCCCCCCCCCGTTCCCCATTGTGACTCCTTTAGGATTCGGCTACCCGTTTACACATGTTCGTACTGTTACATTCGCATGTCATCGCACAAATTATTGAAAATCAGTGGAATTTTTTCGCGTTTGGTATGACATTCACATTCAATGAATAAACCACACAGACAAGAAGAAGAAGAGCCACCAATATTTCATTCATTTCCATATAACAATACATATAACAAAAGAACGTATTACAATATATATGTAGATCCAAAAAATATATGACTGAAGAGAAAGGAAGCATATTACATCATAAGCTGAATCAAAAATTAAAACAAAAGACATCATATCTTCTGTTATATACACGATCACCAGATGTCATCAATCACTATTGTTGTAGGCTCCTTGCATGCCATGCGTGCATGGGAGAAGATGTGTCACAAATGTGAATACAACCTGCAGTTTAAAATAAGAGCAGGTAATTTATTATGTGCAAAAGAAAGAAAGTAGATAAGCATATATAATTGAAAATCTACCATTACATGCGTAGAAAAAGGTTTTTGAAATTATAAGGCATGCATTTCCCCATTAATACTCATTAACCAAAAATTTCCTATTTATAATATTTTCCATAAAAATATTTAGGGCCAGAAAGTATAACTTGTTATCTTGTCATTAAGATCAAGTTAAGTATCTTGCTAAGAAATTAGTGAGGTGATATTTTATTTTATTCTTAATTTATTTATGTTGGAAAGGATAATATATTAATCAGTTTTCAAGTCTATTTGTCTTTTAAAGTCTAGTAGGTAGTCTATGGTCTTGATTTTTGTATAACATCACACTATGACTTTAAGGCATGAATAATGCCTTAGGATTCCGTAGGCATGCGGTGTTGTATAATGCATCCTAACTAAGTTCCCAACACATCCACTTGCTTATAAGGATTTCGAATCCAATTATAGTTACTTCCAACTAATTCAATTTTGATTGTAATTCCTCCAACATCACAACTGTAACTGTCTCAGATGTAACCTTAGATGACTTAGATGTAGGCATGGATGATTTGGATGTAGTATTGCCAAGTCTGCTGACGAAAGAACAAAACTCAAGCGGTGAGGTAGCCTACAAAAGGCTCTTCCGTCCCGCCCTCTAATTGGAAGTGCGGTCCAATAGAGCGAAAGGTCTACTCCAAAACTACGCCCTAAAGACGGGTAAGAGAGTAACTACAAAAAAGTCACTCTAAAAATTGGCCCGACCAATAATGGGCAAACGAGCTCGTATAGAAAATTAAAACCGAGGATCTCCCACATGGGTGTCCTAAAACAGAGGGGTCAGCAGAACTGGTCAAAAGTCGGGATCCCAACGAGGTGTAAAAACATTGCGAACTCGCGTAAAAACCGTGAAAAAGATTGGGATCCTAGACCCGCGCACTTGGCAGCCGCTGCCCTAACTGGACTTCCTTTCCTCCACCCAGTTGAAAGTCACCGCACCCTTACGCAGTCAGGTGTAAAAGTCATCATGACAGGCATTATAATCATCAGTCATCACTGAGTTCTCATTATCTTTCTTGATCTTTTATTCCTTCTCAATCTCTGTTGTGGTTAACCTTACGGATCCAGGTATCTAGTCTAACTTATTATTAGTGATCAATAGATAATAGTGAACACTTAACGGATTCATTTAAGGAGATGATCGATTCTTGAAATCATGAGGTATTATTTCTAAAGTCATGAGTTTAACAACTATTCCTTATATTTGGATCTAACTCAAATTAATACAACTTTTACTTTTCTTATTTAACCCATGAGTTAAATTCTATGCTAAATTACACTTAGTTATTCCATTCTTACAGCATATAATCTATAACTATTAGTAATCCTATTTTAGACTATTCATGTTTAATTCTATATTTGATATCCTCTATACATATGCAAGACATGGAAAAGTAAGTTAACTCATATCATAACAACTATTTATCTGTCAGGTTTGAAATTTCTCAACACACACATATATAAAGCAGGTTGTTAAAATTTTAATATATTGTATGTTAAAATTTTAATATATTGTGTCAGAAAAATAGTACTGCAACACTATGCAATCACTTTAGTAATGGTTATGTATCCTCAATCGTGCACGCATACACAATCAATTTCCATCCCTCTTAAGATGATCATGCTGAATTTATAAAGCCAACTTATTATGTATTTAATATTAATATTATCTAACAGAGATCACCTGTATAATTACAACAACAACAAAACCTTTTTCCACAATTAAGTAGGGTCGGCTACATGGATTCTTCGCCTCCAATCAGATCTATCTTGGGTCAATCTCGGGTATAAATCCACAAAACAAAGATCCCTTTGTTTGGTCTCTTTCCAACACTTCTTGGGCTGTCCCCGTCCTCTCTTAGCCAGCTCAACACCCCAACACTCGCATCTCCTAACTGGTGCATCAGCTGATCTTCTTTGCAAATGACCAAACCATTTTAAGCAGTTTTCTCGCATCTTATCCTCGATTAGAGCAACACCAACTTTCTTTCTGATTGCATCATTCCGAAACCGATCTTTACGTGTGTGTCCACACATCCATCATAGCACTTTCATTTCTTCTACAGTCATTCTCTGCACATGTCTATGGTTCACTGGCCAATATTCAGACCCAGAGAGCATAGCAGATCTCACGGCTACTTTGTAAAACTTTCCTTTAATTTTTAAAGGAATTTTCTTATCACAGAGAACACTAGAGGCTCCTCTCCACTTTAGCCAACCTGCATTTATTCTATTAGTACATCTCCATCAATTTCCCCATCATGTTGCAAAATAGATCCCAGATATCTAAAAGAATCTCTCTTCTGAATGTTATCATCACCAATCGTCACCTCAATTCCTTCACCATTACTTCCATCAAAGGTGCACTCCATATATTCTGTCTTAGCCCTACTTATACGAAATCCATTACTCTCCAACTCATGTCTCCAGACCACAAGCTTCTCATTTACTCCATCTCTAGTCTTGTCAATCAACACAATATCATCAGCAAATAACATACAACAAGGTAACTCATCCTGAACGTGACTTGTCAACTCGTCCATAATCAAAGTAAAAAGAAATGGACTCAAAGTTTAACCATGAAGTAAATCAATGTTGATGTCAAAATATCCAGTCTTCCCAGACGGGGTCCTTACACAAGATAAAGCACTATCATACATGTCCTTTATGAGGTTAATGTATAGGACATGCACTTGTCTCTTCTCTAAAACTCTCCACAATATCTCTCGTGGGACAAAATCATAAGACTTCTCCAAATCAATAAAGATCATATGGAGGTTCTTCCTTTTAGCTCTATAAATCTCCATTATTCTCCTCAGCAAATGGATGGCTTCAATAGTTGACTGACCTGGCATGAATCCGAATTGGTTTTCTTTGACATTGGAAACTTGTCTCAACCTTCTCTCGATCACACGTTCCAAAATTTTCACAGTGTGACTCATCAGCTTGATACCTCTATAATTTGAACAATTTTGAATGTCTCCTTTATTCTTATAAAGAGGCACCACGATACTCCTCCAATCTTCAGGCATTTTCTTGCTTCGCCAAATAACATTGAATAGATTCGTAAGCCAAGTCAAACCGCGCTCACCTAAAACTTTCCATACTTCTACAGGGATGTCATCCGGTCCTACACCTTTCCCATGTCTCATAACCTTTCCCAGGGATGTCATCCGGTCCTACATCTTTCCCAGAGATCACCTTTATAATTAAAAAGATATTTTCTTTTATGGAGAGGATATATATACACACACACGAAATAAGAAAGTTGAGAAAGATATAATTTACAAAAGGCGGACGATAGCTCCAAGAATTAAAGTCATATCCAACAGCCATATACTGGTAGGATTATTATCATCTGAAGAATGGAAAACTGACTTCTTCTTTTTGATTTCCAACCAAACATTCACAGATTTGACAGAAACTGACATTATCTGAGCAAGTTACTTTTAGGCTATTCATTTGGTTTCTTACTCCATATTCTAGTAAGATGCTAGACAAGATACCCATTTGATACACGTTTCTATTCGATCAATCTAAAGCTAATATATATATAATCTTCGATTTTCTTCTATTCAAATCATTGTTTCCAGCTTTTTTAAACAATATTTCTAGAAATTTGTAGTTCCAATCATACATATTTTAAGTGCAGTAAAATGGATCACATACTTCTCTCTTAGTTCCAGCCATACATATTTTAAGTGCAGTAAAATGAATCATGGATTTCTCTCTTTACCATGTAAACAAAATATGTAAAAATTTGCATAAATGGCAGCAAAAAGAATGGGTGATCTGTATATGCATGGCAGCAATTAGAACGGAGACGTTGTACCAATTAGATCTCTCAATTTGAAGGCAAATTGCTTGTAGAAGAGGTTGATTCCTCCAACCTCCTTGAATTCAATCTCCAACAGTGGCAAAAAGGGGCTGGAAATAGGGCTATGCTCTCTTGATTGTATAGAAATGGAAGAGGGGAATGAAAAGGGATAGGAAAAGGGATGAGAGAAGCTCCAACGTTGGATTTGAAAAGAAAGATATAGAGAATATAGAGGAAAAAGAAAGGAAGGGAACTGGAGCTTTTCCTAGAATTTGGAATATGAACTTTGGGGGAGATTGGGATATAAAGGAGAGAGAGGTTCTTACGATGGTGGATTTGAGAAGAATGCTTGGGGACTTTGGGGGATATAAATAAGGTAGTAAGGGCTCTATAATTTAGCCAAATGGGAATAGAAACCAAGCCAAGTGTGAAGGAAACAAAGAGCCAAGTGTGGCTGGATAGGCTACTATTTTAGATTTTTTTTATTTTTTATTATTTTTTAAAATTATTTTATTTGAGATAATTAAAAGTGTTCGTATTTACGAATTGAATGTCAGATTTTAATGCGATATATCTTGTTTTGACCGTCTCCAAATGTTGATCAAGATGAGTATAGTATTGATATACTTTCGATCGGGTTTTAATCCCCTGAAATTTTCGAGATACGTTTTGGTTTGAGGTTAAATTTTGCTAATTAAAAATACCAAACGACCTCCGATTGACGATGGTCGATTCCGTTGGTCTTGTTTCGTCGAATCAGAATTTATGACAGACTCGATTTGTTTTGCGGTGGCTTTTTCGGGCACGCATTACGAAGCGATCGATTTTTAGTCGATTTCGTCCAAACGTCTTTCGATCTATTGATCGATTTAAGTTATTTAATATTGTCCAATAACTTTATTGTTTTTTACGGATCCTAATCGGGTCGGGTTTGGGCTTATGCGAATTTCGGATGTTACACGTATGGAGGCCGCCGTGCCTCCTCCCATGCGATTGTTCTTTTGGAGGCCACCGAGCCTTCCCCCCAGTCCCCTTCCTTCCCCTGAAGGGCCACCGAGCTTCCGTCTCCCAGGCTGCCACCGGGCCTCCTCCCACCCCCCCTCCCATGGAGGCAACCGAGCCTCCCCCCTAGAGGCCTGGTGGCCACCTACCCCCTGCTCCTCCTCCCATGGAGGTCATCGTGCCTCCCCCTACCATCCCCAACCCCCCGAAGGCCATCAGGCCTCCTCCCCCCTCTGCCCTGGAGGCCACGTGCCTCCTCCCCGCGGTCGCCCCCCTAGAGGTCCTCCCCACCTAGTCTCCTCCCTTCCCTTGAAGGGCCACCGAGCCTCCGTCTCCCTGAAGGCCACCAGGCCCTCCCCCCTAGACGCATGGAAGGTCGTATCCCGATATATCGTCGATATATCGACGATATATCGGTATCGACAGGTCACCGATATATCGCCGATATGTCCAATATCGGGTATCGACATGCAAAAAAGGCTAGCCGAATCCCGGTATCGACGATATGGCGTCGATATATCGCTGATATATCGGTATCGACATGGTACCGATATCGATACCGATATCGATATGTCCTTCTTAGACGTCACCGAGCTTCCGTCTCTCTAGAGGCCATCGGGCCTCCACCGTCCCCCCTGGAGGCCTCCGAAGCCTTCTCGCCTGTCGCCTTCCCCCTGGAGGCCACCGAGCGTCCCACCCATCCACTGAATGCCACCGAGCCTCCGTCTTCCTAAAGTCCTGATGGCCTCCTCGCACCATCTCCCCCTCCCCTAAAGGGCCACCGAGCCTGCGTCTCCCTGGAGCCCCCCCCCCCCTTTGAGGCCACCGTGCTTCCCCCTTGGAGGCCACCAACATTAGACCACCCCCCGTCCCCCCTGAAGGCCATCGGGCCTCCTCCCCCATCTTCATCCCCCTGGAGGCATGGTCGCGGCCGCCACCGGTGGCCTCCCCCCTCCCCTTCCTCCCCACCAATCCTCCCCCCCCCCCTCAATTCCCTGAAGGCCACCGAGAGCCCATGTCTCCCTGAAGGCCATCGGGCCTCCTCCCCCCTCCCCTAGAGGTCAGCGAGCCTCCGTCTCCCTGGAGGCCACCGGACCTCCTCCCCTCCTTGGATCCCCCTTGGAGACCTCAGCCTCCTCCCCCGTCGTCGTCCCCCTAGAGGCCACCGGGCCTCCCTCCCATTCCCCACCCATCCGTTGAAGGTCACCGAGCCTCCGTCTCCATAGATGTCCGGTGGCCTCCTCCCACCCTCTCCCCCTCCCCTCCCTTCCCCTAAAGGGTCACCGAGCCTCCGTCTCCCTGGAGTCCCGTTGGCCTACCACCTCCCCCCCTCCTCCCATGGAGTCCACTGTGCCTCCACCCTTAGAGACCACCGACACTGAGGTACTCCCCTGTCCCCCTAGATGCCATCGGGCCTCCTCCCCCATCACCGTCCCCTAGAGGCATGGTCCTGGTCGCCATCGGTCGCCTCCCTCCCCACCAATCCCTCCCCCCCCCCATTCCTTAGAGGGCCACCGAACCTCCATCTCCCTAGTGTCCATCGGGCCTCCTCCCCCCTCCCCTGCGAGCCTCTGTCTCCCTGGAGGCCACTGAGCCTCCATCTCTAGGGGAGGCCCAGTGGCCTCCAGGGAACGGAGGGGGGGCATCCCCTGCCTTCTCCAGAAGGCCATCGAGCCTTCGTCTCCCTGGACATCCTGAATGTGACTTGTCAACTCGTCCATAATCAAAGTAAAAAGAAATGGACTCAAAGCTGAACCTTGATGTAAATCAATGTTAAAGTCAAAATATCCAGTCTTCCCAGACGGGGTTCCTTACACCAGATAAAGCCCTATCATACATGTCCTTTATGAGGTTAATGTATAGGACAGGCACTTGTCTCTTCTCCAAAACTCTCCACAATATCTCTCATGGGAAAGAATCATAAGCCTTCTCCAAGTCAATAAATATCTTATGGAGGTTCTTCCTTTTAGCTCTACAAAATCTCCATTATTCTCCTCAGCAAATGGATGGCTTCAATAGTTGAGCGACCTGGCATGAATCCGAATTGGTTTTCTTTGACGTTGGAAACTTGCCTCAACCTTCTCTCAATCACACATTCCCAAATTTTCGTAGTGTGAGTCATCAGCTTGATACCTCTATAATTTGAATAGTTTTGAATGTCTCCTTTATTCTTATAAAGAGGCACCACGATACTCCTCCAATCTTCAGGCATTTTCTTGCTTCGCCAAATAACATTGAATAGATTTGTAAACCAAGACAAACCCCGCTCACCTAAAACTTTCCATACTTCTACAGGGATGTCATCCGATCCTACACCTTTTGAAGGATATGGTATAATCCCCAAGCGCATCACGGAAGCGTGAGCATCGTATCGAATACTACGAGGAACGACTAGTCGCGCTAGTTGCTCGATGCAGTGGAATTTAAAAAAAATCATACGACGAAACCACATGATCCAAGAACACTTCTCGGATCGTTTCGTCTAAACCACAAACAAGTAATAGGATTACCTCTTGAAGCGTGGTTGTGATCGAGTCTCTAAACGAAGAGACCTCCTGTCTCAAGTCCGATCCGACGGAGGAGACGCTTGCGAGCGTGGGGATGAATCGTGTGCTTCTCGCAATCCATGTTGATGATCCAGGCGGTGGATCTTCTGATCTAGACACACGAGATCCGACGTCTTCATCACGAGCGAGGCGCACCTAAGGAGACGGAGATCCACGAGCAGACGATCGGCCAGCATAACGACGATGTTGCGGCGATGGAGAACCTCTCTAGGGCATCCATGGTTGACGGCCATGAGAGGGAGAGAGAGAGAGTAGACGTGTAGAGAGAAAGAGAGAGAGAGAGACTTATGTTCTCTTGGTGTGTAAAGAAGAGCAAAGGGGTGCCCTTCTATTTATAATATTTTGGGATCCATGGATCTCAATCCATGGGCAACACAAATCCAATGGCTCTCATTAATTTGTGTTTCTTTTAATGGTCAAGATTTGTGTTGGTAAAAACCAACAACAATTAATTTAATAAAATCAAATATATATTGAATATAATTTGATTTATATCAAATCAATCTCCATTGGAGAAATAGGAAGGAGGCAAGCCTCCTTCCATAAGGAGGGTGGACGGCCACCACATTCCTTATGGGAATTGTGGCCGTCCACTCTTCCTATATGGAAGGTGGATGCCTCTCTCCTATTACATGAGATTACATTATCTCGTGATTCTCTCTAATATTTGCAACAGCTTTTATTGCAAATTATTTCACAAAAATAAATCCAATCTATTTTGTGAACATTGCAATCTTGCCATTATAAATTTGTGAATCATATTCACAACCCAAAATAAAATATAAATTACATTTTCAATTTAATGTTCAATGTGAATCAAATTCACATTAACATTTAATTAACAAATGTAAATTACAAATAGCTCTCTCTTATATATTATAAATCACTTTTATAATATGTATGATTAATATAGATAGTGCTATCCACATTATTCAATATCCATGATAATTAAATCACATTTAATCATCTTGGATCTCTATTCTCATGTTCTCAAATAATATGAATCACATTCACATTACTTACAACTATAACAATTAAATCACATTTAATTATCTAAGATAACTCTTCTTATAATATGAATCAAATTCATATTATTAATGATAATTAAATCACATTTAATTATCCATTTTCTCAATGCTCGGATACATATATCAACAACAGAATTATCCATGAACACTTTCAAGGACAATGTGCTTTCTCCGCGAATACTTGGAGATAAGGACAGGGCGATTGTATTGTTCCACGTATAGTGACTTGGATATTGAGATTACATCTCAAATCCAGATCTCGGGCCTCACATAGATGCTTGATTAAATCAAGACCGCAAATCTAATCTTCTCATTACATCTGAATCACATTCAGATCAATGTCCAACATTTGGACTAAGATTAGATTACTTCTCTACTGAGAGGAGTCACTAAAATCCAGACCCGTTTCATCACTCCCTAGGAATGGAAGCGTCATGGTTATACAACCGTTTATGATCACATCATCCTCAGGTATTCCCAATACCTGTACATCCTGCATACTGGAAGACTCAGAATAAACCCGAAGTATTAGATCAACTTTATACTGTCTACTTCAGGGTTTTATCAGTAAGTTTCTCATTTTGATCATTGGGAGTTAGTATCGATCATAAACTTTCCAAAAGTGTATATCATACCTAAGTCTTGATCATATACTTTCCAAAAGTATATATCAAACCTACAAATTCAGTCAAGCTTCCAAAGCGAGATGACCGTGCGCATGGAATTCGATTTTTCCCAATATCTCATGAGTGAGCTCATATCTTCTGGTTCAGTAGTGAACCTGTATGATTCATTTGAGAGATCGTATTACTCATATGCCATTATATGCACACCAGCGCGCCGGTGTATAGACCTTGGTTAGGTCATCAACCTATTGGTCTGCCAAATGTACATACTCAGACATATAGTGGCACATTTGCCTCCGGTTAGAGGATGCGTGCCTATATCATGACAGCATACGATATAGGACTTTGGTTATCTCGATCTCGTTAAATCAACTCTTTGACCTAACTAATCTGACACCTCCAAATCTCTATTCGAATGCAGAGGACATGCATCAAGAGGTCGGTCAGATATCAGCCTAACTGAGAAAGGATTGCCATCTCCTACTCAGGCTGGAGATCATCTCTTAATAATCATTTGATGGTGCTTGATGAGTCTTCAATCTAACTCATTAGATATTCATCTAAGCACCAGCCTCTATGGTTCAATAATTGAATCAACAGTTGTATGATCATTAAGATGGCCATGGTACATAACCCTAATTGTACTAAGGGACCTATTATGCAAATTATGTATTCTTCATTTCAGATTAGGGAATGATTTTTGCAATAACATTTATTGCATAATGGCTCGCCGTGGGCTCGCATGTCCAACACCTTTCCCATGTCTCATAACCTTTCCCAGGGATGTCATCCGGTCCTACATCTTTCCCAGAGATCACCTATATAATTAAAAAGATATTTTCTTTTATGGTGAGGATATATATATACACAAACACGAAATAAGAAAGTTGAGAAAGATATAATTTACAAAAGGCAGACGATAGCTCCAAGAATTAAAGTCATATCCAACAGCCAGATACTGGTAGGATTATTATCATCTGAAGAATGGAAAACTGACTTCTTCTTTTTGATTTCCAACCAAACATTCACAGGTTTGATAGAAACTGACAGTTTCTGAGCAAGTTACTTTTAGGCTATTCATTTGGTTTCTTACTCCATTTTCTAGTAAGATGCTGGACAAGATACCCATTTGATACCCATTTCTATTCGATCAATCTAAAGCTGATATATATATAATCTTCGATTTTCTTCTATTCAAATCATTGTTTCCAATTTTTTTAACAATATTTCTAGAAATTTGTAGTTCCAGTCATATATATTTTAAGTGCAGTAAAATGGATCACAGCCTTCTCTCTTAGTTCCAGCCATACATATTTTAAGTGCAGTAAAATGAATCATGGATTTCTCTCTTTAACATGTAAATAAAATATGTAAAAATTTGCATATATGGCAGCAAAAAGAATGGGTGATCTGTATATGCATGGAAGCAATTAGAAGGGAGAGGTTGTACCAATTAGATCTCTCAATTTGAAGGCAAATTGCTTGTAGAAGAAGCTGATTTCTGGACTCCAGCACCTCCAACCTCCTTGAATTCAATCTCCAACAGTAGCAAAAAGGGGCTGGAAATAGGGCTATGCTCTCTTGATTGTATAGAAATGGAAGAGGGGAATGAAAGGGGATAGTAAAAGGGATGAGAGAAGCTCCAACGTTGGATTCGAAAAGAACGATATAGAGAATATAGAGGAAAAAGAAAGGAAGGGAAATCTCAGCTGGAGCTTTTGCTAGAATTTGGAAGATGAACTTTGGGGGAGATTGGGATATAAAGGAGACAGAGGTTCTTACGATGGTGGATTTGAGAAGAATGCTTGGGTCCTTTGGGGGATATAAATAAGGTAGTAGGGGCTCTATAATTTAGCCAAATGGGAATAGAAACCAAGCCAAGTGTGAAGGAAACAAGGAGCCAAGTGGCGGGACAAGCTACTGTTTTAGATTTTTTTATTATTTTTTTTATTATTTTTTAAATTCATTTGTTCGAGATAATTAAAAGTGTTCGTATTTACACATTGAATGTCATATTTCAATACGCCATATTGTGTTTTGATCGTCTCCAAATGTCAATCAAGATGAGTATAATATTGATATACTTTCGATCGGGTTTTGAACCCCTGAAATTTTTGAGATACAGTTTTGGTTTGGGGTTAAATTTTGCTAATTAAAAATACCAAACGACCTCCGATTGATGAACGGTCGATTCCGTTGGTCTTGTTTCGTCGAATCGGAATTTATGACGGTCTCGATTTGTTTTGCGGTGGCTTTTTCGGACACGCATTACGATGCGGTCGATTTTTGGTCGATTTCGTCCAAACGACTTTAATTCACAATCTATTGATCGATTTAAGTTATTTAATATTGTCCAATAACTTTATTGTTTTTTTACGGATCCTAATCGGGTCGGGTTTGGGCTTATGCGAATTTCGGATGTTACACGTATGGAGGCCACCGTGCCTCCTCTCACGCGGTTGTCCTTTTGGGAGGCCACCGAGCCTTCCCCCCAGACCCTTTCCTTCCCTGAAGGGCCACCGAGCTTCCGTCTCCCAGGCTGCCACCGGGCCTCCTCCCACCCCCCCTCCCATGGAGGCAACCGAGCCTCCCCCCTAGAGGCCTGGTGGCCACCTACCCCCGCTCCTCCTCCCATGGAGGTCATCGTGCCTCCCCCAACCCTCCCCCCACCCACTCCGAAGGCCATCAGGCCTCCTCCCCCCTCTGCCCTAGAGGCCACGTGCCTCCTCCCCGCGGCCGCCCCCTAGAGGTCCTCCCCACCTAGTCTCCTCCTTCCCTTGAAGGACCACCGAGCCTCCCGTCTCCATGAAGGCCACCAAGCCCTCCCCCCTAGATGTCACCGAGCTTTCGTCTCTCTAGAGGTCATCGGGCCTCCACCGTCCCCCTTGGAGGCCTCCGAAGCCTTCTCCCCCGTCGCCTTCCCCCTGGAGGCCACCGAGCCTCCCACCCATCCCCTGAAGGTCATCGAGCCTCCGTCTTCCTAAATGTTAGAGTAATCGATACTCTGATATGATATTCCATAGAGCCCTCGGGTCTCTTATATAGAGAGAAAACCCTTGGGTAAATTACAGAGACGTACAATATATAAATACAAAATATGAAACAGTACATCCCAACATATATAAGCCTCTACACTCCCCCCTCAAGATGGAGCATAGATATCTATCATGCTCAGCTTGGAAGAACATCTCTGGAAAGGTCCTCTGAGCAATGGCTTGGTGAATATGTCAGCAGTCTGGTCCTCTGAACTGACATGAGAAGTGGAAATGAAGCCCTTCTGAATCATGTCCCTAGTATAATGACAATCCACCTCGATGTGCTTTGTTCTCTCGTGAAAAGCTGGATTGTTGGCAATAAACAATGCTGCCTGATTGTCACGTTGAAGATTCATAGGCAAGGGGACATCTACATTCAAATCTTCTAAGACTGCTTTAACCCACATCATTTCTGTGATTGCTTGTGCCATGGCTCTGTACTCGGATTCAGCACTGGATCTCGCCACAACAGTCTGTTTCTTGCTTTTCTAAGAGACTAAAGAACTTCCTATGAAGATAGCAAATCCAGAAGTAGACTTACGATCCCTTGGACATCCTGCATAATCTGCATCTGCACAAGCTGAAATAGACAGATCTGTATCTTTCTTGAATAGCAACCCTGTGCCTGGAGAAGACTTCAGATATCTCAATATCATATACAAGGCATCCATATGAACTTGCCTCGGCTGCTCCATAAATTGACTCACCCGGTTTACTGCAAAGGCAATATCCGGTCGAGTTATAGTAATGTATAAGAGCTTACCTACCATCTCTATGTACCTTCTTTTGTCCACCTCCTCGGTATCATCATCGTACAGCTTCATGCTTGGGTCCATAGGCGTACTTGAAGGTCTGCATCCAGTCATTCCTGTTTCAACTAGCAAGTCTGTGACATATTTTCTTTGAGTCATCACCATTCCTTGTGCATTTCTTGCAAACTCTATCCCCAGAAAATATCGTATCGTGCCCAGATCCTTCGTAATGAACTGGCTTCCCAACAGGGACTTGGTTATCTCAATCCCCTGAGCATCATCTCCTGTAACCAAGATGTCATCAACATATATAATAACAACAACTGTACCTCTAGGGGTCTTCTGGACGAACAGTGAATGGTCCGCATTTGATCTCCTGAACCCCTGTCGTTCAATTAGCTGGGAAAGCTTCTGGAACCATGCTCGGGGACTCTGTTTGAGGCCATAGATAGCCTTATGAAGTCTGCACACCATCTGAGTCTCCCCCTCAGCAGCAAACCCTGGTGGCTGCTGCATGTAGACTTCCTCCTGTAGGTCACCATACAAGAAAGCATTCTTGACATCAAGCTGGAAAATGGTCCAGTTACGTACCACAGCAACAGATAGGAGGATGCGAAGAGTGGAGTGTCTCGCCACTGGTGAAAAAGTATCCAAATAATCTACCCCATACGTCTGGGTAAATCCCCGTGCTACAAGTCTGGCCTTGTATCTGTCTAGACGTCCATCCGCATGATATTTCACCGTAAACACCCACTTGCAACTCACCACGGAGGCACTTGGAGGAATCGGGACAAGAGACCAAGTCCCTCTAGATTGCAAGGCACGCATCTCCTCTTCCATGGCTAGACGTCAGCAATCAATCTTCATGGCATCCTGATATGTCCGTGGAATCTCAATTGACGAGACAGCAGCTGCAAACTTCTGGAAATCCCCACTGAGACGATGAAATGAGACTTGAGAGGCAAGAGGATATGAAGCACACTGTCTTCGCTGCTTCCTGTGAGTAATGGGCCGATCCAAATCATCCATGACTGTGTTGACCGGTTGATCCTCCTCCTGTAGTAAACGCTCC
Organism: Ottelia alismoides; assembly: GCA_037367405.1. Classification (NCBI taxonomy): domain Eukaryota; kingdom Viridiplantae; phylum Streptophyta; class Magnoliopsida; order Alismatales; family Hydrocharitaceae; genus Ottelia; species Ottelia alismoides. The sequence continues at coordinate 29,343 of JAZKJV010005974.1, forward strand.
TGCACAGGTGCATTGTCTAACCCATCGTTAGTGTTAACATCAGAACATACCTGAGGCGTGTTGGATGGTTGACATGTAGCTTGAGCAGGGCCTGGCCGCCTTGTATAGAACTTAGTAAAAGGTACAACTGGAGGTGGTGGCGGGGGTGGTGGTGGTGGTGGTGTTGGTGGAGTAGAGGATTGACCCAGGCTTGGAGGTGGAGGCACATAGACATTGGAATCTGTGGATGTGGAGGAGACCAATCTGTCACCTGCAGGGGAGAAGTACATGACAGGTTCGAAAAATGTAACATCTGCACTCACATAGTACTTGTCATGAACAGGGTCATAGCAACGGTATCCTTTCTGTGTCCTGGAGTAGCCCACAAAAACACACTTGATAGCCCTAGGTGATAACTTATCAAGCCCTGGAGATAAGCGGTGGACAAACGCAACAGTGCCAAAGACCCGAGGTGTAAGTGTAAACAAATCTTTGTCGGGAAAAAGAACAGAGATTGGAGACTTTTCCCCAAGAACAGTTGTAGGCATTCAGTTGACCAGATAACATGTTGTAAGTATAGCATCCCCCCAAAAGGATAATGGAGCACAACTCTGAATAAGTAATGTGCGAGCAATATCAAGGAAATGTCGATGCTTCCGTTCTGCAACCCCATTTTGTTGAGATGTGTAAGCACATGTGGTTTGGTGGATAATGCCTTTAGAAGAAAGGAAGCGAGCAAGTGAACGAGTGCAGAACTCCAATGCATTGTCAGTACGCACATACTTAACAGAGGATGAAAAAACATTTTGAACTTCATTGATAAGATTTTGAATAACACTTCCTGCTTCAGATTTATTTTTAAGAAGGAAAGTCCAGGACACTCTAGAAAAATCATCAACCACAACTAAATAGAACATGTGCCCCTGATGATCTGGGACACGACTTGGACCCCAAATATCTATGTGAAATAACTCAAAAGGGGAGCGACTGCTCCGACTCTGACGACTGGGGAAGCTAGACCGATGGTGCTTCCCTAACTGACATGCTTCACAACGAAAAGAACTCGGAGAGATCTGAGGCAGGAGGTGACGCATTTTCTGTAGCGGCAGGTGACCAAACCGAAGATGCCAGGTATACGGAGATACGGAGCCCTGGGAATGCAGTGAGACGCCAGCGTAAGAGTTTCGGACGAGACGATAGAGGCCATTGTGCTCAGAGGCACAGCCAATCACCCTGCCCGTTAGTATGTCCTGAAAAATAACAGACGATGGGTCAAAAATAGCACGACAGTGCAAATCACGTGTAATCTGACTAATGGATAAGAGGTTCATAGAGAATTCTGGAGCATGTAGAACATTCTGTAAGTGCATAGAGGGTAGCAAAACCGTCTCCTCCTGACTGATGATAGGGGAATGAGTGCCATCAGCAATGAGTACAGAGCGACCAGGCTGAACAGCTCTGTAGGACTGCAGAATATCTTTCTCACGGCAGAGATGATGGGTAGCTCCAGAGTCGACAATCCATCCTGTGAGATCATGACTATGAAATGAGACTGAAGGACTACCTGAGGCACTGACTGAAGCAGATGTACTAGCTGACGCCGAGGCCGCAACATCAGGAGCTTCAGCACCCTCTGACGGTGACTGTGGCATGATATCACGAAGCCGTGCCACTAGCTCCTCGAACCTGTGATCTCGAGTAGATGCTGGTGGACCCTGAACATGATCAGCGACACGTGCAGAAGGAGGGAAGCCATGCTTGGAATAGCATGTATCCTCCGAATGACCAGTACGACGACAGAATGAGCACGTAGAGCGTATGCGACCTCCACGACCACGTCCACCACTTCCTCTGCCACGAAATGAGGAGGAACTACCTCGTCCTCTGGAGACAGCCATTGCCGAGGGAGGTGCAGTCGCTGTATTCGATGGAACAGGTACACGACTGAGCCTCCTCTATACTTCTTCCATCGGTGGGATGGTGGCATCTGCAAGGATCTGAGAGTGTGCTGCCTCGTACTCAGGGTCAAGGGCTGCAAGTAATATGCCAACCATAGTGGCATTGCGGAACGTCTTCTGCTGTTCCGGCGTGGCTGTGAGCGGAATGGTGCTATAGAGCTTCTCGAACATTCCACGAAGAGACGTGTACAGGGAATGAAGGGGCCTCCCATTTTGCTTCGTGGTAAAGATATCATGCTGCAACTGTAGCATCTTCGTCTCGTTGCGTACCTGAGAGTACGTCGTGGCTAAAATATCCCACATCGCCTTAGCGGTGGGCTGATGGAGGACATCATTCGCTATCTCCGTCGTGAGCGTTCCTGAGAGCCAAACTTTGGCATACGCATCATCAGCCTCCCACGAGGCATATATTCTTGTCTTCTCCGGCGGTTCATCCTCGGTAAGAATATGCTTCTTACCACACGACTTCATGAGACTTAGGAACTGCATTGCCCACAGTTCGTAGTTCGTCCCGTCCATTTTGACGATAGGTGTCGAACCTTTGAAGGCACCGATGGCGGGCATATCGACCTTTTGATATGACATACTGCCGGAGAAGAACGACTAGGAATGATAGACCAAGTAACTGGTGTCTACCACGACATGTGAGGATTCAAGTGCACATGTAGACGTTATGCACTTGAATCCATCATCTATTCGGAACCGACCGAAGGTGCGCCGCCCCGGGAAGGAATAAAAACTGTGGAAGCTTTGGAGGAAGAGAGCGGCGGCAACTAGGGTTACACGGCGGCTGGGCTGGGCACCGCTGGCGGCTGGGAGGTGCCTGACGGAGAGCTGGTGGCGCCGGAGGAGGGCCGGCGGCGCCGCGGGAGGGCTGGGAGTCGGGCTGGGGGGCCTGGGGGCCTGGCGGCGGAGGGCTGAGGGCCAGGGGCCTGGTGGCGGAGGGTTGGGTGCCTGGGGGCCTGACTGCGGCGGAGGCAGGTGTCCGATGAAGGGCTGGGAGCCCTGCGGCGGAGGGCTGGGGGCCTGGAGGACCGGCGGCGGCGGCGACTGGAGGGGGGGCGGGTGGAGAGAAAACCCTAGGGTTAGGGTTTTGGCTCTGATACCATGTTAGAGCAATCGATACTCTGATATGATATTCCATAGAGCCCTCGGGTCTCTTATATAGAGAGAAAACCCTTGGGTAAATTACAGAGACGTACAATATATAAATAGAAAATATGAAACAGTACATCCCAACATATATAAGCCTCTACACTAAAGGCTCGATGGCCTCCTCCCACCATCTCCCCCTCCCCTAAAGGGCCACCGAGCCTGCATCTCCTTTTTGGCCCGTTGGCCTACCCCCCCCCCCCCCCCCCGTCCCCCCTGAAGGCCATCGAGCCTCCTCCCCCATCTTCATCCCCCTGGAGGCATGGTCGCGGCCGCCACCGGTGGCCTTCCCCCCCCCTTCCTCCCCACCAATCCTCCCCCCTCCCTCAATTCCCTGAAGGCCACCGAGAACCTCCGTCTCCCTGAAGGCCATCAGGCCTCCTCCCCCCTCCCCTAGAGGCCAGCGAGCCTCTGTCTCACTGGAGGCCACCGGGCCTCCTCCCCCCCCTTGGATCCCCCCTGGAGACCTCAGCCTCCTCCCCCGTCGTTGTCCCCCTAGAGGCCACCGGGCCTCCCTCCCATTCCCCACCCATCCGTTGAAGGCCACCGAGCCTCCGTCTCCATAAAGGTCCGATGGCCTCCTCCCAACCTCTCCCCCTCCCCTCCCTTCCCCTAAAGGGTCACCGAGCCTCCGTCTCCCTAGAGGCCCGTTGGCCTACCAACCCCCCCTCCTCCCATGGAGGCCACTGTGCCTCCCCCCTTAGAGATCACCGACATAGGGCCACTCCCACGTCCCCCTAGATGTCATCGGGCCTCCTCCCCCATCACCGTCCCCTAGAGGCATGGTCGTGGTCGCCACCGATGGCCTCCCTCTCCACCAATCCTCCCCCCCATTCCTTGGAGGGCCACCGAGCCTCCGTCTCCGTAGGGGCCATCGGGCCTCCTCCCCCCTCCCCTGCGAGCCTCTGTCTCCCTGGAGGCCACTGGGCCTCCCCTCCCTCCCTTAGAGATGGAGGCTTAGTGGCCTCCAGGGAACGGAGGGGGGGCGTCCCCTGCCTTCTCCAAAAGGCCATCGAGCCTCCGTCTCCCTGGAGGCTATCAGGTCGCCTCCTCCCCACCACCGCTGGAGGCCACCGAGCCTCTGTCTCCCTGGATGCTATCGGGCCTCCTCCCCCGTCTCCCTGGAGGCTATCTTAATGAAATGATTTGAGAAGTGTTTCAAATCATGTAGTTCCATCTAATTAAAATTTTTAAATTTTGTTGCCCGTTGCAACTAATATGATTAGTTGCCTTAGATTGTATTCGATGCGATCTACATGCTTCAGTGATGCTCTAAGGCCTAAACCCTAGCCTCCAGCTAGGGGGTGTTGTTTTGTTATGTGGCGATGATGGCAGCACAACAGTGGCAACATGTGAGAAGAAAGTCGGAGGGTAGGGAGAGACACAGGGCAACATGGATCCGATCTATGACAGCCGCTCTGGTACCATTTGGAGAGGAAAATTGAATTGCTTCATGAGGGCTTAGAGTTATTTTATATAAATCGGAGAAATCCTATCGGGAAAGTTACATAGTAAAGACGAAAATAAAAGAAATTGCATAAATAAAAAAATATAAATAATCCAACAAAATCTTATTGGAGGTTGTAATGGAGGCATGTGATTTCTTTCCCATTGATGTGGAAGCTAATTTCTTTTTATTTTTAACTAAATTTAATTATACCTACCTACTAAGTTACTATTTATTCATTCAATTTACTGCTATTTTACTTTGATTATGCACGAGCTGACTAGTCACATTCAGGATGAGATAATTTCGTGTATGTTATTCATTGATGATATTGTGTTGATTGATGAGAGTAGAGATGGAGTAAATCTGAAGCTTGAGATTTGGAGAATAAAGGATATTGTATAAATAAGGCTAAGACTGAATATATGGAGTATACATTAAACGGAAGCAGTGGTGAAGGAATAGAGATGAAGATCGGTGATGATAATGTTTGGACGAAAAACTTTTTTAGATACTTGGGATCTATTTTACAACAAAATGAGGATATATGGAGATGTTACTCATAAAATAAATGCAATTCAGCTGAAGTTTTTTTTTAAACCAACTCTTCGGGGGAGGCACGACGCGGTGCTCGCCCCAAAAATTTTATTAAAAGGCGAAGATGCCCGAGAAGGGAACAGTTACAAAAGTAAAGGATCGAGTGGATCCTGCCGTACAATCAACTAAGAAGAAGCACTACAAATAAGACAAATCACCCGAGAGCAAAGCTGCGTGCGCCAAAATATTCTCCTTGTAAAACCTTTGTCCCATGAAGATCTTGGAATTTGTCCCTAGCCACATCGCCCATATACACGCAAATGGACGAAGGAGCCCCCCCCGCGGCCTATCTTTATTCACGCGCATAGAATCCCAAAACGAAGAAGCAGATGAAGCGTCGATCCAGGGAATTTGGGCCTCCGCCCAAATGCTAGCAGTCCCAGGACATTGGAAGAACAGGTGCTCCGATGTTTCCAAGGACCCATCACAAAGCGCACAGTTCGTAGAACCGAACCCAATGAACAACCTTGCGCACCTATCACGAGTCAAAATCTGGTCTCGTCTTAGCCGCCAAAGGAAGAAGATGACCCTCTCCGGGAGCTTGATACGCCAAAGAAGTTTAAGATCCGAGCACGTGAGGTTCTGTTGCATAATCTCCAGCTGCGAAATTGCCCTGAATGCCCGCCTAGTGGAAAACACGCCATCGCGCCAGACCCAGTGGTCCCGGCCCTCCGAGGGCGTGGGCGCATCTTTAAGCAATTGAAGGAGAGCCAAAAGGTCAGCGAACCGCTGGTCAGAGAGGTTGCTGTCAAAGGAAGGGAGCCAGTCATTCCCACTCCTGGAGGAAGCCACCGTCGCCCGCGGATCTCTCGACAAAGCACATAGCCGAGGGAAGGTATCGCCGAGCCACCCCCCCCCCCCGCCCACTGATCGCGCCAGAACATGAATGAGTTACCATTTTCAAGCACCGGTTTAAATATATGAGAATATCGCCGAGTAACAGAGACGATCCCCCGCCAAAAGGGGGTACTAGAACGCCGATCATTCAACTGAAGCACCATGTCCGCTCCAAGAGAAAGCACTTCCCGCAAAATGCAAGGGAAGAAGCCGTTCGTGCTTCCCCATAGCCTGTTGACCCACTTCAGAAGCAGTGCGTCATTAACTCGATCAAGCCGTCGAATGCCAAGCTCGCCCTCGCACTTCCTCTTAGTGACCTCATCCCAAGCCACCAGGTTAGGACCACGCAAAGAAGGTCCCCTTCTCCCCCAAAGAAAGCTTCGCATCATACCCTCGAGGCGCTTCTTAATCCCCGCGGGGATAATCCAATTCGAAAGGAAGTAGATGGGTATCGAAGAAAGGACCGATCTGATAAGAACGAGGCGACCACCCCGCGAGAGCATTGCTGCGCTCCACCGTGCGAGCCTCCTTTCCGCCTTGTCCACCACTTTTCGCCAATCGCGAAGTCTAGATCTCCTCGCCCCCAGAGGCATCCCCAGATAGTCGATAGGAAGGGAGGAGGGAGGAGTCCCCAGTAAAATCCCACAAGCGTCCGCCGAGGCTGCGTCCCACGCGAATGGAATCACTTTGGATTTTGACTGATTAATGAGAAGCCCCGATAGTTCGCTAAATATTTTCAACGTTGCCGCCATCCCCCTGACTTCGTCCATGCCCCCCTCTATAAATACAATGGTGTCGTCCGCAAACTGCAGTGTTGGGACGCTCCGGAAACCGCAAGAGAAACCCTTGGACAGGCCACGTTCAACCACCCTTGCCGCCATCCGAGGCAACACGTCCACCGCGATAACAAATAGTAATGGCGCCAAGGGGCATCCCTGGCGCACGCCCCTTCTAGGCTGAAACCGCTGTCCCACAACGTGGCCGTTCAACATAATAGAGAAGGAAGCCGTAGTAATACACCGGCGAATCCACGAGATCCACATCATTGGAAATCCGTGTGCCCGCAACACCCTCCAAAGGAAATTCCAATCCAGTGAGTCGTAAGCCTTAGCGAAATCCACCTTCCAAAGGACCCCTTGCTTCCCCGTCCTTACCCAGCTCTCGACCATCTCCGACGCAAGAGCCGTAACATCTGCAATCTGTCGACCGCGGATGAATGCTGCCTGGGAGAGCTCGAGCAAGTCATCAAGCAACGGCGCAAGCCTCCGCGCCAGAACCTTAGCAACGATCAAGTACAAAGCATTGGAAATCGCGATCGGGCGAAAGTCTTCAATAGCTCGCGGGGAGGAGGTCTTAGGCAACAAGACAATGAGAGCCCTATTGACCTGGTCGAAGCCCGCGTTCCCTTTGCAAAATTCCAAGACCACCTCCCAAACATCCTTCCCAACCACCTCCCAGAAATCCTTGTAGAACGCAATCGGGAATCCGTCCGGACCAGGCGAAGCGTCGCCGTTGAGGTCCAAGATAGCACATTTGACCTCCTCCAAAGAAACATCCTTAACCAATTCATCGCTAAGCACAGCCGAGAGATGAGGAGTATCCTCCCCCGACCAGAACCGCCGACTGGGCGCACGAGCAGAAGAGAATTCCCTGAAGTACACGGCCACGTCACCCCCCAAAAGCTCCTCTCCAACTACCTCCCTTCCCCCGAACGAGATGGAATGAATATAATTAGACCGCCTCCTGTTGGACGCCACCCTGTGGAAATAGGAGGAGTTTGCATCCCCCTCCCTTATCCACCTAACCTTCTCCCTCTGACGCCACTCCGCCACCCTCTTTCTTTCCTCCCTTTCCACCGCGGCCAACGCTGCCGACCTGGATAGAACCTCCTCGTTGTTGAGTTCCCTCTCCCCCTCCAAAGCATCCATTGCCACGACCGTGACCTCCGCAGCCTTCCTGGTAGACGCCCTTGCCTCCCGCGTTCTCTTTTTGAACAATGCCAACGCGCTCCGCAGACGCATAAGCTTCTTAGCAAACCGGGCCACCGCCGAGCGACCCTCGCACTCCTCCCTCCAGACGTCAGCCACCAAATCCCGGAAGTTATTCTCAAGCAACCAAGACCTCTCATATCTAAAGAAACCCGAAGATGGGCTCCATACACTTGAGACCCAAACGATGGGGGTATTATCGGAAAAAGAGTGCGGCTGAGATATTACATTCGCGTGGGGAAAAAGTGACATGAGAGCCTGAGAAGCGAAGAACCTGTCAATGCAAGATTTCGAAGAAGAGTTACTCCAAGTGAACTTAGCGTCCGACGCCTGCAAATCTTCCAAAGCCATGGAGTTGACGAAATCCGCAAAATCAGCCGAGCCCGGGTCCGCACCCCCCGTGGGCCGCGGTCTATCAGAAGCGCGCAACGTGACATTGAAATCTCCCCCGATCAGCCAAAGAGCATCCGGAAAGTCCTGACTGACCCGCCGAAGCTCGTCCCAAAGCTCCCTTCTCGTAACAGCTGAACAAGGGCCATATGCACAGGAGAAGATGATAGTTTGAGAGTCGGCCTTCGTTGACAGCAAGACCGAGATCGAGTGAGTGCCCCTGATGGCAGAGATAAATGAGAAACCCGATGACTTCCATGCAACAAGCAAGCCCCCAGCATGGCCGTTTGCTGGCAGAGCCGAGAATTCATCCAAATCCCCTGCAGCAAAAGAGCGCCAAACATCGTCGTCGAAAGTGGCCAACTTGGTTTCCTGTAACAGAATTACATCGCACCCCCATTCTTTGAATCGGTTACCTAACACCCTCCTATTCTCCACATCTCCCAAGCCCCTCACATTCCAAGATAAAACTTTCATTTGGAACCACTGATGAAGCCCCACGAAGGTACCACTCCAGCCGCCTCCGCCACCGCATCTTCGAAAGTGAGACAAGAGTAGTGTTCCCTGGACACCGACCGCGAGGAGCGCCTTCGCCTGTATCGCTTTGTAGACCTCCTCGAAGATTCTCCTTGAGACCCAGCAGCACCGATAGTCCCCACATCGCCTTCTGTAGGGTCACCTTCAGAAAGCAGTCCAGCACGGGGAGAAGAGGGATCGGCCCGCAACCCAACAGAGTCCAATCCCGAAGAGAGAGAGGGGACCAACACCTGAGACGACGTAAGGACCACAGCGCCCGAATCCGCCTCGATAAATACACGACCCGTGCCTGCCCCCACTGAATCCGGCTCCCGAAGCGCAAGCGGGTCAAGTTCGACCACCCGACAACCCGGTTCGCGGGGCGATCCGACGGAATGCCCCGAACCGACTTCAAAAAAACCAAACCCGGGAGAGAAGACCCGGAAGGCGGAGCCTGGCGAGGTAACCGAGAAGGCGAAATCCCCACCGGAATTCATGCACCAACCCGCCACGTCACTCCTAACTTCGCCAAGGGCGGCTACCATGCAACTGCCCCATGCGAAAGGATGGGCATCACGTACGAGAGCAGATGAGGGCCTTACGAAAACATCATAGCACGGCGTGACCTCCGAAGTGAACCCCAACTGCGGAAGCTTCTCCTCGAAAACTGAAACGACCCCCTTACTGGGCCTCCCACCTGTAGCACTCCAGACCGGCTCAGGGGGCGGAGGCGGTGGCTCCACCACGATCAGCTCAACCCTACAGTAGAATCTTCCAAGCTTTAATTCCGCAAAGAAAATCTGATCCGACGCCCGATTGAGGAAGGCCTTGTTGCACTCCATGAGAACCATCGTGGAAGAAGGATCGGAACCCGGCGATAACCCGTCGTTAGTGACGGCCAAGACTTCACCCCATCTCCTTAGAGGGCGCCGAAGACAATGGACGGTCCTCGAAAGGAAAGGAACACCTCTGACCACAGCTACATAGACCTCCAGGTCCGAGCACGCCCCATCCGCAAACCGCAAGTCCCTCCAGACGATGCCTCCCCGAGGCCCTGCACGCAGCAAACGAATGTGCTGCTCAAACGATAAGCCTCTAACGCAGCACCTTTTTGTCCCTAGTAGGACCACGTCTCCTAAGAACTGTCCTCCCAAGAGCTCGTCGATAGTGTTGTTCAACCCTTCGATCGTCATGCACTGCCCCAGGAACACCCCCACGATCGGCCTTGGACCCCATGGCCCTCTTGCATGCTGTCCCCAAGCGCTCGAAGAACCCGTCGGCCCCGCACTGTGAGTCCCCCCCTTCGACGAACCCGCTCGCCATGCAGTAGCCTCCCCTCCGTTGCTCCCCTCCCCAGCAGCATGTAGGCATGCCTCCCCTGCTACCACCTGCGCGTAAGACCGGTGTACGAGAACTGACTCACCCACAACCGCCACAGGCCCCGTTGAATGCACCGAGGGCCTCGCGAGAGAGAAGTGATTCACATCCCCCCTCGCTCTTGCACCGCACCCTGCTTGCTTGTGACCCAAGCCACCGCATGCAAAACACTGCGGTCTTGCAACACACACCGAAGCTAGATGGCCCCTGACGCCGCACCTCCAGCAAACACGCCCCGGCTTCTTGTGAGAGACCGGCACCCACCTCTCGCCTGTTGAGAACGTCGCCTCTCCCTCTGCAGCAAGGAACTGCGGGCTATCTTTGCGAAACCCCGAAGCAATGTCTTCCTCCGTAGCGCGCTCGCCACCTCCCGGCCGAGGGAGAAACGTCGTTGGAGAAGTTCCCGTTGCCCCGCTCGCCATCCCAGCTTCTTCGCAATTCAGCTAAAGTAGAGAGGAGCCTCTACTATTTTATATGATAAGAAAATTCCTTTGAATATCAAATGAAAGTTCTATAAAACAATTGTGAGACCTTTTATGCTCTATAAATCTGAATGTTGGCATGTGAACATTCACAGAGAATAACAGCAGCAAAAATGAAAATGTTAAAGTGGATATGTGATCATATTCGTAAAGATCAGTTTCAGAATGATACGATCAAAAGGAAAGTTGGTGTAGCTTCGATAAAGGATAAGATCAGAGAAAATCAGTTAAGATGGTTTGGCGCAAGGTATGTCGGTTGATGCACCAGTTAGGAGATGTTGTTTTGGAATGTCGAGTTGGCAAGAAGAGGATGAGGAAGGCCCGAGAAGTGTTAGAATGAGACTATCTGAAGGGACCTTAGTATTTTGGATCAAAGGCGACAATGACCCAAGATAGATCTAACTAGAGGCAAAGAATCAATGCAGATGATTCTACTTAATGTGGGAAAAGGCTTCGATGTTGTTGTATAAATACTTGGATCTGTATTATATATAATATACATGATAGGACTTATATTTTTAATATTTAGAAATTTTTAGCATGTAAAAATAGTTGGAAACGTAGTTTTGAGTATTTTCCAAATATATGTAGTTCAACCTAAAGATTTTTTAAATTGAGAAAATTTTATTCAATACTTAATTAAGTAATTTTTTTATCATCTAATAAAAGTATTTTTGTGTTTTTGTGATAAATTAGTGTTTAATGAATTTCGAGCTTATTTGTGCACTTATACTTCTTTAAGTTGGATTCGTGGAATTTTCACATGTTAACACGATGAATTGGACACCCCCCTCACCCGTCCCCTCACACACCCGTGTATCATACACACTGACAACAACCACACACCTCCAACACTACATACTCACCTTCCTACATAGGCCCAAATACACACAACCACATATACATCCCTACATCACAAACACTATCTCCAAATAAACATAAAACACCACCCAAGAACATACAGATATATAGACGCACACATATACGTATAGATACAAACACTACATACTCGTACATATAAAAGTATATACATAACGCATAAATCCTCATAAAATACAAAAAACAAATATACACAAACATTCACATACACATACACTTGCATAAAAATGCATACACACATAGTATACAGTGACAAAGACATGCATACACAAACATAGATACAAATGCATGCACACAAAGAAAAATACACACAAAGCAACTCATACACAATACACATACATAGTACATACATAGATAAAGACATACCCACATAGAAACAAATATATATATATACAGATATACACATGCAAGCGATAATCACTCACGCACAATAACATATGCGCGCACAAAAAAATAAGCATACATGCATAGACATGCATACACATGAATATAAAGCCATATATACATATACATATACGCATACACATACAAATGTGCATACGCATGCACATACATACACGCAATACATTGATGAATCTCCATCTCATCACCTTTACTCTATCATTTTGGCCTTAAAAACCCCAGCAAATGCATGTAAATGACATCAAGTTATCCATAATAGCATTCATTATTTATTGTACTAATTGTACATAGAATAAGGTTTTTAATGCCAAAAATATAGAATAAAGAGAAGAAAAGAAAAAGTAATAAAATATTGCAAATATTTTATGACCAGAACCCCAAGACCAAGGCCAGCATGGAATTGGTCGACAAGGAATAAAGTAGGGGGAGATAAGGGCCAATAGTACAATAAATACCTCATTTATTTATTCATCTATTTATGCATTTTTTGACACCTATTTTGTACATAATTATTCATTCATCAAATAGAGAAACTTTGTACATAAAAGTTGTAGATAATAATGTGAATAAAATTACAAAATTTAGTTTGTACAAAAATAATGCACAGTGTACATTTTATATACAGAATAAAAAGCCAGAATCTCAACTTCACAGACCCATATCTTGCAAATAAAAACTCAAAATCAACTAAAATCACCTTTAATTGTATATAACTTTTCAAGAGCTATTTAATAAAATTAGTTTCATAATTTTTAGAGTTCATCTGTGGAAGTTAGGCTTTTGGCCCTCATTGTACAGTCCACCCGAATAAAATATTAAGTTTATCCTTCATTCATGATTTCTATAAATTTATATTTTTAGAATCTTGTAAATAATATACATAATACATCTACATACTGAATGTAGAATAAAAACCAAAAAGAAGTTGTAAAATTAAACAAGCTTACGTAATACATAGGCTAAATAACTATGTTTTAGATATACATGAATAAAAGGGGAACACATTCTTTTATATTTTTATTAAATTGTAAATCTTACATATAATTTATTAAAAATACAAATCCAAAATAAAAACAAATGAAACACAATAAATAAATAAAGTATATATAAAATACAGGTAAAATACCTATAAGTATACCGACATACAACATACACCTATTTATTTAAATATGTAAATAAACTCATAAAAATTAAACAAAAATATATTTACACTCATAAAAATAAGTTATAAATTTATAAAATAAGAAAATAAAATAATAAACTAAAATGTACAAAATAAAAATAAAATATACAAAATACATGTAAATACATGCATAAATACATTATTAAAATAAAACCATAATAAAATATATCAAAAAATTAAATAAAAATCATAAATAAATACTACATGAATTAATACACATTTTTTATTTTATAAGCAAATTTTAATAAAATCATCTATTATGTTAAATAATTCATTTTAGAATAAGGTCCCCTATTTTGTCGTCTAGCGTCCGAGGTGGACCAATGAGGGCGCGGCCTTTGTTGACCGCCCGGTCAACTGTCCCATCCGGGACCTGGCGCTTCAGAGCCGTCTTTTCCCCGATTTTCTTCCCTTTTTCACGGCCATCTCGTCCATCGATCGCGCTCGCGTTCTGCGCAAGAAATCATCCCTAATGATCACTGATGCCCGCCGATATCTTAGAACAACATGATGCTCAATGGATTACTCAATAAACGCCGGTCAATAAGGGTGCATTCCCATGTTTATAAATAAGAAGCTCCACCCCCTCCTCAAATTTGGCCAATTTTAATCCACTCAAAGGCCTTGATTTGCTTCCTGGAAGCATCCTTGTGACAGGAGGAGAGATCCAGCAGCTTGCATCGGCCGGAGGAGGGGCAATTTTGTCGCGGCGGAGCTCCGGCGTCCGTCCTGCTCCCTGGAGGCCCCCAGGTATAAGAGCTGCCTTTTATGTTCTTTAGGTAGTTTTCGATTCCAGCATTTCAATTCCGTCCTTAGTTTGGTCTTTAGATCAGTAGCGTAGCATAATTTAGCCAAATCGAAGTTCGCCGGAGCTCCGCTCCGGCGATTTCTTCACGCTGTTTCCGACCAGTTCTAACGCCCATATACACCTCATTTCGTTCCCCATCATCTTCTCCATCTCTCGATCCCATTTGTTCAACCGAGGACCCTCTGTCCTCGCGAATCGGAGCTCCACCTCCGCCGTTCATCGGAGCTCCTCCGTTTCACTTCATCTTGCAGCCAAGCTTCAAAACCCAGGGTCGAGGAGATAGCCCTCGGTCCCCAGATTCTTCCTGTGCAGGTACCACAAAGAACCGCGCCCCTTGGGACTCGATTTGATCCAGGAAGAGGCTCCTGGAGGTCCCGACCTTCATCGACCTCGCCTGACCTCCTTGGACCTCCAGGAGCCATGCCAAGACCACCAGCAGATGCGGGACGCCTCCAGCTACGACCAGAACACCTCAGACGTGAGGGAGAAGCCTGGAGGAGCCTACGCTCCACGATCGAAGCTCGCCTGGCGCGAGTTCTTCCCCTGTTCTTCCAGACCTCTCCATCGCCATCCGATCAGGAGGGACGCCCCAGATTCCATCAGAGCAGTCAGATGAAGCGTCGCCATCACCGTCCGATCAGCGAGGAGGATCTAATCTCAAGCCTTCATCTGCGAACCGGTATCAGCCGACGGATGTGCGACACGTGTCAAGTGGAATCTTCATCGCCGTCCGTTAGCGCCTAAATAAGGGGCAAATTTCTTATTTAACCCAAGTGTTTTGGTATTTATTGTTTAGTCCTGTAAATAAAAGTCGAAGTTCATTTTATTGTGGACATTTTGCATGTATCACCCTGTATGTTTTTCATATTACACTTAGGTCCAGTCCACGTCACCTCACGTGTCGTCCCACGTGAGGTGGTTAAATTACACAAGACCCCCTGTGAGTTTGTAAATATATCTTCAGTCCATAAAATAAAATTTCAAGTGTATTATTTTTGTGAAAAATTGCAACCAGGACCCTAAACCTTGTTGATATTACATTTTGGTCCATGTGGGTGCGGGTCACGTGTAGTCCCACGTGGTGGTCATTTTGCGAGGGGATCCCTGGCGGGTTTTATATTTCATTTTAGTCCTTAAAATTGCAGACCACGTGTTATATTTGTGGCGTTTTTGCACTATGTGCCATGTAGTTATTTTTATTTGCAAAAATGCCACTGCCAGGCTTATAATTTCTTTTTGTTCTCTCTAATTACTGCATGCATATTTAAATCACCAAAAATTCCATAAAAATTTATTTAAGCTTCTGTTGCATCATATTATCACGCCATATTTTTGCATTGCATTTTGTTGCATTTTAATATTTATTAAAAATCAAAAACATGCATTTTAGCTACTGTCTAGCTTAGAAAATACCAAAAAATAGTAAAACACCTAGAAAAATTCCAAAAAAATCACCTACTGTGTCTTTTATCCTATTTTAGTGTCAGTCCAAAAATCACTAAAAAAAATTCAAAACAAAAACCTTAAAAATAAGAAAACCCTTAAAAACTTCATAAAAATCTAAAAAATCCTAGAAAAATCCTAAAAATACAAATTAAGTTTCTGTAGTTTCCTTCTTTTATCATCTATAATTTGAAATTGATTTGAGGATTTTTGGATATCATTTTCTATTTTTAAACCTCATTTCAAATCTGTCTAGTAGTTTAAGTCCTTGTTTTCTATTATTTTATTTTTGAAAAATATCAAAAATATTCAGAAAAATATAGAAAAATCATAAAAATATTAGAAAAACTTGAAAAAGTCAAAAACACTTTATTTTTTGATTTTCGAACTCTTTTACTTGTTTTTATAAATACTTAATCTTATTTTCTCTTATATATTTATATATGCTATAATAAAAAATATATAAAAATACAAAAATACAAAAAGAAAATACAAAATCAGTAAATTAAAAATAAAAGAAATATAAAAAAATAAAAATAAAAATATAAAAAAATATGTATATAATAATAATATAATTCTAAAACCCACAAGGAAACGCATTGTTTTGAAATGACTAGGATGTATATAGACACTTGTAGACACCCATTTTGCTTCCCAGTGTTCGACCTCTACTCATGCTTACACCTATACACATTTGCATGTAGAGTCATAATAAATTTTACTCCACATTTTTTGGATATTCATTGCATACATTTATTGTGGGTTAATTGTTGATTGATTTGAGGATTATTGAGCGGTCACCGTATCGACTATTGATCCGCCTTGTGGATTAATACGACCCTTAATTATCCTATTTCATCAAATGGCGTCGTTGCCGGGGAAGCAATGAGCATTGCCTTTCTCGTTTATTATTGTATTCCTAGTCAAATTATGTGCATATATGTTTCTTTTCAATTATTGTATATATATGTCAATTGCTCTTGTTTTTGATAAAATCATTGTGCTAACATTTTTTGTCTTGTGACTTTGATGCGAGGGACCGCCACGTGAGGACAGCTTCCTAGGAAGCTGACGCAGCCAAGGGTAGAGGTAACTGGTCTTCTCTACTTGACCAGTTGGAGAGGGCATTAGAGGAGCAGGATGAAGGATTTAGCACACAAAAAAAAATCTTTTGTAATTTTATGTGAGAGAGATATTTTGGCATGTAATAATTAACAAGACTCTACTCTTCACAATGAGGTCCAGTGCCCGGGTGATTGTTCACCTGGGGGCCTCATCGCGATTTTTCGAGTTTTCCATCGCTTTCTTTTCTTTGTTTCCCGAAGTTTTGAGCTTTCCGCCTTTATTTTACTTTGTTTTGTGTGCTTGGAGCCCCTAGATATAGGTTGCTTGACTCGGTAGCTAGGTCCAAACATTAATAAGAATGCATCTTCCTATAGTATACTTCGTATGGATCTAGTGAAACTTAAACAAGCCGTTCATTTGTCTCTTAACCCTTGTGCCGCAGCAAGCCCCATAAAGCACTATCTTCTAACTCAAGTGTGTTGAGTAGAGGAGGGGTGAGCCAAGACCGGACTTTTTAGGCTAAAGATGAATGAGCGACTTATGGTTCTTCACGCTAATAGCAGCTAATGTTTAGGGCGATTTTGTGCCTTGCATACCGACATGTAGATAGGTTTAAAAATTCTGTTTTGCATACCACATGGAGAGAGCTGGGATGCACTGTAAGTCTTCTAACTCATCATGCATCATTTGGTTCAATGGTGAGATTTCCATCATGGAACCACTTGCACGGCTTTTCCGCTATCTCCCTCTGATTTTGAGCACCTAGGACTTAAATGAAAATTTACAACAACGTTAGGCGCTGATATGAAAACAGACTCAAAAAAAAAGTGAAAATTCAAAAAAAAACTAAAACAAGGGGACTGCTAAATAAACTTTGATCTTAATTAAAATCCGTAATGGACTATCATTGTATCGGGTTCATAAAGCCCTCATTGTTTTCAGGTACCTTTGGAGGGGGACCAAAACCCTACTCCCGTGAGCGAGGCACGTCCCATAAGGAATAGAGCCCAAATCCCAGTCTGCAACTGCCTTGTGTATCGCCTGGATCTCCGAAGTAATGGTGCTTTTATCGTACGTGACTGAGTAGGACCTTGTCAACGATGGTGTTCCCGTCTTGTGTGGAACATCGACATGGTCTGAAGTACTGAGCATAGGCCACGCCTTCACGGGGGTGTCTGTCTCATCGGTTTGCGTCCGAGTAGGTTCTTGCACGCTCACGGGTGATTCCGTTGCGAGAGAGAATCGAAGTATCGGTTTTGCCTATCGGCTTCCTCTCTCTTTTCTTTGGCTGAGTAGAAATCCAGGAAGGGTTACAAGGACCTCAAAAAGTACAGACTACAGGATACAAAGGAGGAGGACAAGTACGGGATTCTTTTCTGGCAGTACTCTCTCTCCTATAGGGTTAGCGTGCTAAGGACTTGTTAAAAGATTTGCCTGAAATAACAACGCTAAGACTAAAAAGATAAGAAATAGCCAAACCTTTACGGCTTCACATGGCGTGCGTTGGTGAACCCAATTTTTTATTGTGTTTGTATGGATCGAGATTAAGGTTCAAAGATCGAGTCCCGCGCCTTTGCGCAAATTTTGTTGTGTCATTCTCTTTTGACCATCCCGTTCAGCCGAGCCTTTCTACTATTTTGCACTCCTTTTTATTCCTCGTTGACCATCGTATCCTTCTTCCAACATCTGATCCTCTCTTGCGCTTTGCGAAGTTGATCCATGGATGGTTTCCGTCGGGACCCCGCCGACACCCACATTGATTCCATGGACTCAACTTCGCCAATAAATTCGAGGCGATTCCTGAGAACCCGATCCGGACTTTGCGGATCGATCTCCAGACTCCTCGCTTTCTACCTTTCTCTTGGCCACCCAATAAACTGGGATCACTTTTGTCCCGCCTTCGCCGTTGTGAATGGAAGTCGATTACAGTCCACATCCTTTTCCGTTCACAACATGATGGGGTTGACTTGAATTCCAGCTTCATCATGACAGCTGTACACTATTGCAAGTGGTCTGATGTAGACTATCTCATTCTGCAGATAGAAGACAGATCAAGCCCTGAGACTACTCCGGAGTTCATTTCGTCAGACTCAGACCCCGATATGGCTCCCCAAGGAAAGGGCAAGGATCAGCAGCCACCCCAACCAGAAGGACAGATGCCAGACCAGAATCAGGTTAATGCACAACTGCTGGTGTCTATCCAGGCCATCCAACAGCAGCTGACCGAGTAGGCCCTAGCACAGACAGCTTTTCAGGATATGTTGAACGATGTGATGAATCGAGCCGAGGGAGGAGGAGGCGGAGGCAGAGGCAGAGGTGGAGGAGGGGGTGGTGGTCCACATGACGATGACGAACCAGAACAACCGCCACCCAAGCCTACACTAAAAGAGACGTACAATCCGGGAGACAGCCAGATGACCGAGTGGATCCTCATTCCACCGGTACACGCTCACTGTGAGCTGAAAGTTGAAACCCCAGTTCCTTGCTCTTCTCACTGCATTCCATGGAAACACCAGTGAAGAGCCGTACATTCACCTGCAGCAATTCTCACGCATTTACCGCACCACTCACTATCCCAATGTCCCTTTGGACATTGTCAAGAGGATGGCGTTCCCCTTCAGCTTACAGGACAAGGCCCTCTATTGGGTCAACCATCTGGGGAAGGTTGTGACGACCTGGGAGAAGCTGAAGTCAGCTTTCCTGAATAAGTTTTACCCTCTCGGTCGGCTCAACCAGATGCAAGCTCGAATCAGTAATTACTCCCAAGGAGCTCACGAGTCAGTACACGAAGCATGGGAGAGATTCACCGATCTGCAGGAGAAATGTCCCCATCATGAGATTCCGAAGACCAGTTTGGTCCAGCACTTCTTTGGGGGACTGAACATCGAGAGCCAAAGGCTCGTTGACGCAGCATGTGGGGGTTCGCACTTCAACAAGGATAAAGACGTGGTCTGCCAGATATTCGAAGAAATGGTCGAAGGAGAGGCCACCCTCTCTTCATCAAAAGCCTATCAGAAGCAGCCCCAGATCCTCCAGAAACAAGTACACATAGCAGCGTCCCGAGAAGCAGAGAGAGATGAGAGCTCCAACCTCAGTATCATCGGGGGCCATCTCTCTAAAGTGGATATCATTGAGAAGCGATCACAAGATCTCGAGAAACTCGTTGTGATCGAGAAGAGGACCCAAAATCTTGACAAGCTTGATCAGATCACCAAGCATCTTGAACTGTTGGTGGGCACCATTAACTCTGTTCAACCGGCAGCACCATCAGAAGCTCCAGCTGAGAAGAAAGACGACCAACAACCGCAGCATCAGCCTCAGCCGTGCCAGCAGCCACCAGCAATCCAGCACGTCTACTACGTGCAGGCGCCCGATCAGGGCCAGCCGCAGCAGCAGATGGTTGTGTACCAACCAGAGTTTCTTCCAGGATCCGATCCAGTCTTCCCACCACCACCCCTGATTCAGGAAGTGAACGAGGTATGGAATAACGATGCACAGTCGACCCGTCCTATGGGACAACCTCAGGGCCAGCCACTTGCCAACCGGCAATACCACCAACCTCAGGGTGGTCGCTTTGGGCAGTCCTCTCAACCACCTCAGCAGTATTATCAGCCTCCCCAGTATGCAAATCAATGGAGGTAGAATCAGCCATACCAGCAGCCGCAATACCGCCATCCACAGCCGTTTCATCAGTATGTGGCTGCTCCATTTCAGCAGTATCCTCCCCCCTCTTATCAACAACTTCAACTTCCTGCACCACCACAACACCACCAGCAGCAACCTCAGCACTCAAACGTGCAGTAACAGCGTGGTCTGCACGCTGAACCCACTGAGGTACCCCCTGTGAACCCTACCATGGATTGTCTGGCCCAACTCGTCAAAGGGCTAGCGGATATGACCAAGAGGCTCGACAACCTGACCGCCACCAGAACCACTATCCCAGCTCAGGTCGAGGCCAACCCCAATAACTTTAAAAAGAAAGAGCAGGTAGAATGTGATGTCCTGTCCGTGTCTGAAAATGATATTACTTTTTATTCTAATGATGTTACTCTCAGGAGCGGTAGGGCCTTACCTTCGCCTGCTACCAAGAATGGTGTGAATAAAGAAACAGGTGGATCGTCATCTTCCGCATCAGCCGTGCCAGCTACAGGGGCGGGTGAGGAGGAAGAAGAAGGAGAAGTCATTCCAGCCGTCGTGCAGTGCCAGCATCCTCAGCTAAAAATACAAAAAAATCAGCAAAATCAAAAAACAACAAAAAGAAGCTCGCACCCGAAGCGAAGCCGCGCCAGCCTTGGAGGAGCCACCAGCAGCAGCCGATCCCTCGCCAACCGACGGAGCAGACGCTATACTTTTTTCCCGCCCCTCAGCACCAGCATGTAAGGATACAGTTTGTACTCCTTTTTGTAATCAGAATGTACAGCATTCTATGGGCAATGATTTTGATATAAATAAGAACTCTGTTTTTCCTGCTAGAGATGTACATATTCCTTTCCCTCATGCAATACAAAAATCCAAAAAAATGCAAAAAGAAAAAGTGCTTTGTCTGATCCTGGAGTTGTGGAAATACTAGACAATCTAACGGTTGAGATGCCCTTACTGAAGGCCGTGGAGTACATGCCAGCTGTCAAGAAATGACTGAAAAAAGCGTGTACGAGCAAGCGTCGCCCAGCACAGGAGAACAGACGCAAAAATGTAGAAAGGCACGTGCTCTCCATGGCCACTGTTGCAGCTATCAGCAACCTCCCACAGAAGAAACAAGACACAGGAGCACCTCTTATCAGTTGTGAGATTTTCGATCAAGTTTTCGAGCGCACTCTCCTCGACAGTGGGTCTTCCATCAACCTTTTTTCCATCATCAATAATGCAAGAATTTGGGCTGGGTCCGCTCAAGCAGACCAGAATGATCCTTCAGTTCGCTGACCGATCCATCAAACGACCCCGAGGTCTATTGGAAGACATTGTAGTGAAGGTACAGGAGATGCAATTTCCAGCTGATTTTGTAGTCTTTGATATGGACTCCCCAGCACCTCTGCTCCAGACCCCTATCATCCTTGGTCGACCATTCCTGCGTACCTCAAGTGACGTGGTTGATTACGGGTCTGGCAAGATTACTTTTAGCTCGAACAACAAGTAGATCACTATAAACATGATCAGAGAGCCAAACACCACGACTGATGAGAGCCATGCAGTATCAGAAGAAGACTGTGACTTTATTGCAGAGATCAGAGATTCATCCCTATCATTGAATGATTCATGGACCCGAGAAATCCTCACTCTTGAGGAGGACTTGGAAAGCACAGTTACCTTATACTCCGATGATTCTTGGGAGACAGATTCTCAGATGCAGGCGCATCTTTTTGATCCAGAATATTTACTCCAGACCGAACACAATGAGCCTAGCACAGAACCGTTCGGCACTTCACCAGGATCTCAACAGAATGCTGAGGAGGGTAGCTCCCTCAAAGAAATACATCCTACCACCCGCACAGTGTCTGAAGTGACCAACAAGTTGTACAGGTCAAAACCAGAACTCAAGCCACTTCCTGCAGGCCTGAAGTATGCTTTCCTTGCGGGTGAAGAATACATGTATCCGGTCATCATCATCATCAGCAGGCTAAACCCGGATCAAGAATCTCGTCTCCTCGAGATTCTAGAAAAGAACCGCAAGGCACTTGGTTGGTGCGTATCAGATCTCCGAGGGATAAATCCAGCTTTGTGTTCGCATCACATCTATCTGGAAGAAGACGCCAAGCTGTCACGCGAATTCCAAAGAAGGTTGAACCCAAACCTCCGGGATGTCGTCATGAAAGAGATAACGAAATGGTGTGAAGCAGGCTTCATTTACCCCATCTCCGATTCAAAATGGGTAAGCCCACTGCATGTAGTTCCAAAGAAATTCGGGCTTACCGTGGTTATCAATGACAAAGGAGAGGAAATATCCACTCGGGTACCAATATCCTGGCAGGTGTGTGTTGACTACCGCCGGCTTAATGCAGCAACTAAGAAGGACCACTTCCCCTTGCCATTCATTGATCAAGTTCTGGAAAGACTAGCAGGCAAGGAGTTCTTCTGCTTTTTGGATGGGTACTCCGGGTACAACCAAGTGGCTATAGCGCCTGAAGATCAGGAGAAGACTACCTTCACTTGCCCGTTCGGCACCTATGCCTTCAAGAGAATGCCCTTTGGATTATGTAATGCACCTGCAACATTTCAAAGATGCATGCTAGCAGTCTTCGCCGAGATGGTAGGCAGTTTTCTCGAGGTGTTCATGGACGACTTCTCTGTCTACGGTGATAGTTTTGACTCTTGTCTTGAGCACCTGGACAGAGTGCTTCAGAAATGCAGCGAAGTCAATTTAGTACTTTCATGGGAAAAGAGCCACTTCATGGTCACAGAAGGCATTGTACTGGGCCACGTCGTTTCCAAACGTGGCATGGAAGTCGACCCGGCAAATGTGGATGTTATTGCCAACCTAGAGTCATCTCAGTCAGTGAAAAATGTAAGGTCATTCCTGGGGCATGTGGGATTTTACAGACGATTCATCAAATACTTTAGCCGTATTGCCCGACCTTTGACAGAACTGCTATGCAAGGAAACCGAGTTCAACGTAAATCAACAGGTTCTCCTTGCTTTCAATCAGCTGAAGGAGCTTATCACCCAGGCTCCGGTCCTACAGCCACCGGACTGGTCTCTTCCCTTTGAGATCATGATCGATGCGTCAGACTTTGCAGTCGAGGTTGTTCTTGGACAGAGGAAAGAAAGAGCGTCCTATGCCATTCATTACGCCAGCAGAACATTAGATGAGGCGCAAAAAAATTACACAGTGACAGAGAAAGAGTTGCCGGCCGTGGTTTTCGCCCTTTAGAAGTTCAGATCCTATTTGCTTGGATCGAAAGTCACAATTTTTACAGACCACTCTGCTTTATCCGGTACCTCCAGCAGAAGAAGGATGCCAAGACAAGACTGATTAGATGGATCCTTCTCCTCCAGGAATTTGATTTGGAAATCAAGGATAAGCCTGGAGTTCAGAATGTGGTAGCAGACCATCTCTCCAGAATTGAGCAGCACGAACTCCTCTGAACAGTGCACCCATTACAGAAACCTTTCCTGACGAATCAATCTTAGCAGTGGATTCCCTTCCTTGGTATGCTGATATAGTCAATTACCTCGCCTTGGGGGTAACACCATCGGATTGGACGAAGAATCAAAAGAATAAATTTAGGTCGACCATCCGGTTCTATCATTGGGAGGATCCTCTCTATTTAGGGAAGGAGCGGATTGCATTTGGCGCAGGTGCATTCCTCAGGAGGAGCATTATAGTGTCCTCGAGCATTGTCACTCGGTCGAATCCGGTGGACATCACTCTGGAGACCGTACGGCAGCCAAAGTACTTCAGTGTGGCTTCTGGTGGCCCACATTATTTAAGGATGCAGCAGAATTTGTCAAACGTTGCATTGACTGTCAGAGATTGAAGGGTACACTCACTGCAAAAGATTCGATGCCCCTGAAAATCATTCAGATAGTAGATGTTTTCGATGCATGGGGCATTGATTTCATGGGACCTTTTCCTAACAGTCAAGGTTCTGAGTACATCCTTCTTGCTGTCGATTACGTGAGTCGTTGGGTTGAAGCTATTCCCGCTCGAGCCGCCGACAGCCGAACAGTGAGTCAGTTCTTGAAGAAGAACATCATTTCGCGGTTCGGGATACCGAAAATTCTCATATCAGATGGAGGTAGCCATTTTATTAACAAAGAGGTCAAGAAATTAACGAAGGAGTACGGCATCGATCATCGAGTCACGTCTCCTTACCATCCTCAGACCAATGGCATGGCCGAATTATCAAACAGAGAAATCAAGACTATCCTGCAGAAACTTGTCAGGCCGAACCGAAAAGACTGGTCCCAACTCTTGGACTCGGTCCTATGGGCTTACAGAATCGCCTACAAGTCTCCCTTGGGCATGTCGCCCTATCGTCTTATATATGGGAAGCCGTGCCATTTGCCCGTTGAATTAATTCACAAGTCTTTATGGGCAATCAACATGTGCAATTTGGACTCACGAAAAAGTGGTCAGAAAAGAAAGGATGATCTGAACAGACTCTTGGAATTCCGAAACTATGCATACGATAACACATTGATGTACAAGGAGAAGGTGAAACGCTGGCATGACCGGCACATCCGACGAAAGACCTTCGATGTTGGACAGAAGGTGTGGTTATTTGATGCAAAGTTGCGGATCTTCCCGGGCAAATTAAAGAGTAAGTGGACAGACCATTCCGGGTTTGTGAAGTGCGTAACAATGGAAGTATTGCTATATCAGAATTGTCTCCTGACGCACAGCCATTCGTCGTCAACGGTCAACTCCTGAAGCCTTACCTAGAACCAAATACATTCTTGGCCGTTGTCGACTCCATTCAGCTCGCGCACCATGATGATATATCCACAATATTGGCAGCATCAGAAGATTCAGACATTGAACCACAAAAACTGTTTTTCTGATTTTCTTCTTTTCTTCTTTTCTTCTTTTCTTATTTTCTCTCTATCTCCGCGTTTCTATCAAGAAGTGTTGCCCCTTGTTGCCAGTTTTCTATACTTAGGACGCACTTAGTCCTAAGTATAGGGGGGTATGCACCTCGAGTCGTTTAAGTCTCTGATCCTCTCCATTGTCTCCTCTTCTTGTCTATACTTAGGAATATCTTACCCTAAGTATAGGGGGAGACAATCTGAGTACGATCTGTGTATTCCCACCCTTGACCCTCCCCGCCTTACGTACAGTCTGCTACACTTAGGATTACTTGATCCTAAGTGTAGGGGGACGGTCAACTTCTCATTCATTCATTTCTTATTCATATATTCTTTAGACTTGTCTATACTCAGTACGAGTTATGTCTACTCTTTTTCTCTTCGACCTATGAGGACATAGCTCAAGCTAAGTATAGGGGGGTCGTATATACCATGTATATACTATAAGACATAGCTCATACTGTAAATAAACTACCACCTCAAGTAAAAAGTATTGCTAAAAGTATTTCTATTACAATAATGAAAGATGATTGTGAGCTCCTCAGATTCTTTTTGTCTATATTGATTAATAAGTCAGGAAAAATGCTTTCTGCAAAATGTTATCCTTGTAAAATCTTTTGAAGATTGCTTGGAAAATAGTGTGTACAGAGTATTCAACCTTTGCAAATAGTTTTGTTTGCAAAAAGTTATTTTCCTTGAGTGAAATAAAAATGTGTGAAAAATGGTTTGCAAATGGTTGGAAAATTGGTTGTGAAATCATTTCTTTTGGAAAAATCTATCTATATTGTTCGAAAAACCTTTGCAAAAATCATTTCCAAATGTGTGTACAGGTTTGTAAAAATATTTGAACTATAGTCTTCATATCTGTTGAAAATAATTCTCAAAGTCTGAGGAGTTTACACAAAAATCTCTCATACAAAAATAAGCAATAATTTCAAATAAAACCTATAAGAGCCTAAACCATGTTGTACATAAAATACAGTTTTTTTGTATATACTGATTAATAAATCAGGGTTAAATATTTTATAGCATGATTTGAAAAATAGTGTGAACTGTTTGGAAAACTTGTTGTGAACTATTTTCAACCTGTGGTAAAGTTACTTTGTTCGGAAAATTCTTCTTTGTGTGGAACAAAGGATTTCAAAACCTATGTGCAAATGTCTTGAAAAAAATGTTTGTAAAACTATTGTGGAAAAAATATATATAGTGTGAAAAATCTTTGCAAAAATAGTTTTCAAATGTGTGTAAATGCTTGTAAAAATTATCGTGTACTATAGTTTGCAAAAATTCTTTTCAAAATAAATCTGAGGAATAAAAGCACCATTACGAATACGTGTAAATCGTAAATAAAATACATAAAATTTTTTACTGTATAAAAAGATAACCTGAATAAATTACTTCATTAAAACCTGTAAAGTCTTTAAAATCTATAAGTTTTGTAAATAAAGCGGCACGCCCGTGTAAATAATTGTACGTACTTTTTATATAGTTTTTTATCTGCAAAAATTCTTTGTGTAAAAAGATTCTTTGATTCTTGTAAATTCTTTGCGAAAAATTGCATCATTCATTGAGCATATGCATGAGCATACCATTCATATTCTTTTTGAGTGAGCTTGATGATTGAACCGGTCCAATAAAGTCTAAAATTAGAACTTGGTTAGACCTTACCGCACTTAACTGCACTGGAACCTTATGGGAACTAGGTTTAAGGTACTTCAGGTCTACACAGACTTAATTCTTCGAGGAATCAGGGCTGGGTTCAAGTCACCTCAACTGACTAACTAGAACTTTTCGAGACACACGCATGACTTTTGTCGACCGTGACCTAACTTGGACACTTGCACCTTTCACTTGGCTCAACTCAGTTGGAGTGGTGAGGGGGTTGGATTTGCCAGTCTGGAGACGCACACGGGTGGAAACACTCGTCCTCGTCTAGGAGGGAAGTGCACCCAACCTGGTCTAGTAGCCATGAGGTCTAACGACAGGAGAATGTGGGTTGCAATAAAGCTTCAAAAGAGGGATAGTCTACTGGCTCAAGAGGAAAAACTCCTTATGTAAATGCTGCTGTGAATAGTATAAAAAAAAGGTCAGGCATGTACAAAAATAAAAAGCCTGCAAAGTATGTACATATGTTGTAAAGCCAATAAGCAAGCTTGAGTTCCAAAGTCAAATATGTGAGCCTTCAGCTGGATGACTTGACTACACTGTCTTGCATCCTAGGATAGGTAGTTACACTGGCTACCGTCCATTCTTCTCTTCACCCCCTCCTCTTGAGCTGGTTGCCACTTGAACTTAGAAGGGAATAACCCGCTCCTCGAGGAAAGAGCTGTTGGATTGGGGAAGCATTGGGTTGTAATTCTGGAGAAGTCAGTTCCTTTGTCATTTCAGTTGGGGAGAGCCACTGTCACTTACATTGTACAAGTCAGCTTCATAGTCATAAGGGTTTGTGTATGATGTAGACCAGTTCTGACCAGGCTATTGAGGTGGGTTGAACTGAGTTCTGTGAATCTCGAAGGCTGTTGTGTTTTTAAAGCTGGTCCCCGACTGGGTTCTGCACACATCCACACTCAAGGTCTAGCCGGAGCTCCAAATTTTGATTTGTAAGGAGATATATTGCACTGAAAGCAACCCTATTCACTCTATCCTTCTGCAATTCTCTTTTTCTTTTCTTCTGATTCCTTATTCTTTTTGAACTTATTGCATAAGTATTTGCTAGGGACTAGCAAAGGCAAGTATAGGGGGGTGATGAATCTCCATTTCATCACCTTTATTCTATCATTTTGCCTTAAAAACCCCAGCAAATGCATGTAAATGACACCAAGTTATCCATAATAATATTCATTATTTATTGTACTAATTGTACATAGAATAAGGTTTTTAATGCCAAAAATATAGAATAAAGAGAAAAAAAGAAAAAGGAATAAAATATTGCAAATATTTTATGAACCGAACCCCGAGACTAAGGCCAGCATGGAATTGGTCGACAAGGAATAAAGTAGGGGGAGATAAGGGCCAATAGTACAATAAATACCTCATTTATTTATTCATCTATTTATGCATTTTGACACATATTTTTTACATAATTATTCATTCATCAAATAGAGAAACTTTGTACATAAAAGTTGTAGATAATAATGTGAATAAAATTACAAAATTTAGTTTGTACAAAAATAATGCACAGTGTACATTTTATACACAGAATAAAAAGCCAGAATCTCAACTTCACAGACCTATATCTTGCAAATAAAAACTCAAAATCAACTAAAATCACCTTTAATTGTATATAACTTTTCAAGAGCTATTTAATTAAATTAGTTTCATAATTTTTAGAATTCATATGTGGAAGTTAGGCTTTTGGCCCTCATTGTACAGTCCACCCGAATAAAATATTAAGTTTATCCTTCATTCATGATTTCTATAAATTTATATTTTTAGAATCTTGTAAATAATATACATAATACATCTACATACTGAATGTAGAATAAAAACCAAAAAGAAGTTGTAAAATTAAACAAGCTTATGTAATACATAGGCTAAATACCTATGTTTTAGATATACATGAATAAAAGGGGAACACATTCTTTTATATTTTATTAAATTGTAAATCTTACATATAATTTACTAAAAATACAAATCCAAAATAAAAACAAATGAAACACATTAAATAAATAAAGTATATATAAAAATACAGGTAAAATACCTATAAGTATACCTACATACAACATACACCTATTTATTTAAATATGTAAATAAACTCATAAAAATTAAACAAAAATATATTTACAATCATAAAAATAAGTTATAAATTTATAAAATAAGAAAATAAAATAATAAACTAAAATGTACAAAATAAAAATAAAATATACAAAATACATGTAAATACATGCATAAATACATTATTAAAATAAAACCATAATAAAATATATCAAAAAAATTAAATAAAAATCATAAATAAATACTACATGAATTTAATACACATTTTTTATTTTATAAGCAAATTTTAATAAAATCATCTATTATGTTAAATAATTCATTTTAGAATAAGGTCCCCTATTTTGTCGTCTAGCGTCCGAGGTGGACCAATGAGGGCGCGGCCTTTGTTGACCGCCCGGTCAACTGTCCCATCCGGGACCTGGCGCTTCAGAGCTGTCTTTTCCCCGATTTTCTTCCCTTTTTCAAGGCCATCTCGTCCATCGATCGCGCTCGCGTTCTTCGCAAGAAATCATCCCTAATGATCACTGATGCCCGCCGATATCTTAAAACAACATGATGCTCAATGGATTACTCAATAAAACGCCGGTCAATAAGGGTGCATTCCCATGTTTATAAATAAGAAGCTCCACCCCCTCCTCAAATTTGGCCAATTTTAATCCACTCAAAGGCCTTGATTTGCTTCCTGGAAGCATCCTTGTGACAGGAGGAGAGATCCAGCAGCTTGCATCGGCCGGAGGAGGGGTAATTTTGTCGCGGCGGAGCTCCGGCGTCCGTCCTGCTCCCTGGAGGCCCCCAGGTATAAGAGCTGCCTTTTATGTTCTTTAGGTAGTTTTCGATTCCAGCATTTCAATTCCGTCCTTAGTTTAGTCTTTAGATCAGTAGCGTAGCATAATTTAGCCAAATCGAAGTTCGTCCGAGCTCCGCTCCGGCGATTTCTTCACGCTGTTTCTGACCAGTTCTAACGCCCATATACACCTCATTTCGTTCCCCATCATCTTCTCCATCTCTCGATCTCATTTGTTCAACCGAGACCCTCTGTCCTCGCGAATCGGAGCTCCACCTCCGCCGTTCATCGGAGCTCCTCCGTTTCACTTCATCTTGCAGCCAAGCTTCAAAACCCAGGGTCGAGGAGATAGCCCTCGGTCCCCAGATTCTTCCTGTGCAGGTACCACAAAGAACCGCGCCCCTTGGGACTCGATTTGATCCAGGAAGAGGCTCCTGGAGGTCCCGACCTTCATCGACCTCGCCTGACCTCCTTGGACCTCCAGGAGCCATGCCAAGACCACCAGCAGATGCGGGACGCCTCCAGCTACGACCAGAACACCTCAGACGCGAGGGAGAAGCCTGGAGGAGCCCACGCTCCACGATCGAAGCTCGCCTGGCGCGAGTTCTTCCCCTGTTCTTCCAGACCTCTTCATCGCCGTCCGATCAGGAGGACGTCCCAGATTCCATCAGAGCCGTCAGATGAAGCGTCGCCATCACCGTCCGATCAGCGAGGAGGATCTAATCTCAAGCCTTCATCTGCGACCGGTATCAGCCGACGGATGCGCGACACGTGTCAAGTGGAATCTTCATCGTCGTCTGTTAGCGCCTAAATAAGGGGCAAATTTCTTATTTAACCCCAGTGTTTTTGTATTTATTGATTAGTCCTGTAAATAAAAGTCAAAGTTCATTTTATTGTGGACATTTTGCATGTATCACCCTGTATGTTTTTCATATTACACTTAGGTCCAGTCCACGTCACCTCACGTGTCGTCCCACGTGAGGTGGTTAAATTACACAAGACCCCCTGTGAGTTTGTAAATATATCTTCAGTCCATAAAATAAAATTTCAAGTGTATTATTTTTGTGAAAAATTGCAACCAGGACCCTAAACCTTGTTGATATTACATTTTGGTCCCTGGGGGTGCGGGTCACGTGTAGTCCCACGTGGTGGTCATTTTGCGAGGGGGTCCCTGGCGGGTTTTGTATTTCATTTTAGTCCTTAAAATTGCAGACCACGTGTTATATTTATGGTGTTTTTGCACTATATGCCCTGTAGTTATTTTTATTTGCAAAAATGCCCCTGCTAGGCTTATAATTTCTTTTTGTTCTCTCTAATTATTGCATGCATATTTAAATAACAAAAAATTCCATAAAAATTTATTTAAGCTTTTGTTGCATCATATTATCACGCCATATTTTTGCATTGCATTTTGTTGCATTTTAATATTATTAAAAATCAAAAGATGCATTTTAGCTACTGTCTAGCTTAAAAAATACCAAAAAAATAGTAAAACACCTAGAAAAATTCCAAAAAATTCACCTACTGTGTCTTTTATCCTACTTAGTGTCAGTCCAAAAATCACTAAAAAAATCAAAACAAAAACCTTAAAAATAAGAAAAACCCTTAAAAACTTCATAAAAATCTAAAAAATCCTAGAAAAATCCTAGAAATACAAATCAAGTTTCTATAGTTTCCTTCTTTTATTATCTATAATTTGAAATTGATTTGAGGATTTTTGGATATCATTTTCTATTTTTAAACCTCATTTCAATTCTGTCCAGCAGTTTAAGTCCCTATTTTCTATTATTTTATTTTTGAAAAATATCAAAAATATTCGGAAAAATATAGAAAAATCAAAAAAATATTAGAAAACTTGAAAAAGTCAAAAACACTTTATTTTCTGATTTTCGAACTCTTTTACTTGTTTTTATAAATACTTAATCTTATTTTCTCTTATATATTTATATATGCTATAATAAAAAAATATAAACAAAAATACAAAAATACAAAAAGAAAATACAAAATCAGTAAATAAAATAAAAGAAACATAAAAAAATATAAAAATAAAAATATAAAAAAATATATAATAATAATATAATTCTAAAACCCACAAGGAAACACATTGTTTTGAAATGACTAGGATGTATATAGACACTTGTAGACATCCATTTTGCTTCCCAGTGTTCGACCTCTACTCATGCTTACACCTATACACATTTGCATGTAGAGTCATAATAAATTTTAACTCCGCATTTTTTGGATATTCATTGCATACATTTATCGTGGTTTAATTGTTGATTGATTTAAGGATTATTGAGCGGTCACCGCATCGACTATTGATCCGCCTTTTGGATTAATACGACCCTTAATTTTCCTATTTCATCATACATGCACATAAGCAAACACCCAAACCCATATGGAGACATACACAGACACATGAACACACAAACACCTACAACCCCACACCCCCATACATAGTACACACATAGTACAAATGGACATAGATATACAAAAACGTTTACATATGCACACACATACATACACAAGCATACATGCACACATAAACAAATAATACATACAACAGTCACACATATAACCAGACATATACACATATATATAACCACACACACACAAATATACACATAGTACACAAAGTACATAAAACACATATATACATACATAAAAAATTATACATAAATGTAAGCATGCATAGATACATACACAGATGCATAAAGAATCACACAAGAAACAAATATGCATACACACACATAAACACCCATACATAAATACATACGGAAGATACAAACAAAGCATGTATGTGCATAGCATACACATAAAAGCGTGAATACTCACACATAATACACATAAACATATGTGCACCCTCACCTACTTGTCTACACAAACAATCAAATGTAGACACAGACACGTACACGTAGACATACAAAATACATAAAAAATAAAGCACGCACATAGAAACACAGATATGAATATGCGTGTATAAACACACGTTATACATACACATGCACAAGCATATAGACGCATGCACACGTACGCAAGGAAACCCCGTATACAAATGCCCCCTCGGGCCCATGTACCCACACCCACAAGCATGAACAGAACGCAACCACAGTACACACATGTACACATCATACACACTTTTCCAACCCCCCCCCCCCCCCCGCCTTGCTCAGACACATAAAATGTACATGCATGTGCATGCACGCAAACACTAACACAAACATATATACATGCATACATACACACAAACAAACACATGTGCAAGTGTGTGCGTGCAATCATACATAGCCGTACCTACAAACGCATGGATCCATGAGACACCCCCCCACTCATACTTACACACATAGTCACACTTAGAGACACTTTCACACCCACACAATACACAAAAAACATACATATACATAAAGACATACATACATGCAGACATGCATCATATGTATACAATACCCATACACACATAAGCGCACACATGCACACAAGTGTGTCGTACATACAAGCACACACATTACATATGGAAACACACACATACAATATGCATATATTTTTACACATACACGAACAGACACATGCACACATTACCAGTACACAGGTAAATGCAAATATGCACATTCATGCACACGAGTATAGTACTCACAAAGACAAACACACATGCATACAAACATACAGTATACATACATACATTATACACAAACAAACACGTATACATATTGTATACATAAGTTACACACATACAAATTTACAAAGCTCGCATAAAGGCTTATATATACACATACAAGCCTATATAGTGCACATGTATAGATAATACACGCAGAAACTATAATCACATACACACAGTGAGACATGCACTGACACCCAAACATATACTCCCCATCACACACACATCACAAACACATATCCACACACCTACACACATAAAACACATACATAAACCCATATACATAGATATACTACATGTGTTGTGTAGGAAAACACACATTTACACAGAGAAATACATGATGCATATTGTACACACAAGCACGCATACACAATATGCACATATATAATACATACACACACATATAAAGACATGCATACAGCACAGTAGATACACAAGCAAGCATACACAGACATGCGTGCATGCTTGCACACTTGTGAATGCACGTATATTCAACCTGCACACACATGTATGTGCACACATAATACACTAATACGATAAGAAACATACATACTTACAGAACTACATATGAACACAACACAAATAGTTACATGTGTTGCATACAAGTTACTCTTCAACCTTTTTTCCTTTAAAATTAATTATAATGTTGTAAATTGTTGCAACAAAATATTGGCCATTGATTTTTAACTAAGAGTGCATTTCCACTATCTAATTTGTTGTAAAAGAAAGGTTAACCCTAGCTCTTTCTCTACACAAATAAGTTGAAGCAAAAGTTGCAACATTTCTCTTTCTCTACGCGTACACTCAACTCTACACAAATAAGTTGAAGCAAAAGTTTCCACCATCTCTCTCTCAACTATTGGTGGTTGTCCACTTAGGGTTTTGTCGATAGCTCCATTGTTGCCATGCCGTTGTGATGCCAGACTGATTGCTCATGGAACTACGTCTTCTTCGACATATCATGCTCTTAAAGAAGGTGATGGGTTTCGTACGATAAAATCGGGAGATTCCTCACTTGGATCGCTGTCTTAGATATGGGAAGCATACATTTCGTCCACACGCCCACAAGTGCTCTCTCGTCGGATCCGACTTGAGATAGGAGGCCTCTTCCTGTAGAGGTTATGAGATCATGATCGTGCTTCAAGAGGTAATCCTTTATACTTGTGTGATCATGATGAAATGACATGGGAATCGTTCCCATGTCATTTCATCATGATTTTTCTAAATTTTGTTGCCCGACTAGTATGACTAGTTGACCTAGATCGTGTATGATACGACTTCCACACTTCTGTGATGCGCGTTTCTTCATTGACCCCTTTGGCTGATACAGAACTCGATTGGGATAGTAGATCGATCAGAATGAATATATACGATCATACAGGGAATCGGTTGTATGTGCAAACTCATGCCACAACCATTCCCATCAACCAAGAGGGCGCTCTAGGAATTGAGTCAATATAGAAATCTAATTGCACAAAAACCGATCGAAAATCAGATCGGTGAGAGAGTCCAACAATTGGTGAGTATCGTAAGGAGAATCCTTAAGGATGGTGGTGTATATTGGGATGCATCGGCTTTGGCAGCCACCATTGTTGGCTGAACATGTGGCGAGGGGCCCGCAGGTTAGACTGCATGCACTTGAGGGAGTTGGCACATTGTAAGAGGCCCTCAAGCGAGGTGATGGCGCACCTAGGTGGCTATTGTTCCACACAAAAGAGGCGGCAACATCGCTAGGGTACTCATGTTGCATAGGGGATGACGCAAGGGGGAGCTGTGTTACATGGCGATGACGGCGGTACAATGGTGGCAAGATGGGAGAAGAAGGCCGATGATTAGGGAGAGACCCAGGGAAATAGGGCTCCAATCTATGACAGTCGCTCAGGTGCCATGTGGAGAGGAAAAATGAATTGCTTAGTCATGAGGCCTTAGGATTCGTTTATATAAAGAGGAGAAACCATATAGGAAAATTTACAATGTAAATACAAAAACAAAAGACAAACATAAATAAGAAAAGATAAAATAATTCAACAAAATCCTATTGGAGATACCTTGGTGCAATTTCTTCCCAGTTGATGTGGAAGCTCTTTTTATATTGAACTAAATTTAGTTATACATGTCTGCTAAGCTACTATTTATTAATTCAATTTCTTACTATTTTACTTTAATTATGGACGAGATGACTAGCCACATTCATGATGAGATACATCGGTGTAAGTTATTCGTTGATGATATTGTGTTGATTGATGAGATAAGAGATGGAGTAAATATGAAGCTTGGGGTTTGGAGACATGCATCAGAGACTAAATGATTTCGTATAAGTATGGCAAAGACTGAATATATGGAGTGTACATTAATGGAAACAATGGTGAAGTAATCGTGGTGAAGATTGGTCATGATAACATTCAGAAGAAAAAAGTTTTTTAAATACGTGGGATCTATTTTGTCACATGGTAGGAAAATCTATGGAGATGTTACTCATAGAATAAATGCAGTTTGCCTAAAGTGGTTAGGAACCTCTGTTGTTCTATGTGATAAGAAAATTCCTTTGAAAATCAAAGGAAAGTTTTTTTAAGCAACTGTGAGACCTGATATACTCTATAAATCCGAATGCTGGTCTGTGAACCATAGACATGTGCAGAGAATGACAACAATAGAAATGAAAATGCTAACACATATGTATGGTCATATACGTAAAGATTGGATTTAGAATGATGCCATCAAAAGGAAAGTTGATGTAGCTTCGATAGACGATAAGATGAGAGAGAAATGCTTATGGAAGTCGGTTAATGCATCAGTTAGGAGATGTGAGTCGGGATGTTGAGTCGGCTAAGAGAGGGTGAGGAAGGCCCAAGAAGTGTTGGAATGAGATTATCTAAAGGGGTCTTTTTTTATCTAAGCATGAGAATGGCCCAACATCTTTCTAAATGGAGGCAAAGAATCCATGTAGCCAACCCTACTTGATGTGGGAAATGCCTTTGTTATTATGGTTGTTGTACACATACTTAGATCTATATAATATATAATATACACGATAGGACTCGTATTTTTAATAGTTACTAGATACTTTTAACATCTAAAAATATTTGGAAACGTTTGTGTATTTTCCTGTACATGTGTTATTAATTAGTTATATCATATATGGATATTTACATGAGGTGTTTTTAAGATGTTTTAATTATATCATATTTATTTATTTTATTTATTTTATTTATTTTACATGTTTCTATATATTATATATTTAAATTTTTACATTTAATATTTTAGAAAAATGATACTAATAGTCCGTAGTATATTTATCAAGTACAATCTAGCACTAGTATACAATAATTACAATAAATATTTCTATATATTGTTTTATTTGGTGTCTTCTTTTTATACAAATTTTTATAAACTATAATTTTATATTAATATTTTACATATAGAAATATATATATAATACATAGGTATTCCATAATAAGTCCAACCTAGACTTTTTTTAGGGTTCTAACATGTATTCAGTATTTAATTAAGTGATTTTATTATAAGTATTTTTTGTGTGATAAATTAGCATGTATTGTATTTTGAACATATTTGTGTATTAATACTTCTTTAAGGTTAACTGTATGGGATATAAATTGGATTCTTCGTTTTTTCACATGTCAACATGAAGAATTGGATACCCTCTCCCCTCACACACTCACGTATCATGCACAATGACAACCACCACACACCCTCAACACCAAATACTCACCTTCCCACAAAGTCCCAAATGCACACAAACCATATATGCATCCCCACATCACATACATATGTCCAAATAAATGCAAACACCACCCAAGACACTCAATACCCAATTAAAACACAGAGATATATATATATATATGCACACATATATGTATACATACAAACACTACACATACATATATACGCATATACATAAAGCACAAATCGTCATACAATACAAAAAAATATTCACAAACATACACATGCATACACTAAAATAAACATGCATACACACAGTACGCATTGATAGAGAAATGCATACACAAACATAGATATAAATGCATTCACACGAATAAAAATACATGCAATATGACTCACTCATACACAATACACATACACAATACATACATAGATAAAGACTTACCCACATAGAAACAAACATATATACAAACACACATGCATGCGCACTTTCTCGCACACAACATATGCACGCACCAAAAATATACATACATTCAAAGACATGCGTACACACACATATAAAGATATACATACATAGACATATACACGTACACAAACAAATGCGCATGTGCATGCACATAAATACACACAGTACATACAAATAAGAAAACACCCATAACCATATAGTAGACAGGCACAGACACATGCAGACACAAACACCTATAACACTACACCCCCATACATAGTACAAGTGCGCATACAAATGCAAAAACATAGAGATATTACAATATCACACACTTATATAAACATGCATGCATACACATAAAATACATACAATGACATACATACAACCAGGCATATACACATGTATGCATACACGTACATAACCACGCACACACATATATACACACAGTATACAAAGTACAAAAACCACGTACGTATTCATAAACACGTAAAAACTTTATAAACAAACCTAAACACGCATACATACATACACGCATGCATAAAGAAAATCAAACAAGAAATAAATGCGCATACACACTCACATAAACACGCATATACATATATACATACAGATACACACAGAGCATGTGCGTGCACACAAATAAAAGCATGGATACTCACAAATAGTACACATAAACAAGTACACACTCACCTACCTACCCACACAAACTATTAGATGCAGACACAGACATGCACATGCACACTCACGCACGCACAACATACACAACATATGCACGCACAGAAAAACTGGCATACATACACACACATATAAAGACAAACATACATATACATATATAAAATTCACATAAAAATTCACATATCCATGCACATACATACACAAAGTACATACACATAAGCAAACACCCATACCCATATAGTAAACAGGCACAGACATGTGCATACACAAACACATATAACTTCACACCCCCATATATAGTACACACACATAATACAAATGCACATACAGATACAAAAATGTAGATATATTACATATGCACACACATACATAAACATGCATACATGCACACATACACACATAATAATACACGGTCATACATACAACCCGACATATACACATGTATGCAGACACGTGCATACACAAACACATATAACCGCATACCCCCATATATAGTACGCACATAGTGCAAATGCACATATAGATACAAAAACTTAGAGATATTGCATATGCACACACATACATAAACAGGCATACATGCACACATACACACATAATACATACACAATCATACATACAACCAGACATATACACACGTATGTGTACATGTACATAACCACACGCACATAGTACACAAAGTACATAAAAACACGCATGCATATATACATACATTAAAAGTTTATGCATAGTCATAAACATACATACAAA
The DNA here is from genome assembly GCA_037367405.1 of Ottelia alismoides. NCBI lineage: Eukaryota > Viridiplantae > Streptophyta > Magnoliopsida > Alismatales > Hydrocharitaceae > Ottelia > Ottelia alismoides. The sequence goes on from JAZKJV010005974.1 coordinate 68,070, forward strand.
CACATTGGCATACAGAATCACACAAGAAACTAATACGCATACATACATAAATACACATATACAGATACATACAAAGCATGTACGTGAACGCACATAAAAGTGTGGATACTCACACATAGTACACAAAAACACGCACACTCACCTACCTACTCGTACATAAATAAATAGATGCAGGCATAAACACGTACACACAGACGTACGAAAGACATAAAAAATAAAGCAGACACATAGAAACACATATATGAATATGCATGTATAAACACACATTATACATACACATACACAGGCATACAAACACATCCACTCGCATGAAAAACACGTATATGAATGCACCGTCGGGCACATGTACACACACCGACAAGCAAGAATGGAAACGCAACCACAATACAGACATGCACACATCATACACACACTTTTCCATCCTCCCCTTCCCCGACATACAGAAGACACGGAAAATGCACATGCCCATGCATGCACCCTTACATTGTGTCTATGTATATACATATACACTGGCACAAACGTATATACATATATACATACATGCAAACACGCACAGTGTGCACATACAATCATACATAGGCGTACATACGCACGCATGGATCCATGCGACACCCACCCACTCATACTTACATACACACATAGACACACTCACAGACAAATGCGCATGCACAATATACACACAAAAACATACATGTACATAGAGACATGCATACATGCAGACAAACATCATATGTACACAATCATCGCATACATAAATAAGGACACACATTTACACAGAGGCATTGTACATACAAGCACAAACATTACGTACAGATACACATGCATACACAGACATAAAGTATGCATACATTTTACACACGAACAGACACATGCACACATTGCAAATACACAGATAATTGCAAATACACATAGTTGCACAAACATCACTTATATACAAACATATACATAGTCATGAGTGTAGTACTCACAAACACACATATGTATACAAACATACAGTACACACACATTATACACAAACAAGCACATATACATATTGTATACACAGGTTACACACATACAAACATATAAAGATCGCATAAATGCATATATATATACACATACAAACCTACATTGCACATGTATAGACATAAACACGTACACATACTACAATCACATACACCCACAGAGGCATACACAGACACCCATACATATACTCACACACCTACACATACATCAGCACATATACATAGACCTACTACGTGCATTATATAGGAAAACATACATCTAGAAAGAAACATACATGACGCATATTGTACACACACACAAGAACGCATACACAAAGTATGTACATACACTATATGCATACACATACAAAGAAATGCATACAATACAATAGATGCACAAGCAGGCATACACACACATGCACGCATGCTTGCATACTTATGAATGCATACATATTCCACCTGCACGTACGTGTACACATAATACACAGATACAATATAGAAACAAGCATACCTACAAAACTACGTGTGCACACAGCACAAATAGTTACATGTGATGTACACATATACATGTTTACGCGTGCAAGCACGTTTAGCACACAAAAGTTTTTTTAAAAAAAAGTGGTCATTTGGGTCACATATGAGGCCATAAACTTGAACCAATTTACCATGCAGACCCAAATGCACCTTTGCACCTATGTGTTCTATTCGAAATGTTCATACCCAGTCAATTAACCTCAACCTTTTTTTTTAGAAAAAAGAGGGTAGAATCCCAAGCTGGGATCCACCGCAAAAATCCACTAATATATATATAATATATGTAGAGAAAGAAAATAAAAAGATGTACAGAAAGGTTACATCAACTTAAGTCTATCGGGTAATACAAAGAGCCCTACAATGCCCAAGACCTTATCCACTTGAACAATTCCCGTTCAAAGACGACCTTATTCCTTGCGCACCAGAATGACCAAGTACCCCAAAAGGGTAGGTGTAATCCTCATGGCCAAAACCGCAAACCTGGCGAATGTCCCACCAGAACAGCGAGTTGTCATTCGAGGCCAGCCAATTGATGCTTGCCCATCTCCATACCTCAACCGAGAGGGGCGCGTAAAAAAAGATGATATGCATCCTCCCTCGCTTCACCGCACCTATCGCATGCTACATCCTCTAACCCCAGCAACCGCCCCCACAGACCCTTTGTCAAGAGCCTCCCAAATCTAAACAACCACAGAAAGACCTTGACCCTGTAAGGTACCCTGCAACGCCAGATGATGCCGACGTCAACACCAATCTCCTCAAGAACCTCTGTCTCGTCCTCAACTAAAAACTTATATGCCCTCAGCACAGAAAATCTTCCATCACACCAACTAAAATGGTCTTTTCCTGATGATGGGCATATCCCCTGCAACAAACCCGTTTGAAGAGAAAGGAACTCCTCCACCCTCTGCTCCAACAACGCCAAGGAAAAAATAGGCGACCACACCCCTCGGTCCCACACCTGCTGAACGAGAGCCTCCCTGCCAGCTGCCAATCTGAAGAGGCGTGGGTATCGCTCCCCCAATGCCCCATCCCCCATCCAATCATCCCTCCAGAACCGGAACCCTGCCCCATCACCCAGTACCGATCTCAATCTTGATGCAATCTTCAGAACAATCAAACAAATCCCTTTCTATAGCGGCGACAGGAGCCGCCCCGGAGTGACCTCCAGTGACAAGGTGATCCCATAAATCCTTCTAAGTAGACGACACACCAAATCTTATGACTCCACCCAAATACGCATCACACACTTCGTCATAAAAGCCCTATTTATCTCCTCCATCCGCAGAACCCCAAAACCCAATTTTCCGTTGTCCGGTGTCACCCTGCTCCAATCAATCAAGTGGATGCCCTTCCTTTCCTGTCGTCCATCTGACAAGAAGAATCTTCGCATTAATGCTTCAATCTTCCCACAAATCCCAGCAGGAAAATATCTGGTGGAACAAAAGAAGTTCGGGATGGTCGAGAAAACATGCTTCAAGAGCACCAACTTCCCATTCCTCGAAAGTAGAGTCGCCTTCCACCCAGCCATTCTCTCCTCTGGTCTTTCCAGTAGTCCTTTCCAATCTTCGCACTTCGGCTTTCCATCCATCAACGGAAGGTCAAGATATGTAATTGGTAGAGCCGCTATAGGACATCCCAATGCCTCGGATGCAATCCGCTTCTCCCTATTAATCCTTAGACCCGAGATGTCCCCAAAGATATACACGATTGTCGAAGCTCTATGGATCTTCTCTTCCTCCGGCATGAAAAGCACTATGTCATCTGCATATTGTAGAATCAGAATGGAAATGTCCTCTCCGGTAAGTCGAGCACCATCCCCCCTGAGCTGCTAACCGCATCACTGCCAAGGCATCTGCTAAGATCACAAAAAGAAGTGGGGCCAACAGACAACCCTATCTGATCCCTCTCTACGACTGAAAATAGCCTCCCTCTGGTCTGCCATTGACCAGCACGGCGAGGGATGTCGTTGTAATACATCGTTTGATCCACGCAATCCATGTGAGGGGAAATCCCTTTTCATGGGACGGTAGTAGTTTACACCAACAACATCTCATGGGACAAGAATTGGATCATCGTTTACATTAGGAGATGAATGAAGAATATTATCAACGACATATTGTGGATGAAACACAAATGCAGCAACAATTGAAGGAACAAAATAAAAATGATCTCCATTAAGATGAAGGAAATATTGCAGAATAAGCAAACTATTTATTCGCGTGCATTAAAAAGATTTCCAAGTCGAGTTGTTAAGTAATGTTTACTTAATACAAAAACATTGGTAGATGTACCTCTGATTCCTACTATAAAGGCACCAACTGTAAGGGATGACGATTATTCGAGGAATTTCTTTTCACAGAAGAAAGCTATGTTACAAGTTACAACATCAACAAGGATGACAGCAACAACAAGGATTACAAGCCTTGTTCCTATTGCATAATTTGAGGTGTTATCTTTTATACAGAAGAATTTTTTCCAATCCCAAAAGCAGGAAACTAGCATGATGAACATTGATGTAAGGAGTTACTTTTGATGCCCTAAACTTGGCAACGGATGAAGAGCAGGAAAAAGATGATGATGATTTGGATTCAGAAGAGGGCATAAGTGGGCCATTCTTCCAAAGCAAAAGTCCACTCACTTATAGTCTAGACTTCAATTTAGAGACTTCACACGAGATGGATCTGACGAAGAAGACTAAAATATATAAAAGCAAAGGTGAAGGCAATGAGAAATGACAAGGCATTGACTAACTTTACTTGCATTTCTTTTGTTTAATCTTTAAAGCCATATTGTCTATAGCTTATATTATCTCCAAGGGCATGTTGGTCACATGTTGATGTAAGGCCATATGTACTAGGAACTTCATGACATAAAGGGGTTACCCGAACCCCATAATTACTCAGGATTATGATAAAAAAATCTCTAGTAACCCCAAACCTTAAATCCCAAACCCTTGATAATTCTCTAATGCTTTCACCAACGTTTTTTTGAAGGGGAACTGAGGAAGAAGGCAGAATGGGTGAAATCGAATTGAAGAAGTTCTCTTAGTCTCTTATGTTGATACCATGAAGGACAAATGCGTAGCTCCTTCCTTGGGAACTGTCCTTTGAAGAGGAGTTCCGATGGTGGAATTCAGGGAGAAGAGAATTAAACAATTACAAAAATGTGTGTTTTAAACTTGATTGTCCGTTTTCAAATATATATGGTTGAACTCATGGCATTTAAAGGATTTTAGAAATGAAGATTTGTTCACGATAGTGAAATATTCTAAAGTGCTTCATAATCTAAGCACATTTTGATAATATTTTCTGAAGAATTTGATTTCATCAGCACTTATGCCTTGGGAGACTTCAAATTTCTCAATGATTGGGTTGCGATCATAAGTGATTTCCATATTTTAGACCGGATTTATCTACAACTTTTTAGCCTGGTTAAATGTGCATTAGCATAACATGGGTATCATTCAATCCATTGCTCGAGTAGTTTGGAAGTTTATTTGTGTAAATAAGGAAGTCTTGGATTTTCCAAAGGCTAGCTATCTTCGAGTATATGTGGTGGTGGGCATGCTCAAGCCTCAAGTTCCTTTAATTATGATAAAAAATGTTTCTCGAGTGTCTTAAAGGTGGATTTTGTATAAGAAACTTCCTAGACTCTGGGATCATTGATGTAATGTTGGTCACAGTTTAGAAGCATGTGGGAGTGCCAAAGGAAAGAAGATGGAGCTGGATGGTATAAAGTGGAAACGATAAAATCACATTTAATAATGATGAGCAGCAGCAACGGATTCAATCAATTTCCTTAATCTGTGAAAAAAACAATCTATTTCCTATGGGAATTTGGATTTCTTACCTTTAGTTATTTGAAATGTTCCAGTAAGCACGGAGGAACCCAAGATTTAGATTTCTCAGGTCGTCTGGTCTCCCACACACCGCGTACATCCGAAATGAATCCAATTCGCATGAAATTAGAATCGTATGTACGCATATAGGGATCAGATTAAAGATGAGAGAGGCAACGTGATCAAATACAGTGGTACCTTTCTTGATGAACACGATGATAGAGGATCCGAAATGGACGAGCTTGGCGTGGAAATCACTCGTGGCATCGTCTCTCACGAGCAGGGCATTGCCAGATGGTGCCGTTCTTGACGAAAGTGATGGTAGAGGATCTGAAATTGGTGAGCATGGCGTGGAAATCGCTTGCGGCATCGTCCCTCGCGAGAAGGGCATTGTTGGGATTGAGGTTGCCGTGTATGATTCCCATTTGATGGCAACCACCTCTTCCTCGGTTCCACCTTTCTGACCCTCGACGTATCAACTCCCGAGCGCTCCACCCGAGCAGAGCTCCACCTTTTCTTGTAATGACAAGTCTTTGTAGATAGTTAGGTTCAGGTTGGGACTCGGAGCGTGGGGAACGATGGGGATGGTGGTGATGGGGGGTGATGGGTTTCCGTGTGGTTTGTGTTCGGGAGTGGGGGTTAAGTGGATCGGTAGGGCTTATAGGGTAAATTTGAATCGAGGTGCTGTTAGTTGTGGTTTTTATACAACGGTTCGAAAACAATGGCTGGGGTTTTTCAAAATCGAACGGTCCGAAAATCACATGGCCTGCTTTTCAAAATCGAGATTGTCACTAGTTGGGTTTTTTTATAAAATGGTCCGAAAACTATGGCCTGTTTTTCAAAATTATTTGACAAGCGACAGTTTTCTTTTTAATGTGAGATTTGTTGAAATATCTTAGAAAAAAGAGGATTTATTAAAGTTAGTTTTTACATTTGTTTGTAATCTGAAGGTAAAATATAAAAAAAATAAGTAAGTAACAATTAGTCCATAAATTATGATTCGAATTTGAATATTGAAACCGACTTTAGAATGATGCACTATGGTGCTTAACATATTACTACAATAAATATTTCAATATTTATTGACATATTTTACGTAGTTAAAAATATAACAATGAATATCATTCATAGTTTAATTTTTAAATTCGTAATGAATGTGTTTATATTACTAACAATGAATCATACTAAATGTTACCTCGATATTTTCTGATCGTTGCAAATTAGCAATGATTACTATAAATATTTAAGGAGAGTGTTAATGGATAATCACTGTTATATAAAACTTTACCAACTAATATCAAATTCATTACCATTCACAAGAACAAAAGATAATTTTACAACAAAAATATTCATTGCCTCGAACTTTGAGGCAATTGTATATATTATATTTAACATCGGAATACATGACAACAAATATACAAAATAATCATTGTCAAATGCCATCATTGTTCATTCCATTATGGTTTAATGTTAAATTAATGAAGTTGATCATATCGTCCTTCTAATCTTATATTACGTTAGCTCAAAGTCACATTATAATTTTTAAAGATTAGGTATCTTTTATATTTCAAGGATGAAATATAAATTGTGTTTAATTTGAAGACTTTCTTATAATTTTAGGTCAACCTTAACTATAAAAATCATATATTTAAATTTTTGATGCATCCCTTTATTTAAGAAACTCATATCAAGCATGCAATAAATAAATGCTAAAATATGAAAACAAAGATGTCAAAATTTAGAATCACTATTTGTATTCTTTAATTAAGGCAACTAATTTCTTTTTAAATAAAAATAAATCAAATCTCATTTTTTATTCTAGAAATAATTAAATAAATTTCTAGGAGTAAAATTAGTAACTAATGAAGAGACGTTTACCGATGTGTCATTCTAAGTTTGTGTTCAATACTACATATACAACTATTTTTTATAATTATATTTCTGTCCCTATATTCTAACACATAATGCTCTTTCACTATTAAACTATATATTATATAACAGTAATACTATAAAAGTGTAATTGTAAAAACATAGAGAGATAATTATTATTGGAAAAACTCAAAAGTGAACAAGTGTAAAAATCCCTTAAATAAAATAAATTCGTTGGTAATTTGATAATTGATTAATGGACTTGAAGCCTAATTTTGGTACCTAAGTGAATTTTTCATAGACTTTATTTTTCATGGCTATGTGACATTTTCTTCTCTTTCTCCGGATGTGATCATCTTGAACTATATCATTCATCGTTTTACAATTCTCTAATATCAAATTTACTTTCTTATCTTTGTAGATTTTTTTCACAATAATTCATAATATTTAGTCTCAAATATCAAGATTAAAATTTAAACATGTGTTAGATTGTACGTGTCCATGCAATGGTTAAGATTTTAGATTGTGAGATTGTGATACGAATGTTATGTACCTTTTCATCTTGTTGAAATTTTAGTGATATATGGATGATTATTTATTTTTCATAATTATCCTTTTGAATTTTCAAAAGCCCCAACAGAATTCTCGATGATGCATTATCATGGCGTCGTTACATAATGTGATATTTTGAAATATATATCTACATAAAATTGCATCCACTCGTATTATTATAAACATAAACCATCCAAATCAATCTATATATGGATTTATTAAATCGTGTTCAACTTAAAGGAAAAAAATTTGTAAGACTAATACCGCAATGCTTTCTAACAAAGATTCAAACAGCGAAAGCAATAAAGACAATTCTCAAACCAAACTCAATCCTATTGTAGATATTGGTTTATATTTTTTTGAAGAACATATATGATATATAAGATGCGTGTGATATTTGGAGCATGTTTCAACATTTTACCTCTTTTCTTTCTAAACAGAAATGTCTTTAACATCTTGATTTCAGAATTTATGCATGTGTATAATAGATTGCTAGGAAATTAACATTTTTTATATTAATAATAATTGTGGCAGACGTAATACCTACTCAAGTTTAGTTATGACAATCTAATTTTAAATTAGAAAAGAACAATAGGGGGCATTAATTTGAGTATATTTCTTCATGCATACTTAGATCCAAATCTCAAAACATGAGAGTAAGAACAATACAACCTCCTTCGATAACCCAGATCCTAAAACTCCACGCTTGGTGCTAACACTCGGAGTACTAATCAATGTGGCATATACAAATCATTATCTAAGTTGTTAACCATAAGTGAAAAAGTGAAAAATAGACTATCAACTATGACCACTTGGCTCGCTCTCTGAACCACACAAAAAGGTACCTCAATGTACCAAGCAACATGTCCCCAAACCAACGCAGTTATTGGGACCATGGTCGTCTAAGTTTCTACTCAGAGCCCCAAGAGTGCATGCGCCTCCCTTAGCAACACTACTCCAAACTCCCCTTATGCCAATTAAGATAATCACCACGGTATGAAAAGAATGTTCTAGCGCGAAAATGTATGTTGATCCCATGAGATAAAATCAGATATGGGATCCCAAGTTTATGCATAGGATGCTCAAGATGCTCATTCTTATAGAAGGTTGCCACATCGTAAATTAGTCATTCAAATTTTCAAGTGGACCCTTTCATTTCTTTATCAACTTTATCATATTCATCATGCCCTAGATGGATTTACACTTTTCACAGTCCCATTTAATCATTTGTTGAGTCCAAATGGGTCCACGATATTAGAATGATCAATCGTCTTACTTAGTTGATCCACCACTAATCGATAAACATAGAAACCATGATCCTTCTTTTTGAACATTGTTGCTCGATCAACAAAAGTAACAAGTTGATATTTTGGCACAACTTGTTAATCGATCAGAATTGGGACAAAATCGGGAATGGCTCCGGTGATGTCCCATAAACTCACCCCCAATCGACGATCTGATTTCATCAGCTTGTTCATGTTGTTACCTACACCACGAAAATGTAAAATCCGTCCACATGCATCCACCAGGTCAATAGAGATTTTGAAAGACGTGATACGACAACTTTTGACTTTCGCCTCAAAACTCACTGAGTCGTTAAGAAAACACGATCGACAGTTAGATTATGACCCCCAAAATCCATGGTGTGAATTCTCGCGAATCCAACATCATGAAAGACTCGGAACCATCCCTATTGAAATTTTTCTATAGAGTGAGAAAATAATTTTATACAAGATGGTAGTAATAATGGGAATACATCCACTTTTGATATTTTTAAGTTGTATCATTCACATCTTTTTAACTAAGTACAATGGTTATTTAATCACTTGTTATAGTAGACTTGCAAATTAATGAGTTAGTAAGGAACTGCATAATAGTTTTCAATTTCTTCACCAAGTTTTTTGCCTATATGAAACTCATTGGAGAAGACTTGAGGAGTAACTCTTTGGTGTAGGACAATGGACTCTTTTCAAATTCTTCACTAAAAAGATTTTGATTACATGTGTCAACTTGTTAGACTTACATATTATATCAGACACATCTTTTAGTAATGGCATTTAAGATAAAAGTAAAGTTACCTTACACATCTTTTACTAATGATATTTAAGATACAAGTAAAGTTACCTTTTGATTTAACATATTGAGCAACTTTCAATAATGGTAGTCTAGATCCAAGTAAAGCTACAGTACTATAGACATGTACGTACATCTATGAGTAGCGGCAGTTATGATGGATGCAAAGCTACTATACAATAGACATAAAATAAAAATATTTTCAATGGTAAAAACATTTTTGATTGATTATTAGTCTGTCTTTTTCATAGAAGCATCAATACTTGGCTTTTATTAGGTTATCTGTAACATCCGCAAACTAATCTGAATTTATTTGTCAAATAGCTGTATTTGAAATGCCAACATTTGTTTTGCATTTGTACTTTTATTTTGAGGATATTATTATGTATTTTATACATTCATAGAATATTCGTATTTGTGTTTGAATTTTGAAAATAATAAGGATATGATAACACATATATATGTATCTATATCTGACCATTTTCATCTGTGACGATCTTCGTGTCTCTCTCTTCAAGACATCACCTTCGGATCCACGATCGGATATAAAAAAGCTTCTCCGATGATGGAGATCATGTTGAAGGGGCGGAGCTTTGATAATGGGTCAGGTGGTTTTGGGTAACCAGGCCACGTGATCTATTTGTATAGCCTAATCAGATTTGGATCTGATAGCTACAACCTGATCTTATTTTGTTCATAGATATCTCATATGATAGCTTACATTTATGTTCTTAGGCTCTTCGAAAAAGGTCTCGACTAGTATTATAAGATAGAATAGTCATTTAACTAATTTGGATATTAGATCGGGTTGAAAATTAGGATTTAGTGAAATTTAATGCTTTAAGGTCTCACATTATAAAAAAATCCAAAGGAAGTCTCATCCCAATACTTAGGTGGGATCATTAAACAATCTCCAGCTCCAACCTTCATGCATACAAATCTAAAAAAATCAAAACTCGTAAAAATCTCAAAGAGAACTTAACTACGGTTTCAATTCTATACATGTGAATGGATGAGGATATTTAATCCTCAAATCTGCCTTAGCGATCCATGTCATCTACTCGATGTCTTAATTTTGTTACAAGATCTTATCTGAACTTCTTCCCCAATCTCTTAGTTGCATGTTCCAGTACCAAGACATGCTCCTCAAGGAAGGAGAGGTTTGGTTCCACCGCCAAGTCCTCATAGCTAACCACATGTATAGGATCTCGGACATAATTCCTTACATGAATACATATCGTGTACATCCTTCAGAATGTGGGGGATTGACTACTCTATAAGCCACCTTCCCAATCCAGGCAACTCTCAAATGATCACGCAAAATAGGGTGCAAACTTGCCTCTAACATTGAACCTATGCACGTCTTACATTGGAAACACTTGCAAGGAAACAAAGTCTATGACCTTGAATTTGAGGTCCTGACATTGTCGCTCTAAATAACTTCTTCTGACGGGTCCATGATATCAGCAGTTTCCTCTTGGTAATCTTCACAACCCTTGGTGTCTCCTCTATGATCCGTGGTGTATACAAGGTATCGTTATCCTTATAGTCAACACAAGGGATGGCACATCTCCTTCATGCAAAGCATTAAATGGTGACATGCTGATGCTGGTAAAACAGTTGTTATATGTAGATGCGACAAGTGAAAGGTGATCCTTCCATGATCCTTTATAGACATGCTCATAATAAATCTTTCTAAGGTATGAATAGTCCTTGTCATGATCGAAGTGGGCTAACTCGATTAGCGTTCATGTAATGAGCAGAGTACATTAGGCTGACTTGGTCAACTGGACAACAATCATTCATGTCACATCAAATCCCTCTGGGCATGATGTGACAAATCCATGGAAATGCTCCCTCACTTACATATGAATGGGAATATGCTCTAACAAAATCGGGAGTTACCGATGCTTTGATGAAGTCAACCTGATCTACCATTCTACAAGAGATAAAACAATGTCATTGTGGCAACCAGGTGATTCAACCAGAAAAAGAATGTGATGTCTTTTTGATTTTTTTATTTAGACTTTTAACTCAAAGTGTATAACAATGAGTATGGGAGTGTCGAACTTAGGGGGTAAACTTTCAACTAACTATCTGTGTAGAATTAATTATGAATTTTTTACAATTTTGTTAGGTTTTGTTTAATGATTTTAAAAAATTTTAGGGATTTTTTTAAAAAAGTTATATTTTAAAATTAATTTTAAAATGTTTTATATTTTTATAACTTTCTTATTTTTAATTTTTAATTGACTTTAATATTGAAAATTTTTATGTATTTTAAATGTCAAAATAATTTATGAATATGGAATATACAAAAAAGGATGAAATCTCGTTTTAGATTTTTAAAATAAGTCAAACAAATTCACAAAAAAGAAAATAAATCATTTTTGTTTTAGATATTTTTCCATTTTTGATGATTTTTGTGCTATTTTATATTTTTTATGGATTTTAAACTGAATTAATGTTGAAAATAAATTATAAAGGAAAATAGGCTATTAGTTTTGTGATTTTAAAAATAGAAAAAAAAGTCAAACTTTGTGGAAACTAATTTTTTATAACGAATTTTTATTAATATTTAAAACAAGACTAAAACCCAATTTTTACAAATTTTCAATGATTTTATATGATTTTTATAAGGTTTTTCAAATATGTGATTTTTTAAAGTTTTATGATTTTATCTTTCTTTTATTTTATATGTGTTATAAAATATAGTAAACGTAAGGTACATGATTTTTTAGAATTTTTCAAAGATTTTTTGATTTTTTATGAATTTTTAAAGTTAAAATAGTGAAAAATGAAATGTTATGAATTTTTAAAATAAAAAAATGAAATTAATCTTCAAAACTGAAATTACCGGAGATATGTGAGATTATTAGATATATAAGATAAATTTAACTTTGGATAAAGTAATCTAATTAATCAAAGGAATAAAAGAACAAATAATTAACCAGCATAAGAGGGACCTAAATAAAACTAAGAAAAAGTTAATAATTATTATTGATAGAAGAAGAAGCTCAAGATAAAGTGTACAAAAGTACACCGAAACATGAGGATATCCATGTAAACACAACTGAGAGGGACTTAACAACAATTATTTCAAACTCAATAAGCAATTTATCACAAAAATAAAGGCCATGACAAAATATGCAAAAAAACAAAAGATAGGCACGCGAATAGATAACATGTAGGCGCTCTATACAAGGACCTATTTGCAAATACTAGAAACTCAAAGGGGCACAGATGCAATAAACACATGCATACACGTGATGCGGATCATTTATTCAATTAACAATTGCAATTTCACTAGCTTACACGTGAGGCGCACGTGAGAGCGGCTTAGGCGATGTACGACTGGGATTGCTCCACCCATATTGATCTGATGGCTCTTATTTGGTCGTGAATGAGTGGTGTGGATGAAATCTGAAGCTCTGTATTCATGATCGAACGATTGTGAATAGGCCTGGAAGAATTACTAAGAATGTCATCTTTGTCAACCTTTGATTTTCTCTATCTCACTCTAATCTGGCTCCAATGTCTGTTGTAAACGATCCAATCAATTCCTGATGTGGTTTCGCATCGAACTAAAACAGATCTAACCTCCAGATCTCGTTGATCAGAGATCTTCCAGCTACTCCTCAACGTGTTGCTCCTTTGCCTAATGAAGCTCAATATGCTCCTCCACATTTCTGCAAGTGATTCAATGGTTACTCGAAGCCTTCCAAGCCTTAGCCACAAGTTATTCTCAAGAAAGGAAAGTTGAAGTATGGATGAAGACCTCCGGTGAAATGGAAGATGGAGATCATACTCGGATCAATGGATCTGAGGTGATTAGGTTCTGGAGAAGTGGATTCGATTCGATGAGGGGATGTTGGATTAGAATGATCATATTATGAAAGAGAAGGCATCCAATCGATCTGATTAGAGGTAGGACAATCCTACTGCTACAGATCTACACATCGAAAAGATATGAAAGGAAATTGCACGAAATCAAAGGAAGATCTACCCTATGGTTACCTACAGTGCAATGGAGATGATTTTAGCCTCGATTCAATAGCGATGGAGCTGCAGAAGCATCAACACGACCACCTAAAGGTTGCTAACACTGGATCGTGTCTCTATCGATCGTCTCGCGCTCCAGGTCTATGGGGATAGAATCCTATCACGACTCCATCACTCCAGGTGCTCAAGCTCAGGGGAAGAAAGATGAAAACATATCAAGAAGGAGAAGGGGGACCTGGAAGAGGTTTTATATGCAAAGAAAAGTGCCTGTAAGGATCGAAAAAAATGGCACACAAATGAATTTGGATCGAGGGTAACACAATCGGGTGTGGATCATGGGTTGAAGGTGATTAGTCATTAATTTGGGTGGAATGGAGGTGAGACCAAGAGAAATAATTATGAGAAGGATGGTGGTAAGCGTCTGGAAACGAGTTGAAGGAGGAAGGGGGGATTTCACCGCAGGTCAACAACTCGGATCCAACCAATCGGAGGCCCACCTGAATAAGGACAAAGGGCATAAGACAAAAAATAAATAAAATTAAATAGTAAATGAATTTAAATTAGAAAATTATTAAATAAAAATATTTATAAATTAATCAATAATTTTATGGCATGTTCTGATCCCATTCATATTCAACATGTGACCATTTTTAGTCATTCTCTAGCATGACTCAGTATTTTAACATCATTCATGTTCACGAAGTGTTTACATTTACATTAATAAACATTCATGATTTTTTGATGGAGGACTATGGTAGTATAAGATTTGCATCATGAATTTAAGGGATGAGGATAAGGATACGAATCGAAAGAGAGGAGGGTCATGATGAATGAGAACATGCAAAAGAGGAGAGTGTGGGGAGAATACAGAAAGGATGATGATGGTTTTCAAGGGAGGATGATCGTTTTCAACAGGGTGTGGTTCTGGGATTTGTGGACTTTGGAGAGAAAAGACAATGTAGATCACAAAGATACCACTTTGAAACGACTTTGTGGGGGTATATTCTATGAATGATGACACAGGCGGGCACCTGACCTATTCATCCGTTGACCCACTAATGAATCTACAATTTATCTACGTTATTATTTGATCTTATCTCAATTCCCAATATAATTCAATCAATAAACACCTTAAAATACAAAAATAAATGATTGGTGTGTCGTATATAATAAGGGCTAATTTTTTTACTAACGGGGGGGGGGGGGGGGGGATTTGAACCCTGATCCTTTTTTTGGGCATCCCACTACTTCTATAACCAGACCATTGGAGAGTACCGTAATAAGGGCTAATTGTTGTATATTAAACTCATAATAAAAGCCTTATCTTTAGTTTGTATATATTCAGATGTATATTAAACTAACTTCACTTATTTTTAATTAATGTATACTAACTTTAAATTAAATCAAATCCATTATGCACATATCACTAACAATAACAAAGCAAAAATAACATAAAAATACTAACTTGTATATGTGAAATAAAACCAAATTCTTACTCGGAGACAGAAAGATCGTAAATGCAAATATCTCTCACTTGCAACCTTCTATGAACCCGTACTCACTTTTCAATTAATGTACGTTCAAATACTTACAAATTAAGACCAAATTCAAAAGAATCGAAGTTTATTTGTGAACATGGGTTTTAAGACCTCATGATATATTGTGCATACTTGTTCTTTGACTGTCCTTTTATGTATGTATTTAACCCATTTTAATTTATTCCTTTTATTCACTTTGATTTGTATTTTAATAAAATTTTTCAAAATCCAAGTTCAAAAAATGTAAAAATCAAGAAAATAAAGCACCATGTGTCTGTATATACAATATGTACATAAATCTATTTTATTTATCTATTTTATCAACTATTTTAATTTCCAAAAATAGATAAATATGTAAATACATCCTTTTTATTTTATTTTTGAATTATCTCTTTAGTTAAAAATCATTATAAAATATAAAACAACCAAGTATTTTTTTACATAAAATACCACCAAAAATTCAAGTCCGTACAGACGATGGTTTTATGCTTTAGTCTCTTCATGAAAGTTGTAGATCTGTTCAAGATGGACAACTTTTGAAGGAACTTTTCATTTTGAATCCTTTTTTATTTTATTTTGAATTTTCTTTTTCATTTGATTTTTGAATTTCCTGATGGTGACACGTGGCTCGCCCATGCCCCACCACGTGCCACCTATCTTCTCTCCTGAGCCACATTCATGCTCCATCATGGATCTCATTAGATTCAACAACGCACGATTCGCTCCCACATGTAACCTCCCTTAATATAAGCCATTGGATCTATCGTGATCTAATGGCCCATTTGACCCTTGACCGTGCCTCTCGGTCGTTCGATCTCGGTCGATCAAACTGTCAAAAATCCCTCCTCCTCTGTTTCCTCTACTTCTTCAACACATGTGAACCACCCACCATCATCGTCGACCTAGCTTCCTAATATCCTCCGCAAGCTTCTACTCCCTTGTAAACCCTAATCCCTTTCGCAAGTCACATAACCATGACCTTTACCCCTCTCTCTCCTCTGCAAGCTACGTGACCTCAGTAAGGACCCATCAAAACCATCCCCTCTGCCTTCCTCGTCTAATTATCAACCACTTTGTGAGATCAGAAGATCATCCCAGCACCCTCTCTCAATAGGTGGTAGGTAAGAAGTTGTAATGGTGTGCAATGATGATCGTATACTACTTCAAGTGAGATCTAGAGAAGTTCCATGCTCCTTTGTTGCAGCTTCACCATCAAGAAGCTCGCCTAGCTCTAAAGGTGTGCCCCCTCATCAAGCAATGAAGCTCCAATCATACATAGGCACAATCATCCATCGTCCCATGTAGACTCCATCCTCCTTCCTCCTTTATTCTTCCTTCATTATTATTATTATTCCTTTCTTTTTATTCTCTATGTTATTCTAATATTCCCCCAAAGCAAACTTTGTCTTCTTTATTTCATTTGACCTAATTCACAACACATCCAACTTACTATCATTCTCTTACTTTCATCACACCTCTTCACCATTGATCCACCTCTAATCTTGCACAGATCTGAGCCATACATGTCCCACCTTCCTCGCCCTCACTGAAACTCCACTCTACTCCCCTTATCCCTCTAACACTTGCATGTATAAACAATTGAAGCACCGTCGGAACTCTCTTCATAGCACTGCAGAGGAGAACCAACATTAGAGTCTATCTTCCATCAAACTTTGAGCTCTTCACCTTCGAACAACAATCCCCGCCTCCTATCGTTGGGTGTGTGTCTCCCGAAGAGCGAAGAGACGCCCTCTTTCATTAATCGTTGCCCCAAGATCCATAAATGATTAACTTCTCTGATCCTATGTCTTCGTCATGTGTCACTTAGCCATGGCTTGATGGCAGTAGCTCCACATATTAGACTTTTGACCTCATGGAGAACTATTTCTACAATAAATGTTATTTTAGTTATTTATATATCAATAAAAAGTATTGATTTTCACTCCATATCTGAGATTAATAAATGCAAGAATTTAGAAGTCCCCTTAGTAAAAGTACGGTTTATATACCATGGTCATCTTGATAATTATGTAGTCGCTAATCTAATGGTTATATCATAGATGCTAGTGTTGAGATGATATCTAAAGAGTTAGATTAAGGACTCATCTATCACTATCAAATTATCATCGAGAAAGGATCTCTAGATTGAGAAGGAGATGTCAATCCTTATTCTAAAAGGTAATATCCGATCGACCTCTTGGTGCATGTCCTCTACTTAAGAATAGAGATTCATGGTATCAAAGGAGTTAAGTCAATGAGATGACTCAGTGAGATCAAGATACCGAAAACCTATGTCGTTTGTTGTCATCATATAGACATGTATCCTCCGACCGGAAACATATGTATTACTATACATATACATACATACATATATATATATATATCCAAGTATGCATATTAGGTAGATCATTAGGTTAATGACCTAATCATGGTCTATACACTGGAGAACTGATGTGCAAATGAAGGCATATGAGTAATACGATCTCTCAAAGGAATCATATAGGTTCACTGTTGAATCGGAAGACATGAGCTCTCTCATGAGATAATGGGATCAACCAAATTCCATCGATGGTCATCTTGCTTTGGAAGCATGACAATATTTGTAGGTATGATATATGCTTTTGTAAAGCATATGATCGATACCAACTCTCAATGATCGAATGAGAAACTTAATGATAAGATCCTTGAAGAAGATAATTCAATTAAGATCAGAACTTCGGGTTTACTCAAGGTTTTCTATTATGCAGGATGTACGTGTATTGGGAATACTCGAGAGTGATGTAATCCGAAACGATCGTATACCATGACACTTCCATCTAATGGAGTAATGAAAGAGGTTTGGATTTTAGTGACTTCGTTCACTAGACTAGTTATCCAATCCCGGTCCCAATGTTGGACATTGATCTGATTGTGGTTCATATGCAATGAGAAAATTGGGTATTTTATTTGACTTAGTCAGACATCTTTGAGAGTCTTGTAGACCTGGATGTAAGATTAGATCTTACTATCCGTCACTATACATGCAATATGCAGTCATCATGTCCTTATTTCCAAGTATCTGCGGAGAAGGAACACTAATCTTGAAAGAGTTGAAGGATTGTTCCATTAGAGATATATTTAATCATTGGAAAATAAATGGAAATAATGATAATAAATTATATTTAATTATCATAAGTAATGTGGGTATGATTCACATTATTTAGACATGTGTATAAAGACATCATAGATAATTAAATTAGACATAATTATCATAGATGAAATTATTATGCATAATACTATCCATAATAATTATTGATAATACGGATATGATCTACAATATCATAGAGATAATTAATTGTGAATAGGATTCACATATTAAATATTAATATGAATTGGATTCACATTGTACAATGTAAATGTGATTTACATTTAGCATGGAGTGGATGAATATGATTCATAAAAATCGATAGTCTAACTGTAATAGTCATAAATAATTTAATATTTTTCCTGATAAATCAATTAGAGATAAAGCAACACAAATTAAATTGGATGTAATATTTGATTGTACCCTGTATTAGGAAAGGAGAAGACTCCTTCTCCTAATATTGGTGGATGACCATGTTGGATCCCACCATGGTGGTCGTCTGCACCATAATGGGAAGGAGGCTACTCCTAATCCTATTATATATGTTACTAATTGATTGCAATAATTGAAGATTGTCTCTCAAATTGCAATAATGAAGATTACATGTAATCTTGGATATTTCAGTTTTAATCTCAATCATTGATTCTTGTTAGGAGTGCATCCTAGCCATTCAATTAATTATAAAAGAGAGGCTAACCCTAGATCTCCTGGTTCATGCAATTATTGCAACAACAAATCTCTCTCCACCCCTTTCTCTCACCACATGTCAAGCCTCTCTCCCTCTCAAACCCTTATGGACATCCACTTAGAAATAGTGGAGACTGCGATCATCGTTGTGTTGTCATCGTGTTACCGGATTGATCGCTCGAGGATCTTCATCTTCTTCGGTATCTTGTGCTCTTGAAGAAGAAGTCAGATTTCACGAGACAAAATTAGGAGAGTCCTTGCTTGGATCGTCACCTTGGATTGCGGGAAGCACACGACTCATCCGCACAATCATAAGTACTCTCTCGTCAGATCAGACTTGAGATATGAGGTCGCTTTCCTTATACACTTCTAGATCACAATCATGCTTCCAAAGGTAAGCCTCATACTCATGTGATCATGATGAAATGACATGGGAATTATTCCCACATCATGTGGTTTCATCGATTTTTTTAATTCTACTGCTGCATCAACTAATGTGACTAGTTGACCTAGATCGAATACGATTCGATCTCCATGCTTCCGTGATACGTGGGGCATAACCCCTCACCTTCACTGCCTCCTTTGTGAGACTCGTATGTGTGTCGACTGAGTGAAGGTTTGTCGTCGAGCATGCCCTCTATCGATCCACCACCGACAGATCCCTCCTCCATGATCCAGTCCATCCTGCCAACGTGGTCGAAGGATCTCTATCAGAGATCATCAGAGCCCCACCTTGTGAGGGCTTCAGCATTGAGAAGAGAGGGGAGGAGAGGTCTATCTTGAGTTGCCATTCGATCGCCCCCTTCCCTTCTCGTCTGGTGGTCCATCACTTCCCACGTCAACCACTAGGCATCGGCCCAATCCTATAGCTTCTACTGATCCGCAATAGCATCTTGTAGCCACGTGGTGGTATGACATACAGACCAACGATCGAACATCCAGGGTTGCATGCACCCCTAATGTGCGTTGGATTTTTGCACAAACCTGCGTACCCTTCTAGAATATCATACAAGCCCCGACATGTTGGAGAATTCGCACACACCCCCTTATGAGTCTTGGTAACCTCGCATTAGTCATGTTGCATTGATTTTGTTTTTATTTCATTTGTGTAATTGCATTTATAACCTCCTACTTGAACTATATTTTGAACCATCAGTTGTCCTCACATTTTTATTCTAGAAATTGCAGTGTGGAGTACAGTTAATTATCTACTTAGTGACTATTTATTAATATTTTTGTGAACTCTGTTTAATTTACTAAAATTGTTGGATTCAACGTACGCCCCAACTTATTGGTTTGGTTGGAGAGAGGAAGAGGCTCATCTCCTTCTTCGGGACATTCCTACTCCACTAGAGCTTATGGTGATTAATTATCACATTTTGCCCAACTGAGCTTATAATTTATAATAATTAATCTTTGCTATTAAAATTCAAAAAAAATCACATAAGATATGTTTAATTGATCTTTGTATTTAGCCAAATCTCATGACATTTGCATGCATGATATTCTCTAAATAATTTGACAAGTGCTCCGAGTAATTGTTTTTTAATTGGTCATCCATAGGGTATTTTTAGGAAATAAAGACCGTGCCAGATTCCACTCATTTAAAGTCATCTAGGATAGTTTTGTTTCTGGAAAAATTGATGATTCTTATTTATTAAAAATCATTTGCTCCAAAGCACTTGTTCTGCATGCATAAATCCGTTAAAAAAAATAATCTTTTATCGTAAAATTCCCAAAAATTCTTAGTAGCTTAATTTTGCATAATTTACATTATGACTAAGATTTATAATTTTTGGAATTAGTTTGATTGAAATTTTGTAGGAATTAACCTAAAATTGGTTTGCATTTACATAATCAGATTTATATTGCATTTTAAAATAAAAAATTCTCTTCTTGAAACCATGTACATTTCATAATATGAAGTTATTTCTAAGTTGGCAAGTGCCGCCTTGTGATTGACCTTGAGGCTTACACAAGTTAAACAAATAAATAACTACATTTAAATTAATTGATTGATATTTTTCATGTGGTTTTTGATTTATAGCTCTTTATTTAATTGTGACATAAATCTCACTAATTAAGAAGGGTAGAAAGCATATAATCACACACCCTGCCCTTACATGATAGGGTCACGGGTCGATCTGACCCGTTCCAACAGGTACTCATATCTAATAAGTATCTCGCTCATTTGAACGAATAACAGATAGGGTATCCACAGAACATCCCTTTCAAGAAAGAAATGGTCTCACAAATTGTCACGATCATCCATCTATCTACACTATATGAATAACAAGTTGTTAAGTTGAGCACACCATTTACAAAAGCAATCATCTTCTCGTATAATTCGACAATTTTAATACATTTTAAAGATATAATGGAAATTAGTGTGAATATCATAAATAAAAATGTACATGAATTATAGTATGTAGCTGGTTAATTAAGAGAAGATTAATTATATATAGATAACTTGTCATAGAATGCAACTAGCTAATTAAAAGATGATTAATTATACATTAGATAACGTGTCATAGAATGATCTGAACCATTCCAATAGGTACCCAGTTCTAATGTGTACCTATTTCATTTCAATGGTATCAGCAACTGGTGGAAATATTGCCTTGCATTGCAAGTTTATAGCTCCTTTGACCTGAGATATCTTATAATCACTTTCTTAGATCTGTAAGTTCATTCATTTTTTTCACATTATTTCATGTTGCATATTTTTTTTTACATTTTATGTTTATAAGGAGGTTTGTACTTTTGTACTCACAACTAGAGTTGTTTATGTGAAATAAATCATTGTAATACAGTTGAGTTACCCCCATAAGCGCTCCGAGACTAGTTAAAGATTGGGGATCACTCAGGTTGGAATCTCGATTTGGGAAAACTATGGTCGTGGTTTTACCTAAAAGGTTCCTACATTAAATACTTATCTCATTTATGCTTTGATTGTTAATGTATTATATTACGATTAAAAAAGTACTTCATAACATTTTTTTAGATTTGTTGTTATTTGATCGGAGCCACCACAAAATCGCTAAAGCCACTTGTCGGCTAGTCACTTAGAAAACGATATCTCCACATGGACACATCATAATCTTGAAGAAGTTATACCCTCTTAGGAGAAGCAATTAAATGAGGAGCCAAATTGTAAACTTCCCGCAACTATCCCACGATGCATGGTAAAGATATAAGGATTTATTGGAGAAGTGTCTACACTATGTCATGGAAAGGATGTTTGACTTCACATATAATCAAAACAAACCGACAAAGAGGATCAAATCCAAGAAAATAACCCATTTTAGTGGCAAATAACAAAAAATCTCAGAATTACATACCGAAAGAAACCTTTTCTTTGACATTCCATGAACCCCAAGAGGATATAACTTTAAATTTGAAGATATGAATAACCTTTAAGAGAAAAGACACCCATTTGTTAATTCGACCACACGGACACTTGTGGGGAAAATTCTTATTGGGATAGTGGCATCAAGCCAATGTTAAAGAATTCAACAGAGAACATGATCCTGATGTCTTCCATCACATGGAGGACTAACTGGACCACTTCTTCTAAAGAAAAGGTTTATATCACTGACTTAAATGCCATGTGTCATGATTCTATAAATTATTGCAAGAGGACGAGTTGTCTCTATGATCCTTCACTGTAGAGGGGATTGCAGCAGAGGTGTTGTATTCCCCTTTAATTTTTTCGTTTTTTAATTTTAAAATCTAACTTTATAGATTGAATCTTGTAATAATGCTCTACAAATCCTCCAAATTTCGCTTAAATCCGAGATTATTTGCTATTTTATCTTAATGGTCAACCATTCGGTCAAGATCTAAGCAACTTAAAATCTATTTAAAAAAGATCTGAATGTTAGACCACTAAGATAAAATAGCAAATAATCTTGGATTTAAGCGAAACTTGGAGGATATGTAGAGCATTAATATAGGATTCAATCTATAAGGTTGGATTTTAAAATCAAAAGAAAAAAAAAATAAAGGGGATTACAACACCTCTGCTGCAATACTCTCTACAGCAAAGGACCTCTTCCCCTGTCTCTACTCGTAGATAAGAATGCAACACAATCTCTGTCGTCCTAGTTGGCATGACTGCGAATTACAAACAAAAAATGGACCCAGAAGCCGTTTTTGAGGCACAACAGAAGCAATAGCAGATCAGGAATTCATATCGCACGCTAGATGCCCTGTTAAATTCTGATGGTTCCATCGCGGTTTAAAACATATTAAGAAAGTGTTTTTAAATATTTCAAAAATATTAAGAAAAAAACTTTACAATTAAGAATTCTCTGTTCAAATGAATGCGCTGACATCAATATTTAATATGTTATTTTATATGTATCTATTTTACAATGGATACATGATCACCCCCGTATCCATAGATATTGACATCTATACGTATATATATTGCATCCAATAATTTAATAGTTACTTGTTTTATTATATTTGATATGAAATATGTATTTATTATTATTATTTGTTAGATATCCTTTGTATCAACTTCAATATCGAAAAAGAATGCGAATATTTTTATATGGGATATGCTTCTATTTTTACTTTTTAAATATTGATAAATTAGTATACATTTCGAAATGGATACAAATATAGATTCTACTTTGATATTTGTAAAGACATGTACGTGCATGAATTTATGTGTAAACATGTTTGATATAGTTTTATTAATACAAATATTTAATATATTTATGTATCTAGATACCTTTTGTATCAACTTCAATATAATACTCAATATGTTAAGACCATGTTCGTTTGGTGAATAAGCACTACAATAAGGGGTCAATTCCTCGTCTGGCACGGTTACCAAGAGTATAACTATTCCCATCCACATTCTATTATTTAACCTTATTCCTATCTTTATTCCACCTTACCAACACTTATTATACCTTATTCTCTTTATTCCTATCCTTCCAGTCGAACAGAGAAGAGAAACTTATTCTCCTTAGTCCCCATCCTTATTCTTACCTAATCCCGAACTGAATGCCCCTTAAGGATCTATTCATTTGGAGAATGATCACTGGAATAAGAGGTCAATTCTCCACCCGCATGATTCCCAAGAGTACATCTTTTCCCATCCACATCACACTATTTCACCTTATTCCTCCTTTATTCTTATTTTTATTCGACCTTACCTACCATTATTCCACCTTATTCTCCTTATTCCTATATTTCCGACCGAATAGAGAATAGACCATTATTATCCTTATTTCTCCATTGGTATTCCTGCTTATTCCCGAACTGAATGCCCCTAAGGGGCGCTGTTCATTTGGAGAATAAGCATTGGAATAAGGGGTCACTTCCCTACTCGGCGCGATTCCCAAGAGTACGGTTATTCACATCCACATCCCATTATATCTCCTTATTCCACCCTTATTCATATATTTATTCCACCTTACCAACCCTTATTCCATTTTATTATCCTTATTTATATCCTTCCAATGGAACAGAGAATAGACCCTTATTCTCCTTATTCCTTATCCTTATTCTTGCTTATTCCGGAATCGAACGTCCCTTAAAGGTCTATTCTCTGTTCAGCTAGAAAGATAGGAATAAGGAGAATAATATAGAATAAAAGTAAGTAATACGTAATAGAGATAGGAATAAGAGTGGAATAAAGTGAACTAGTGAGATGTAGATGGGAATGGTTGTGCTCTTGGGAACCTCATAGGGCAGGGAATTGACCCCTTATTCCAGTACGAAAATGTCCTAATGGGCATCTGGTTCGGAAATAAGCAAGAATAAGGTTGAGAATAGGGAGAATAAGGGTCTATTCTCCGTTCAACTAAAGTAGAAGTATAAAGAGAGTAAGCTGGAATAAGTGTTATTCTCTGTTCCGCTGACTATTGGGGGTTAAGGAATAAGATTTGAAAGTTAGTTAAAGTTGTTAGTTGATATTTATTTTAGTGAGTTAATATATATATTTATCGGTAACATATAATCGTCACTTACAAACCACTATGAATTTCCACCTGAAAACTAAATATCAAAAATCCACAAAGACAAAGTTCAGTGCTCATTATTTATTATATTATGACATACTTATCACAAATCGACTCCTATACAATCTCATGCTTGGAGGTTGATTTGGCCGTCATCTGCATCATCAGTCTTTGCTTCTCCTACAGTTGCCGTTGTGTTTCCTCCAACTTCTCAACAAAGAATTCTTCTGAAAAATCCACCACGTTTATTAAGTCCGTTAGAAGAACCTTCTCTGCAATCAAGGACTCCTGAGTCGGGGTCAACATTGATGCCTTTACTTTATATCTGCATGATCTCTTTACAGTATGAACTGATGTGATTATTATCCTTATTGGAATGCATAAATCAAATATAAATATTTTTAAAGCCAAAAAACTATCTCTTTGGAGGTAACTATACGACAAACGATCCTCGGCATCCTCGTGTCTTTGCAAGTCCTCGAAGAGAAGGTAGGCATCGTCCGGGCAAAAACATCCATGCCTGTGAGTCTTTGTCTGATCGCAATGAAGGATGGTCACAATTGGGTCTGTTTTTAGGAGAAAATTTGAATACCGATATATAAAAAAAGTCATGAAAATATTAAGCACTGTACAATTTCCAGACAAAGTGGGCAAATATTTAGTAAGAATTTTCTTCCAGATTACATCTTCTGCATACAAATTAGCGTTGACGGTAGACCTGGCCAACATGCTGGGGCCTGCAAGCCTAGCCCGCTCATGGGCCGGGCTTGGGCTAGGAGATTTGGGCATGGGTCGACCCGATCCAAAAAAAATAAAATATATAAATATAAGCTGAATAGTGCATGTATTAATATGATACACTCCACGTTTTTCATACATGACACTAGTTTTAAATAAAATCTAATAGTTTACATGTAAAGTACTTATATTAGTTTTATAAATTATAAATAGTATAAAATCATTTATACATATTAAATACCGTTAAAAAATTCTATGAAAAAAATAATGAAATGGGCCATGGGGTAGCCCATGGCGGGCTTTGGACAGAGTTTTTTGACATCGGCCAGTTCGTCCAGGCCCATGGGCCAGCTCGACCCGCATTTTGGCCAGATCTAGTTGATGGTTCCATTAGTTAAGCCACAACACCATAGTAGCTACCCATCCATGTCTGGAACTGCATCGCTGCTTGGTTATTTGAAATGTGGGCCATCATCATCGGGACATGAAATCATGATCATGATAAAATTAACAATGCAATTGAATTGAAAAGCATCCAATCTATTGTACACAAAGATACAATATGGGTACAACATCGATGTAAGGTCCCAAGTAGTAATATATAAAACATAAATACAAATAGACGGAGAAATGCATACAACCCAGGAAAATGGCTAAGAATTCTCCCACATGGATGTTGCCAAACTGTCATGCAACACCTCTCTGGCCCTGATGTCTTCCTCGAATACCCTGATATCACTCGTTGCGAAACTGTTATCGAAGTCCTTGTCACCGACCGTGGACTCCACAGGGACCCGATCTTGTGTTGAGTCTCGGGTAAATGTGCTCGATATTTGATCCTCGTCCCGAACATTATGGATAATGTTGTTCACGATGCAACAAGTCATTACAACAATCACCTATTTCTCGAAGCTGTAGAGTGGTCACTCACTAATTGCCTTGAATCGAGCCTTCTTTATACCAAATGTTCAGTCGACACATGATCGGAGCTATGAGTATTTGTGATTGTACATCTCCTCGGGCCTGGCATATGTATGTACCTCCAAGCCCTAAACTACGACATGTGTACAATGACGTTATAGTATGACATGATGAAGGTATCTGTGTTTGCGTATCCAGAATCCAGAAGGAACTTTCGATCATTTGGTATATGAAAACTGCCCTCATCAAAGCCCCACCTCAACACCTTCATGCCAGCTGTTGACCCCTCCCACCCAGCTCCCACGTAAATAAATCTATAACTGAAGTCGACACACCATCACATTCTGTGCTAGTGTTTAGTGCATGCTCCAGAACTTGGGAGAGATATTCGCTGCCATTTGCAGGGATTAGCGTATCATCAATAGCTCAGATCACATCCTGAAATGGATACAAGTTTCCATACCATCTTATTCTATTGAAAAGGATTACGTAGGCATGAGATATAGTTTGCCAAGCAATTACCTTGAAATATGGATAGGAGTTGCTATTATGGAGTATAACTGGGATCGGACAATCTTCTGCCAGCATGTGGATGAAATGATCTTTGAGAGATATGATGCATATAAGGATATCGTTGAGATGATTTGAAATGGTATCACCTGAGTGTTGGAAATGTTCACAAAGCACCCGAATCTTCGTGTTATGACCTATGTAATACAATAATATGCAGAGCAACTCTTCGGTCTTTATGTGTCTCAAATCCTTTAGGCCTACCCTTTTCCTTTAGGCAGACGCACATACACAAGGTGGTGTCATGATACATCCGAAAAACCTCTCACAATCGACCGACATGACTTTGCAGCATCTCCTGGATCCATGTATGCCATGTATGCATGGAGGTGTGCTTCGGCACTGGGGGATGTAACCACTATGTGTGTTTTCCCCATCATGTTTCTCCTCTAAGACTGCACGTAGATATATAATTTTCAACATGACCAAGTTGTACCTCATCATGATTATAACGACCATGCCATCCATTTCCTATGAGAGAGCTCCTCAAAATATGGGAAAAAGAATAATATGTGCAACATCACTAAACAAATGAAATTGAAAAGATAGGACTGCGTAGAAAAGTGATGCAAACTAGAGAACTAGACTCCTACATATTGTTCGTGATGACGAAATAATATTACAATCCAAATAAATTCCAGAAATAAGACAAATTCCTAGTGTTAAACATATAGTATTAAAAAGTGGCAATTCATCAGCAGATTGTCGCAACACTCCAAGCTGAAATGGTGAAGCATCCCTATGACTTGCTGAGTTGGATGCTTACCTAGGCAACTAACTTAGTCGGTACAAACTTGGCATGGTTGAATATGATCCGTTCGTAAGGATCACAATGGCTGTGTGAGAGCTTGATTTGTAACTCCGAAGAGAGACCTAGAAGCAACACCTCCAAATTGTCCAGAATCTACTTCACCCATTCATGGGGATTCTTGGGTGTCCACGCTCGGATCGACTTCCTGCAGCTCCAACATTTGTGGCGTAGATGAACCACATCCTCGCTAACAACCCGTGAAGCCCGCCTCCCCCCGGGGGGAGGGGGGAGTGGGGCTTCATCACTTTGAGAACGCTTGTTAGCTGAGGCATGTCCCCCCGAATCCCTACATCATTCTCCTACGGGAGGGTTGATTTGGCTACCCCCCTTGCTGCACTGGATCAGGCACCTCGGGCGCATCAATTTCCTCTTCGACCTAATCCTCGAAGGCCTATTGTATCCCCGTGTGCCTCTCAAAAAGGATGCAAATGATCCTGGTGGTGCAGTCTGGGATGAGAAGGTGTATGCGCCCCTAGCAGTGTACTCTCCCATTATTGCATCCACAAGGTCATAATAAGGGAAGGACTTCCTTTGATAGGTCTTGTAAGCCATGTCGATATGAAGGAAATAGTATGTGATAAAATGCTATAAACAGATATAAGAACCTATACTGTGGACTAACGTACTTACATACGTAAGCCATGATGATTCAGCAGGTGCGACTACTGTACATGATATCGGGTCCTACCCACAACCACTCTTGCTCATCATATGTACGAATGATGTGTAGTCCTTTTTTTATTCTCTTCCCTTTATTGTTGAGCTTCAGCTTATCCAAGTTCCTCCCAGTCTGCATGTTGAAGTGGGCGACGATGCTTTTCTAGGCGGACGGTGTGAAGGACCCTCCAACCCAGTCTCCTATATCAAAATGGTGCTTGAACAACTGAAGAAGACACTTGTCCATAGTATGTGTCCATTTCACTCGGTGTGCAGCAGACTCGTCGTCCGTAATGTGCACCCACGAGGAGCTCACACCTCCCATGGCCATCTATATGGTTATTATTAAACAGCTTAGTCACATTCCAATTAAGAGCTCGCATCACAACAACCCAAATGCATGATATATAAATGATTCTTCAAGAATCAAAATTCATAAGAGTCGGATTAGACTCCAAAGTTATTGAATCGAAAACCCCCAAGGTATTTTGTCCTCACAACAACATACTACCCTATACAATCATGGAAAATGGGAAGATTAAAACATCACGACAGGTAGTTGGGCCTGCTTGACATAAAATAAAGTCTTGTTTTATCATCACAAGATCGTGTAACTAATAATATTTATCATAGAACAACAAATGAACAGATCTAGGGAGTAGTACTTATCATAGCAACCTAATGGGGCATGCTTGATGAATCTTCATTTCATTACCTTTATTCTTTCATTTTGTCCATTAAACCCTAGCTAAATGCATGTATATTGCTAATTTGTCAGAATAAACGCTCTGTAAATTGTACAAAATACTGTATTAACTATTGCATAAATACTGTACTTATTTCCAAAATAAAAGAATGAAGAAAAGAAAAGAAAAAGAATGAGGTGTTAAGGACACTGAATGGCCCTAGACCCTGAGACTCAGTCATCATGATGATTTAGTCGATAAAGAATAAAATAGGGGGAGATAAGGAAGACGAGTTGTACAAAGGTGCAATAAAAACAAAATTTATTTATTAATCAATACTTCACTTTTGGGACCTATTTTATTCTTCATTATTTGTACATCGAATCAAAAAACTTTGTATATGGAAGTTGTAGGTAAAAATATATAGAAAAATACAAATTTTATTTCACACAAAAATAATACAAATCGTGCATTCTACACTCAAAATAAAAACCAAAATCTAAACTTCTCATACCGATATCTTCTCCATATGGACTAAAAATCATCAAAATCACCGTTTATTGTATATAGCTTTTTGGGTTTTTATAAGTTGTGCCCCTCTGAGATATTGTAATATCAGTTATACCCCTCTCTTTTTTGGAATATCAATTGTACCCCTATCTTCTTGCAAAATTCATAGTTCTATCCTTCTGTAATATCAGTTATGCCCCTACTTTACCTTAACAGAAGGGCAAGACTGTGAATTTTACATGAAGGTAGGGGCACAACTGATATTCCAAAAAGGGGAGGGGTATAATTGATATCACAATATCTTAGAGGGGGTACAACTAATAAAAACCCTAACTTTTTAATAGCTATCTAATGAAGGTCGTTTCACTTAATTTGGAGTTAAGATGCAAAACTCAGGTTTTGGACCCCTATTGCACAATATACCTGAATAAAATATTCATTTTATGTATTCTTTATAATTTTGTAAATATTCTCCATAGGATATGTGCATATTTAGAATAAAATAAAACCATTTAAAAAATAAATAAAATAAGTGTATCAAATATATAGATGAATGGCCTATACTTATACATATATAATAAATACATCTATTTATTTAAGTATACAAATTATATCAATAAAATAAAATATATTTACATGTATTTAAATAAGTTATAAATATATAAATTTGAATAAAATAATCAAATATACAATACAAAACAAAAACAAATATTCAAAACACCGGTCAATATATCTATAATTACACTTGGAAGTAGTAACTTACAATAAATTAATCCATAAAAATAGATAAAAATCAGATTAAATTCTACATAAAATAATAAACCAGTTTCGTTTTATAACATTTAATTAATTCATTCATTTATTAAATTATTTGTAATTATTTCTTATTTTCTAGTCGATTTTGTCTTTTTATGGCCTAGATGGACCAATGGGGATGCGTCAATCATGGACCTCCAGTCAATTACGCCCCTCAGCGCCTCTACTGTGTCAGACCTGTCACTCCCCGATTTTCATTCATTTTCCCTGGCGTCCCTGTGTTCTTTTTCTTCGATTCTTCATGCCAACTTCGACATCCATCAACTCTAATCCATGTCAAAGCCTCAAAACCCTTGTACATATCGATCACTCTCAAATCCACGGTCAATAAGGGTCATTCACCCAACTTATAAAATAAAACTCTCCGCCCCTTCCTTCGATTTGGTCCCTTTTCTTTCCCCAAATGCCTCTACCCTTGGTCAAGAGAGTCACTTGGTGACAACAGGCGTTCCCCTACGGTGTTGGAGAGGAGAAAGGAGGAGAGGAGGTGACCCACATCGAAGCTCCAACCCGTCCTGCTCCTTGGCGTGCAAGCCAAGTTTGAGTTGTGCACTTTCCATTTCTTGGTAGATTTAGTTTTTAGCTTTAATTTTATGTTTTAGCTAGTTGTTTTAGCATTATTTTTAGGATTTACGCTCTCTCCAGACCACACAAGCCACTCCACTTCGCTCCCCCTTCGATTCTCCATCTATTCAACCCATCAGAACCCCCATATCAACCATCGATCTGGAGATAGAGGTTCCTCCTCCGTTGCATCATCGACCCTCTCCACCCCTTCCATTTTTGCATTATCCTCCGCCAATAACAGCCAGGAATTCTCCATCATCATCTCGCCGTGTTTTTGGTATTCTTTTGCAAGCCCTGAAGAGCCCATCTGAGGGATGATTCAACTCAAAAACACCCCCTAGATCTTCGCTAGAACTCTCGACCTCCAGGGCTCAATCAGTGAGCCTTAAACCTAATTGAAGCACCTGAGAGGAGCGCAACTGCTGCAGGAGCACTAAGAGATCATCGGCGGTACGCGATGTGGCCGGAGACACGCACGGTACCAAATTAGAACTCACCGAGGGTGAGTTCATCCCCAGTTCTTCCACCACCCTCGTGCACCGTCCGATCATGATGCGCCTTCCAGATTGAGCAGGAGGCATCGGATCTGCAAGAGCATCAACCGTTGGATCTCCTTGGGAGATCTAATCTTAGAAGTCGACCTTCGAACCATCAATACACCATCTCGTGCGGCCACACGTCAAGTTGAAGATCCACAACCGCACGATCCATGCCTTTAAGGGGTAAACTTCACAGATACCCCTCCACCTTTTCTTTATTTTGTTTTAATATCATAAGTTTGGTTTAAAGTGTAAATAAATGTCGTTATTTTGCATGGATCCCCTTGCCCTTTTTTGTATTTGCAGTTATGTCCATGCCAGCTCACCTCACGTGGCCTCACACGCGAGGTAGCCATTTTGCACATATAACCTTCCAGGTTCTTGTATATATTTTTAGTCCAAAAATGTGTTTTTTTATTAATATTTATGGAGAAATTATGTAAATGACCCTAGAATTTATGGATATTACATTTATGCTCCTCCAGGCGGATTGATTTGAATATATGTGGATAAATTACACACTTGCTCCTGGATTTTTGTTTAAAGTTTAGCAAATGCATGTATGCTCGTTTTTATTTGCAAAATGGTCTCTACCAGCTTATTAATTTTTATGAATGCTTGTCTAAATTTTATAAATATCATCCTTTCTTCAAAAAATATAGAAAAATAGGATAAGATACTTAGATGCATGCTCTTTCGTGCTATATAATTTGTTTTGCATATTATGCACTTTGCCAATTTATTAAAAATAAAAAGAGCACATTTTCCCCTATTTGACTTAAAATACCTAAAAATTATAAAATCTTTTCGAAAAATTCCAAAGAAATATATTTTATTCATTACACTACTTTATAGCTTTAGATCAAAAATCCCTAAAATAGAAAAAGAAAATGATAAAAAAATCAAAAGCCCTAAAATCCTATAAAAATACAAAAATTCCTAAAAAATTAGAAAAATATTAGTTTATGTTTTATAACAATATATATTATTACATATTAAAATTAGTTTTAGGAATTGTTGACTTTGTTTAGTATTTCTAAATCTTAAAACAATTTGATTGATTTAACCAGTCACTATTTTTGACTATTTTGGACTTTAAAAATACCTAAAAATTATTAAAAATACTTGAGAAAAATAAAAAAATCGGTAAAAAATATGGAAAACACAATGCCATTTTATTTTGCAAATTTTGATTATTTTTAGCTATACTTATAATTATAATGACCCATATTGTATTATATACCTATATATACCTATATATAGTTTATATTATTATTAACTATTATAAATACCCTATAAATTATTATATATATATATGTATACATATTATACTTATAATATTTCTCTTATTTTTGTATACTTATATAACATTTGTATGAATCTTATATCATATATACAATATCTTATATATCCATGTACTCTTATATATATGTATATTATTATATAATATTAAAATAAAAAATGAAGTAAAAAATATAAAATTTAAAAATGAAAAATCAAATAAAAATTTAAGAACAAAAAAACCCACACAAAAAGACTAAGAGGATACTTGTATACATAATTCACCTTGACTAGAAATAATCATTAGGCTTTTAGGCTTCCATGTTTGCTCTCAGTGGTTCGACCTCTACATGCTTACACGTTATACACTTTGTTTGTAGAGTAAATTAAATTGTACCTAACATTTTTGTTTATTAATTGCTTATTCATATGTTGCGGGTACTTGTTGATTGGACGGTCTTCTTAAGCGGTCATCTCAACGACTGCAATCTCGCCTTGTGAGGTTGTACCACTCTCTAGCAAGATTCTCCTCTATCAAATGGCGAGCAACATGTTGTAGCCTAATTTGTACATAATTACCTTTTCTTTTATTTTCTTGTGCATATTTTTCTACCTTTTCTGTCTTGTGCATATTTTAGCTCTTATTTCTTTAAACAGATTATTTGATTATCTGTGTTAGTCCATCTCTTTGTTGTGTTTAATGCAAGGGCCCACCACATGAAGATGACTTTTTAAGAGTTTGATGCAGCCAAGCTTGGTAGAGAATGGGCCTTCTTGCCCTGATCGATAGGAGAGGCAGGAAGCATAGCAAGGAGACTACCTAGCATAGATCTTAGCTTAGGACTTTATTTCATTTTTGGTGAGAGAGTGATTTATTAGCCATTAATTGTAATAGTTTTTGGACATGGACACTACTCTACCAACGAGGTCCATTGCCCGGGTGTTTGTTCACCTGGGGGCCTCATCTTGGTTTTTCGAGTTTTTATCGCTTTTCTTTTATTTTGTTTCACGTGTTTTGAGTTTTCCGCCTTTGTTTTTATTTGTTTTGTGTGCATGAAGCCCCTACATTTTAGGATTGTTTCTATCAGTAGTTACATCCAAACCCTAACAAGAATCATGTTCCTATAGTCTTTCATGTTTGGCTCTAGTTAAACTTATAATTGTTAACCATTCGGACTTAAACCCACGTGCCGAGAGAGGCACCATATAGCGCTGGCAGGACCCGTTGTGGCGAGCACCGAGGTGTCTTCAAGACCATACTCAGGTTCATTTCTGAATAATTCACATTTGATTTTTCACGACTAGCAACCGTTTATGTTTAGAGTGATTTCGTCGATTCCACACCGCCATGTAGATATGTTTAAAAATTTTGTTTTGCATACCACATGGAGAGATATGAGAAGCATTGTATGTCCTCTAACTCTGCATGCATCATTTGATTCTATGGTGAGATTTCCATCATCGAATCAACTTGCATGGATTTTTCGCTATCTCCCTATGATTTTGAGCAACTAGACTTAATGAAATTCACAAAATCGTTAGGTTCTTGTATGCAAAATACCCCAAATTGTGAAAACCTAAAAATTCTAAAACTAGGGGAATGCTAAATAAACTTTGACCTTAATTACAATTTGTAATGGATTGCATTATTTGGGGTTCATAAAGCCCTCATTATCTTCAGGTACCTTAGAAAGGGACCAAAACCCCTCCCATGAGCGAGGTGTGACCCGCTAAGGATTAGAGCCCAAAACCCAGTCTGTAACTACCTTGTGTATCGCCTGAATCTCTAAAGTATTGGCGCTTCTGTCATACATGGACGAGTGTGACCTGGTCAACGATGATGTTATCACCTTGTGTAGAATGTTGGCATAGTCTGAAGTACTGAGCTTATACCACACCCTCACGAGGATGTCTGTCTCATAGTCTCGTGTCCGATTAGGGCCTTGCATGCTCACAGGTGATTCCGTTGTGAGCATGGTCCGAAGTAGTAGTTTTGCCTATCGGCTTCCTCTCTCTCATTCTTTGGTTGAGTAGGGATCCAAGAAGTGTTAAAAGGACCTCAAAAAGTGCATACTACAAGTTACAAAGGAGGAGGACAAGTACAAGATACTAATCTGGTAGTACTCTCGCTCCTATAGGTTTAGCGTCTAAGGGCTTGCTAAAAGATATGCATGAAATAACAACTCTAAAAATGAAAAGATAAAAATAGCTGACCCTTTATGACTTCACATGTGTAGAGTTGGTGAACCCAATTTTGTATTGTGTATTGTATGGATCTAGATTAAATTTCAAAGATCAAGTCCCGCGCATTTGCGTAAATTTTGTCTTATGTGTTTCCCCTTTGACCCCATGCTCATTCCGAGCATTTATACTATTTTCACTCCTTTTTATTCCTTGTTGACCATCATATCCTTCCTCATGTGCCAATCCGTATTTTACTCTGCAATGTCGATCCATGGATGGTCCAGTCGGGACTCTGCCATCATCTACATTGATTCCATGGACTCGGCATCGTCAATAACTCAAGGCAATTCCTAAGAACCTTGTTCGGACCTTGCAAACCGATCTCCAAACTCCTTGTCTTCTTTCCACTCTCTTTCTATTTCTTAATGAATGAGGACCATTCTTGTCCCATTTCCACCCTTGCGAATGGAAGTCAGTTTCAATCTACATCTCTTACTCCGTTCACAATTATCTGAGATTGATATTAATCTCAGATTAATCACTTCAGCTGGTATTCAATTTCACAGTGGTCTGATAGGGATACCTCTTACATTGCAGATAGAAGTCAGTCCTGAATCCCAAGCTGGAGTTCATTTCATCAGATTCAGACCCAGAGATGGCTCCTCAGGGCAAAGGAAAAGAGACAGGGCAACAGTCTCCCCAGACAGACCAAGGAGAAGTGCCCGATCAGAATCAAGTGAATGCTCAGTTTCTTTCTTCCATCCAAGCCATCAAGCATCAGCTAAATGAACAGGCACTTGTGCATACCACATTCCAAGACATGCCGAATGATATGAGGAACAAACCAAGAGCAGTAGGAGAGGATGAAAGACCCTGTGATGATAAATAAGAAGAGGAGCAGATAACTAAGAACCCTAAACCTACTCTAAAAGAGACTTATAATCCTGGAGACAGCTAGATGACCGAGTGGATTCGCATCCCACTGGTGCATGCTTTGAGCTCAAACCTCGATTCCTTATTCTTATGCCCACCTTCCATGGGAACACCAACAAGGAGCCCTACATTCACCTGCAACAGTTTTCTCGTATCCGTAGAACCATGCACTACCCTAACATCTCGTTAGGTGTAGTCAAGATGACTGCATTTCCCTTAGTCTCCAAAATAAGGCCCTGTACTGGGTTAACCATTTGGGGAAGGACGTGACAACCTAGGAGGAACTTAAGTCTGTGTTCCCTGACAAATTTTATCCTCTTGGTTGGCTCAACTAGTGCCACCATGGATTAGCAACTTCTCCCAGGCTACCCACGAGTCTATTTATGAAACATGTAAGCGATTCATGGATCTAGAGGAGAAATGCCCCCACCATGAGATACCGAGGACCAGCTTGATCTAACATTTCTTCGAGGGATTGAATATTGAAAGTCAAATATTAGTTGACGTTGCATTTGGGGGATCCCACTTTAAGAAGGATGAGGATGTAGTCTGGAAGATTTTGAAGAAATGGCCGAAGGAGAGACAACCCTCTCTTCATCCCGCGCTTATCAGAGACAGTCCCGGGTCCCCCACAAGCAAATCCACATGGCAACCTCACACGAGGAAAACAGAGACAAGATCTCCAACCTCAGCGTCATCGGGGGCCATCTCTCCAAGGTTGATATCATCAAGAAGCGATTACAAGATCTCGAGAAACTCGTTGTGATCGAACAGAGGACCTAACATCTAGATAAACTGGACCAGATCACCAAGCAACTGGAGCTGACGGTGAGTACCATCAATGCTTTCCAGTCAACGACCCCACTGACAGAGACTCATGCTGAGAAGAAAGACGAGCTATTACCTCCACAACAGCCTCAACCCAGTTCAAAACAGCCGATGGTCCAGCACGTGTATTACGTGTAGATGCAAGATCAAGACCCACCGCAACAACAGATGGTGGTCTACCATCCAGACTACCAAATATCCTTTGATCAAGCATTCCCACCACCACCCTTGATTCAAGAAGTTAATGGTGTGTGGAGCAATGATGCATAATTAGCCCATCTTGGTGGACTCCCCCGGGGCCAATCATCTGCCAACCGACAGTACCACCAACCTCATGGTGATCATTTTGTCCAATCCTCTCAGCCTCAGCCTCAGTACCGCCAGTCTCTACAGTATCATAACAATTAGTGATCGAACTAGCAGTACCAGCAGCCGCAGTACCACCGGCATCTATCATATCATCCCTATGCGGCTGCACCTCAACAATAATATCCCCCTCCTCATTACCATCAGTATCATCTTCCTCCTCCTCAACAACAATATCAACAACACCCATCTCAGCCTCTGCACCATCAACCACAACGTGGTCAACACGCTGAATCTTCTGAGGTGGTTCCTGTGAACCCGGGCCTCGATTGCTTGAACCAATTGGTCAAGGGTTTAGCAGAGATGACATAGAAGCTGGATGACCTGACGACCACATCAACTCCAATTTCGGCCTAGGTTGAAGCCAACCCAAATAATTTTAAGTGAAAAGAGTAGGTAGAATGTGACGTCCCATCTGTGCCTTTTGAGTCAGATGATTGTGATTTTATTTTGTCTAATGTTATTACTCTCAGGAGCGGTAGGACCTTGACTATGTCTACCACTGTCAGAGGGATGAATAAAGCTTTATCTGATGAATTTTCGTCTTCTACACCAGCCGTGCCGACCATAGGTCTGGGTGAGGAAGAAGAAGGAGGAGGAGCCCAGCCAACTGGTCGCCACCATCCCCAGAAAAAGTACAAAAAATAGAAAAATGAAAAAGACCAAAAAGATGATCGCAGTAGAAGTGAAGCCGTGCCAACCATGGCGAAGCCGACTCCAACAACTGATCCAACGCCAACCGACGGAGCAAAGACCACAGCTTTTGGACGTCCACCCCTTACTCAAGATTGTACACCTTTTTGCAGTCTGGTTGTACAATATATTGTGGACATGCATTATGATGTAAATAAGAACAAAACTTTTGATTTTAGTTCTTTACATATTCCGTTACTTGATGTAATTGAAAAATAAAAAATACAAAACAAAAAATGCAATATCTGATCTAGGTGTTGTGGAGATTATTAAAAATCTGACTATGGAATTACCTTTTATGAAAGCCATGGATCATATACTTATTGTCAAGAAGGGATTGAAGGAAATATGTTCGAACAAGTGTCAGTCGAACCAAAGTAACATGCACCAACTAGTTGAAAAGCATGTCCTCACCATGGCCACAGTCGCAACCATTTTCAATCTCCTAGTAAAGAAGCCAAACAAAGGAGCACCTTTAATCAGATGCGAGATTTTTGACCAGATCTTCGAGTGAACCCTCCTTGATAGAGGCTCTTCATTCACCTCATTCCCTCATAACTACTTCAGGAATTTGGGTCGGGTCTGTTGAAACCTACAGTGATGATCCTTCAATTCGCTGATCGATCAATCAAGCGACCCTGAGGTTTGTTGGAGGATGTTTCGGAACGGTGCAGGGCATGCAATTTCCTATTTATTTCATAGTCCTTGATATGGACTCTCCTACACCTTTACTCCAGACCCTGATTATTCTTGGCTGGCCATTCATGCAAACTGTGGAGGTCGTGGTTGCCTATGGGTTTGGAAAGATCATATTTTGCTCGATAAGCAACCAAGTAACAATTGACATGGCCAGTGAACCAAAGGTCGTATCTGGTAAAAGCAGAGCAAAGCCATCTGAAGCAGTTTGTGACTTTATTGCATAAATCAGAGATATTGAATTATCTTTAAATGACGCACAGACCCTGGAAATCCTCTCTCCAGAGGAGGACCTGGAAAGCACACTCGACACATGCTCTGATGTTAGCCGGGAGACTGATTCTCATTTGCTGATGCACCTTTTTTATTTAGAAGATTCATGCCAGTCCGAAAATAATGAATTCATTGACGATTTGTTTAGTCAGCAGAGCCACCAGTGATCGAGATGAGCAACACCTCCAAAATCATGGTAGATCATCTACCTACCAATTCAAGCTCTGAAATGACTGAGAAGTAGGTGATGAATCTGCGATTCGTCATCTTTATCCATTTATTTTAGCTTAAAATCCCTTATAAAACACCTACATATAACACTAACTCCATATTCTTACTAACTTGCATCTGTGTGTAAATATTGTACACTTCTTACTAGTTTTAACCTAAAATAAATAAAGAAAGAAAGAAAGGAAAAATAAAGAAAAGAAAAAAAGGAAGACTGTGTACAGGCTGACCCAAACCTCGAGAGAAGGTCAAGACTTGACTTGATCGACCAGGAATAAAGTAGGGGGAGATAGGGTCCTTAAGCAGAAAATCCAAAAAAATGTGTGTGTGTTGTTGTAAATACTTCTCACTTATTTTGTGTATATCTATATACAACTGATACTAATTTATTAGTGTGTTAATTGACCTCAAATCAAATAACTTTCAAAACCAAAGTTGTAAATAAAAATGTGGTCTAATTAATAAAATAATTGCATAATTAAATCATGTATAGAATAAAAGTAACCACACTTGCAAAAAGCCACTAAGCATTAATTGAAAGACCAATTCCGACTCCATATGAACTCAAATTGAACCAATCTTACTTGGATTCTAAATTAAATTATCTTTAAAATGGCTGTGATTTCATAATTTTTGGAGTTACGAGTAAAAAGTTGGTTTTCAAGGGTGGTTTACGCAATTTTCCAATGTATTTTATACATATTATATATATTTGTAAATATTTTTACTAATTATTAAAAATAAAAAAATAAAAATAAAAAACTATTTTTTTAAAAAGCTAATTTCCTCAATTACCCTTGTATATAATGTCATATATGTATATAGTATATGTATATAATTGCTATTCTCAATTAACCCCCATAAAAAAATAAAAAAACATTTTTTATTCAAATAAATAAAGTGACAAAAATTTAAAAAAAATAAATAATTTTGTAAATAATTTAATCTCTCTTTATCTTTATCTCATTTCAATTTTCATCTCTCTTATCTCTTTATCCAAAAAGTCAAAAATTCAAATTTCATCTCCATTGTCTTTTCTATTTATATGGCTCCTTCTGCACCATTCCATCTTGATCAATCTTTAGAGAGAGGAGCCCGATCTCTGAGAGAAAATTTCGTCTAGAAAAATGCCTAGCCTCCGATCCGTCCGGTGACAGCGAGTCGGCCTTTGTCGAGGCGATCACGGTCCATTTCCGCTCCTAAGGTGAGATCCATTATTTTTCTCATTTTTATCTTAGGTTAATCATAGTTTAAATTTCACATTTTATTTCTATTGTATTTTGTGTCTCTAGTTTTTTTTTAAAAAATATATTCCATCACGATTTGATTCGCTTCAACTCGATTTTCCATTTCACGTTCTTAATCTCTTCGCATAAAATTTCTATTTTCCACGATCTATCAACTCCGACCACGTACGGTGGCCGGAGAATCGGATTCGATCCTTTCATTTTCACTGGATCCCCGTTCAATCTTCGAATTGTAAATAAATAAAAAAATATAAAAATTATTTGTTTCCTTGTTCTCTTTCATATTTGTTTTGCAGGATAATAAAAAAATAAAAACATAAAATAAAAAAGAGTCTTTCTTTAATCATTGTTTACAGTAAAAAAAAGAAGGAGGAAACGACGGCAGGTCCTCGCCCCCTGCCACCATCATCGCGAGGGGCACCCTCTGCCACTGCTAGGGAGGGGCACCCTCCTTCGTTGCCCGCACGAGGAGCACCCCTGTTCCATCTTCTTTGACATCTCCTGGCCGGGGCAAGGAGCCGCCGCCATCACCCCACCGTCTCCATCACCACCGTGCATGGCTGTGTTCCTCCATCACCGCCGCCTTGAGTCCGCGCCAACCACCTGGAAGCACCACGCCTTCATCTCACTGCGACGCGCCACCGACCTCCAACCTGCGCAAAACCACTTTCAACGCCTTCTCCAGATCGTCGGCCACCTCCGTGTGTCGCCCTCCTTTATCAGCCCTCGCACCGCCGCGAGCACCAACCACCCGCGCCCTTTGCCAGTTAGCCTCCTCGCGCGCTTCGCCGCCACGCCGCCCACGGCTTGGGGGAGAAGGAAGATGGGCGGCGACCTGTGCGTCCCCTTAAACTTGAGAACGAAGAGAACAACGAAAGGAACCCTAGGTTGCATTATTTTATTTGGAAAAATATTACAAGGATACCCCCAATGATTTCTGATTTTACAAAGATGCCCCTTCTAGAACAGAGCACGTGCTTTGCACGTTTTTCTTGGGTAATTTGCACTTCCTACCTCACATTTATTTTTGTTATTTATTTAATGCTAAAACAATAAATATTTGATTTTCAGTCCATGTTAACATACTTCAAATTTGCATGTGTTTTTAATTGAAATAAAAGTTTTTCTTGGTCATTAAATTCTTGAAAAATTGTGCTATACTCCTGATGTGATTATCTTCTTAGCATAAATTTTTTCATTGCATTTCAATTTCATTTATTATTAATAAAAAATCAAAAATAGTGTCATTTTATTTTCCTAAAATTCAAAAATTCATAAAAATTCGAAAATAACTCCAAAAAGTCCAAAAACATTAGAGTAGGTTTCTTTCATTGTCTTTTAATTTCTACCCAATTTTCATGCATTATTATTTAAAAAAACCCCCCAAAAAATAAAAAATACCAAAAATCTTATAAAAATCATAGAAAATTCTATAAAAATCCAAAAATACTGATTTCAGTTTTTGTTTGTAGATAATTGCTTCTATTTTGTCACAAAAATAATTGCCAGGAGTTTTGTGCACTTACTTAAATTATTTTTAAGTTGCAAATTACTCCAGGCTGTGCACAATTTCGTATTTTATCATTGTTTGATTTTTAGAAAAAATACAAAAACATCTGAAAATTCCACAAAATTCCCAAAAACATTTCAAAACTTCTAAAACCAAATAATATTTCCTCTAAATTTTTCTGAGCAGTTTTTTGATAAATTGAAAAAAATTATAAAAAGAGTCGGAGTGCGTATTTTTAATCTTGTGAATATTGCTCCTTATTATTTTGAAAATAAAAAAATTTCAAAATCAAAATCAAAATCACTAAAAGTTTGAAAATCTGAAAATAAAAAGAAATTAAAAAATTATTAAAAAAATTTAAAAAGATAAAAAAATCACATAAAAACCAAGGATAGTTAGCCTTTGAGATTCTTGTTTTTCTCTTAATTGATTTTCTATTAATTGAATAACCCTCGGGAATTGTGGCCTCCTTGAGTTCGACCATGTCCGCTATACATGTTAATAAGTAGCAAAAAATAAAAAAAATTGTTTGTCACGGGATTTTTGGGGATAACAATGACTTATCATATCATTATTTCCGATCCTCGAGAAAATCGCGTACAACAAAATGGAGCCGTTGTCGGGGAGGCATGGCGAGGATAGTTAGGTTTTTCTTTTGACCTGCTATTCTTGGTTGTAAATATCTGTTTATAGTTTGCCACATTATTCCATTGTTCATATCCACTACATCTATTTCATTTTTCTTTCTCATACTTGATAATTGTATTTCTTACACATTCTGTTTTCTTTTTCTTGTGAAGGCCCGCGGAGCGAAGGAAGCGATCCTAGGAGAGACGAAGCACCCAAGTGACGTGGAGGTGGCTTGATTCTTCACCAAACGATAGGATAGCGTGAGAATAGGAGAAGAAGAATTGAATGAGACGAAAAAGAGAGAGAGAAAGAGAGAGAGAGATTTCTTTTCTACCATTTGAACTCTTGTAAACGGACATTCATTTGTTGCGAGGTCTGTTTCACCAAGTACTGGTGCACTTGGGGGACGTCACCAATTTTGTTTTCATCGTCTTTTTTTTGTTTCCCGCGGATTTCGTGAGCTACCTCTTGATTGCTTTAATTAATTTGCTTGAGCCAGGTAATTAATTAGGTCCAAATACCCTAAACAAGAAATTTTTGTGCCTATAGAGTAGAGCGTAATTTGGACTTTCCCGTTAATAGACGCTATCATCTAGGACGGTTCACTTGCATTTGCATATAGGATAGTTTATTTCAATTCTGCGCAGATCACTTGCATGTAGAGTGCTGGCGACAAGGTACACATCTCTAACCTCTGCATGCATCATTGTTTTTAATCGCTTATTGGCATTTCCGATCTCCTTCCTTGTTTTCACTCACATAAGTTAAAAATGAAATTGGACACTCGGTAGGCGATTCGTTGAAAATATTTTAACCAAGTGATAACTGCTAAAACTGGGACTGCTAAAGAAAACTCAACCCTAAAAAAATACAAGGAAAAATCATTGTTTTGGGGAGAGTAACCCCCTCATTGTCGGTTTGTATGTAGCGAGAGAGCGACCCGCACACTAGGATAGAACCAAGCCCGAACTCTTTTCAGACTACTATCTTGGGTTAGTCGTTCTCCAGTGAGGATCTCTCCAGTAGCCGTAAAGCGGCCCGTGACATCCTTAACAGATTGAATTGATCGGGTAGCCGGTAAATGGTCCGCAATTCATACTGGCTGGGAAAGATCTAACTTTGGGATTAGGCCAGTCTCCTGAGAGCATTGGATTCCTAACAGCTCGCTCTAACCGCTCTGATATATTGTATTCTCACCAAATTTTAAAATTGACAAGATAATTGACTGAACATTCACGGTCTTCACTTTGAGTTGAGTTGGTGAACTGGGGGTTTTTATTGTGTTTGATTGCATGTGTGCATACTTGATCCTTCTGTGCATTTACGCCTTTTTCTCCATATCTTTTGACTTGACCACTCATGCTCTCTCGATCCCGTCTTTTGTTTGGAGATGGCTGACTAGAGTTATTTTAATCCGATCTTCGTGGATGCCTTACGCTCTCCAGATGATCCACCTTCCTTTTTCCATGAGGACTTTCCTCCTGATTTTTGTGCATATTTGCCTAATCCATTATTTCAGGAATCGGAGGACTTTGATTTCACCCACCATCATTCAACCCACCCGATCTAGGGATTTTGGAGTCACCTTTCAAGATTTCCATACTTAAGACATTGAACTAGATGACGGAGCATATGAATTCGAGGATTAGCAATCTATTTAACATAAATACGAGCCATAACATTGCACCACTGTTTGAGGATATGGATTCACTTGAGGATAATCATGAGAGCTTACAATCGCCCAAAATACAAAAAATGAGAAAATTTTAAAAATCCAAAAAGATTATGGGAGACACATTATTGATTCATTTTGTGAGGAGAGGACCAAAATGCCCGATCATTTACCCACACATATATCCACCACATGTCCTGACCTTGACCCCGAGGATTCCATTATATAG
Organism: Ottelia alismoides; assembly: GCA_037367405.1. Classification (NCBI taxonomy): domain Eukaryota; kingdom Viridiplantae; phylum Streptophyta; class Magnoliopsida; order Alismatales; family Hydrocharitaceae; genus Ottelia; species Ottelia alismoides. Next base: position 112,836 of record JAZKJV010005974.1, read on the forward strand.
ACTGCTCTTGGTAATCCTCGTGTAAATGTTGATTCTGATCTCCTCCCTTATGTGGAGGAGGTCAAAAAATTCAAAAAAATATTGACTGAACCCGAAGTGGTGGCCACCCTTCACGAGATCATTAAAGCCCCACTTCAACATGCCATGACAGATTTATCTACTCCTCAATACAAGAAGATAAAGAGAAGGAGAAGATCTGAGCGTCACATCCTGACCATGGCCACAGCCTACGCCATCTTTCACCGTCTGTATTTTAAGAAAGGGAACACTGTCACACCTCTTGTGAGTTGCTCCATATCTGACTATTCTTGTGATAACACTCTCCTTGACGGTGTGGTTCGTCAATTAATATAATACCCTTCTCTATGGTACAGTCTCTTCATCTTGGGCCTCTAAAAAAACCAGGATGATAGTTCAATTTGCTGATGGATCTATCAAGAGGCCGAAGGGTATTCTACAAAATGATGTCATTCTTATTCAGGGCATGAATTTCACTTCGGATTTTGTTGTAATGCCCATGGAGACCTCCACCCCTGTGGAGCACCCTCCAATCATCCCGGGATGGCCTTTTCTCGCCTCTGCGGGAGCCGTTATTGATTATGGTTTAGGAGAGATTCGCTTCCGTTCTGATGTAGGGAGCGATGTGTTGATCACTACACCCATTTTTGACCAGAGACCTGCAAACAATGAGAGCCCGTCTGTGTTAGCCAACCCCAAGTAATTTGACCTCGATGATAATATCAGAGATTCTTGTCATATGGATGATAATGAAACCCAGGAATTCCTCTTCAAGGAGGAAGACTCGAAAAGCATAGACCTTGGAGTTCCCCCTTCTGGTATGTGGAGATGCATTGATGACATCTGCAAAATTTACACGATAAAAACCCTAGAGCGGAAGGTAGATTCTGAGACTAGACAGGACAAACATGATTTGACTACTTTCACTGATGAGTCCGTTCCTATTCACCCTGATTCAGATGAGATCGATCATGCCAAATTTGATTTGATTTCTTTTATAAAGGAATTTGGGCCTTTTGATAAAAATGATGAACTGGTAGAGGCTTGTCAGGCTGAAATTGATCCTACTTTTTCTGATAATGATTTCGAGCCATTTTACTTTGATGTTTGCAAGACTTTCTAGGCAGGACATAACCACACTACTTCCAATAACCAATTTAGGTCTGCACAATCTGAAACCACTGAGGATACATTCTTGGTCGATTCTACTCAGTTTATGTCTAATGATGATCCCAATATCGACCTACACCTTGTCAAATCCATACCTCAGCGGTCCCGCAAGAAGGTTCGCTTTCGACCTTCTTGACCTTTGTACATCCACTCCTCTTGTATATCTTTTCGTTTCACTTTTTTTTTTCCCGTTTTATCATTCACCCCTTTTCCGTAAGTGTATATATGCTATACTTAGGATGTGCTTTATCCTAAGTATGGGGGGGGTGAATGATTTGTGTTGTTCATATTCGTCTTGTTCATCACTCTTGTTGTTGCCTATACTTAAGGATACTCTACCCTAAGTATGGGGGGGGGGGGGGTGATGTTGTTCATATCACGTCTTTTTATTTTTGAGTCTGTACATTCTCTTCATTGATTTACCCCTTTTGTACACTCTACTATACTTAGGATTACTTGATCCTAAGTATAGGGGGGATCACCAACTTCTCTTGTTTTTATATTTTCTTTGAGTCGTTGTAGCATAGGAGTCTTTTCACTTTTCTATACTTAGCACGAGTTATGTCTTCCTTTTTTGCATTTTGATCACTATGAGGACATAGTTCGAGCTAAGTATACGGGGGTGTTGTATATATTGTATATATACTTTAGACATAACTGGTACTTTTAAATATGTTTATTTGGGGGGCTATGTATATAATTTTTTAAAATCCACGTATGTAAAAAAACAAAAAAAAGCAAAAAAAAAAACAAAAACAAAAAAATAAAAAAAACCAAAAACAAAACAAAAAAAGCAACAACCAACCAACAAAAAGACATAAAAAACAACAAAAACAAAACAAAAACAAAAAAACGAAACACAAAAAACAACACAAAACATAAACAAAACAAAACAAAATAAAAAACAAAAAAATTCTTGTATGTATATATTTTACTAACCCTTTTTCCTTTAAAAAACAACAAAACCAAAAATCCATAAAAAACTTGCATAATTCAAAAAAGAGAGAGAGAGAGAAAAAAAAAACCTTTCTTTTACATCTGCATTTTTCTTCAAAAAAATCCATAAAAAGTTCAAAATTAGATAATTGTTTTTTAAAAAAATGTTCTTTTCACATATGCATCATTTCTTTTCAAAAAAAATCTCTTTGCATTGTTCATATTTTCTTGCATTGACATGTGAATTTTTCAGGATAGTATTGACATTTAAACTATGTCTGGAATAAAATTGAAGAATGGAGCTTAGTTGGACCTTAATCCACCTAATTCTCAGAGGAACTTCACCGATAAATAGGATTTTAGAAACTTAGGTCTTTGACTTAATTCTTTGAGTTCTACATGACAATGTGCAGTGTTTGACTCTTAGTGTCTAACCTGATCTCTTCATTCTCGGTACAACTCTGGAATAGGGAATTAATTTGTACTCTTGCACTATGCACTTAGCTCAACTCAGACGAGATGTTGGAAGACTGCATGAGTTTCTTTTCTGGTAGCGTGGAAATCTAAAGACCGGAGTACGGGTTGAAATAAAGCTTCGGAAAGGGGATGGACGGCTAGGCATAATTTTTTCTAAGACCCCAAAACATGTACGGAAACAAAAAGATTCTATATCCGTAAGGGCACAACAAGATCCAAGCAGAAACACCAAAAATCCAAATACAAAGAAGCTACTACCAAATAAATATCTGACCAAAAAGGTCCAAGCTTCAAGAAAACCTGTAGATCTTGGTGGAGACTCGGCTACATTAGCCAGCTTCACAAGGAGAGGTGACTACACTGGCCACCCTCCAGTTATTTTCCCCTTCTTCTAACTTCTCACCCAATTCGATTGTGAACACAGCGCGACAGACCTTAGAAGGAAATACCTGACTCCCTGAGGATGAGTTACTGGAGAGGAGATTAGCATGGTAGTCCGACATTCTGGATGGGAAGAGCTAAAAACTTTCACACACATGAGTCGATTGTTCAATGTTCATAGGGTATGCTTTGGGAAGAGGATTGATCTAATATGACTTCTGAGCCGAAACTGTGACAATGATGTGTAGAATTTGAAGGTTGTCGATTTTAAAATTCTAAGTCTCACAGAAGTTCCGACATACTAATAATCCAAAGGCCCGGCATAGCTCCAAACTACAATTTTATGAAGATAAGTTTAATACTCAATATTGTCCTACCTTCTTTATTTTGCCTTTCTTTTCCTTTCTTTTTCTTTTATTCACTTATTCTTTCAAACAAGTATTTGCTAAGGGGATAGCAAAGGTAAGGCATAGGGGGGATGATGAATCTGCGATTCATCATCTTTATTCATTTATTTTAGCTTAAAATCCCTTATAAAATACTTGCATATAACACTAACTCCATATTCTTACTAACTTGCATCTGTGTGTAAATATTGTACACTTCTTACTAATTTTAACCTAAAATAAATAAATAAATAAAGGAAAAAAAGTAAAAAGGAAGACTGTATACAGGCTGACCCAAACCCCGAGAGAAGGTCAAGATTTGACCTAATCGACCAGGAATAAAGTAGGGAGAGATAAGGTCCTTAAGCAGAAAATCCAAAAAATGTGTGTGTGTTGTTGTAAATACTTCTCACTTATTTTATGTATATCTGTATACAACTGACACTAATTTATTAGTGCGTTAATTGACCTCAAATCAAATAACTTTCAAAACCAAAAGTTGTAAATAAAAATATGTTCTAATTAATAAAAATATTTGCACAATTAAATCATGTACAGAATAAAAGTAACCACACTTGGAAAAAGCCACTAAGCACTAATTGAAAGACCAATTTAGGCTCCATATGAACTCAAATTGAACCAATCTTACTTCCATTGGATTTTAAATTAAATTATCTTTAAAATGGCTGTGATTTCATAATTTTTGGAGTTACGAGTAAAAAGTTGGTTTTCTGAGGTGATTTATGCAATTTTCTCATGTATTTTGTACATATTGTATATATTTGTAAATATTTTAATAATTATTTAATATAAAAAATAAAAATAAAAAAAATATTTTTAAACAAACTAATTTCCTCAACTACCCTTGTATATAATGTCATATATGTATATAGTATATGTACATAGTTGCTATTCTCAATTAACCACCATAAAAAATAAAAAATAACATTTTTATTCAAATAAATAAAGTGACAAAAATTCAAAAAAAAATAGATAATTTTGTAAATAATTTTATCTCTCTTTATCTTTATCTCATTTCAATTTTCATCTCTCTTATCTCTTTAACCAAAATGTCTAAAATTCAAATTTCATCTCCATTATCTTTTCTATTTATATGACTCCTTCTCCATCATTCCATCTTGATCAATCTTTAGAGAGAGGAGCCCGATCTCCGAGAGAAAATTTCGTCGAGAAAAGTGCCTAGCCTCTGAGCCTTCCTGTGACAGTGAGTCGACCTTCGTCGATGCGATCACGGTCCATTTCCGCTCCTAAGGTGAGATCCATCATTTTTCTCATTTTTATCTTAGGTTAATCGTAGTTTAAATTTCGCATTTAATTCTATCATATTTTGTGTCTCTAGATTTTTTCTAAAAAATATATTCCATCACTATTTGATCCGCTTCGACTCGATTTCCATCTCACGTTCTTAATCTCTCCATATTCAATTTCTATCTTCCACGATCTATCAATTCCGATCACGTACGGTGGCCGGAGAATCGGATTCGATCCTTTTATTTTTGTCGGATCCCCGTTCATTCTCTGAATTGTAAATAAATAAAAAGATATAAAAAAAATATTTGTTTCCCTGTTCTCTTTAATATTTGTTTTGCAGGATATTAAAAAAATAAAAAAATAAAAAGAGTCTTTCTTTAATCACTGTTTATAGTAAAAAAAAGAAGGAAACGACGGCAGGGCCGCAACCCCCTGCCACCATCACCGCGGGGGACACCCTCTACCACTGCTAGGGAGGGGCACCCTCCTCCGTTGCCCGCACGAGGAGCACCCATGCTCCATCTTCTTCGACATCTCCTGGCCGGGGCCAGGAGCTGCCACCATCGCCCCACTGTCTTCATCACCGCCGCGCAAGGCGGTGCTCCTCCATCGCCACCACCTTGAGTCCACGCCAACCACCTGGAAGCACCACGCCTTCATCTCACCGCGATGTGCCGCCAACCTCCAACCCACGCACAACCACTTTAAAAATCTTCTCCAGATCGTTGGCCACCTTCGCGCGTCGCCCTCCTTTATAAGCCCTCGTGCCGTCACGAGCACCAACCACCCACGACCTTTGCCAATCAGCCTCCTCATGCGCTCCGTCGCCACACCGCCCGCGGCTTGGGGGAGAAGGAAGATGGGCGGCGACCTGTGCGTCCCCTTGAACTTGAGAATGAAGAGAAGAATGAAAGGAACCCTAGGTTGCATTATTTTATTTGGAAAAATATTACAAGGATACCCCTAAAGATTTCTGATTTTACAAAGACGCCCCTGCCAGAACAGAGCACGTGCTTTGCACGTTTTTCTTGGGTAATTTGCACTTCCTACCTCACATTTATTTCTATTATTTATTTAATGCTAAAACAATAAATATTTGCTTTTCAGTCCCTGTTAACATACTTCAAATTTGCATGTGTTTTTAATTGAAATAAAAGTTTTTCTTGGTCATTAAATTCTTGAAAAATTGTGCTATACTCCTGATGTGATTATCTTCTTAGCATAAATTTTTTCATTGCATTTCTATTTCATTTATTATTAATAAAAATAAAAAAACAGTGTCATTTTATTTTCTTGAAATTCAAAAATTCATAAAAATTCGAAAATAACTCCAAAAATTCCAAAAAAATTAGAGTAGGTTTCTTTCACTGTCTTTTAATTACTATCCAATTTTCGTGCATAATTATTTATAAAACCCCAAAAAATGAAAAATACCAAAAATCTTGTAAAAAACATAAAAAATTCTACAAAAATCCAAAAATAGTGATTTCAGTTCCTATTTGTAGATAATTGCTTCTTTTTTGTCATAAAAATAATTGTCAGGAGTTTTGTGCATTTAAAATATTTTTAAGTTGCAATTACTCCAGGCTGTGCACAATTTCGTATTTTCTCACTGTTTGATTTTTAGAAAAATACAAAAATATCTGAAAATTCCACAAAATTCCCAAAAACATTTCAAAACTTCTAAAACCCAAAAATACTTCCTCTAAATTTTTTTGAGCAGTTTTTTTGATAAATTGAAAAAAATTAAAAAAAGAGTCGGTATGCGTATTTTTGATCTTGTGAATACTGCTCCGTGTTATTTTGAAAATAAAAAAATTGCAAAATCAAAATCACTAAAACTTTGAAAATCAAAAAATAAAAAGAAATTTAAAAAAATTATTAAAAAGTTTTTAAAAAAAAAGATAAAAAAATCACAAAAAAACCAAGGATAGTTAGCCTGTGAGATTCATGTTTTTCTCTTAATTGATTTCGATTAATTGAATAACCCTCGGGAATTGTAGCCTCCCTGAGTTCGACCCTGTCCGCTATACAGGTTAATAAGTAGCAAAAATAAAAAAATTGTTTGTTTGTTGCGGGATTTTTTGGGGATAACAACGACTTATTTATCATTAATTTCCAATCCTCGAGAGGTTCGCTAACAACAGTAGGCTAGCTCAAAATCAGAGTTAAAGCCACTTCCGACATGCCTCAAGTATGCTTTCCTTGTGGGTGCAGAAAATATGTATCTGATCATCATCATCAGTAGGTTGACCCCAGATCAGGAATCTCGACTACACGAGGTCTTAGAGAAAAACCACAAGGCACTTGGTTGGCACGTATCGTACCTTCGTGGGATAAATCCTGCTCTATGTTCACACCATTTCTATTTTGAAGATGATGCCAAGCCATCCCAAGAATTTCATACAATACGGAACCCTAATTTGTGGGACGGTGTCGTGAAGGAAATCATGAAATGGTGTGACACATGCTTCATTTATCCCATCTCCGACTCCAAGTGATTGAGTCCCTTACACAGTTTTGAAGACAAGGCTCACCATGGTTACAAATGATAGAGGCGAGGAGATTTCTACTCGGGTACCAACAACTTGGCGTGTGTATGTTGATTACCATTGCCTTAATGTTGCAACAAAGAAGGACCACTTCCCCTTGACCTTTATTGGTCAAGTTCTGGAAAGATTGATCGGTAAGGAGTTCTTCTGCTTTTTGGATGGGTATTCTTGGTACAACCATGTGGCAATCACCCCAGATGACCAAGAGAAGACTACCTTCACTTGCCTGCTCGATACCTACGCTTTCAGGAGAATGTCCTTTGGTATGTGCAATGCACCTACCCCATTCCAGAGGGGCATGCTAGAAGTTTTTGCTGATATGATTGGCAGTTTTCTCGAGGTGTTTATGGACGACTTATCTATCTATGGTAATAGCTTCTGTTCATGTCTTGAGCACTTAGAATGAGTACTTCAGAAATGTCGTGAAGTCAATATCGTACTATCTTGAGAAAAGAGCCACTTTATGGTTACTGAAGGGTAGTGCTAGGCCACATTGTTTTCAAGCATGGCATGGAAGTTGACCCAGCAAAGGTGGATGTGATCGCCAATCTCGTGCCACCTCAGAATGTCAAAATGTGAGTTCATTCTTAGGGCATGTGGATTTGTAAAGATGATTCATCAAAGATTTCAGCTGCATCGCCTAACCTCTAACTAAGTTACTATGCAAGAAGATTGAGTTTAATGTTGATGCACCTGCCACATTCCCGAGGTGCATGCTTGAAGTTTTCGATGATATGATTGGTAATTTTCTCGAGGTGTTTATGGACGACTTCTCTGTCTATGGCGATAGCTTCGATTCATGTCTTGAGCACTTAGAATGGGTACTTCAGAAATGTCATGAAGTCAATATCGTACTATCTTAGAAAAAGAGCCACTTTATGGTCACTGAAGGGATAGTGCTGGGCCATATCATTTCCAAGCGTGGCATGGAAGTTGACCCAACAAAGGTGGATGTGATAGCCAATCTCGAGCCACCTCAGAATGCCAGAAATGTGAGATCATTCCTAGGGCATGTGGATTTCTATAGATGATTCGTCAAAGATTTCAGCTGCATCGCCTGACCTCTAACTGAACACTTATGCAAGAAGATCGAGTTTAATGTTGATCAATAGGTTCTCCTATATTTCTATCAGCTGAAGGAGATAATCAGTCAAGCTCCCGTCCTACAGCCACTGGATTGGTCTCAACCCTTTGAGATCATGACGGATGCGTCAGAATTTACAGTTGGAGCTGTATTAGGACAAAGGAAAGATAAAGTGCCATATGCCATTCACTACACCAGCAAGACATTAGATGAGTCACAGATAAATTATACTATTACAGATAAATAGTTTTTGGATGTGGTTTTCTCCCTTTAGAAGTTCAGATCCTATCTTCTTGGATCTAAAGTCACCATCTAACTGACTACTTTGCTATCCAGTATCTACAACAGAAGAAGGATGCGGAACCTAGATTGATCAAATCGATCCTTCTCCTCTAGGAATTCGATTTGGAAATCAAGGATAAACCTGGAGTTCAGAATGTTTTAGCAGATCACCTCTCCAGAGTTAAGCATCAAGAGCCTCCACTAAGCAGTGCACCCATCACCGACACCTTTCCTGACGAGTTGATTCTTGGAGTGGATTCCCTCCCTTGGTTTGCCGATATTGTGAACTACCTTGTATTTGGTGTAGTTCCACAAGATTGGACAAAGATCAGAAAGGGCAAGTTCTTGTCCCAAATCCATTTATACCAGAGGGAGACCCGCTCTTATTCAAGGAAGGAACATACAGTATTTGGCACCGGTGTATCCCTCAGAAGGAGCATCATAGTGTCCTCGAGCATTGTCATTTGCTCGAATCTGGTGGACACCACTCTAGAGACAGAATGGCAGCGAAAGTATTGTAGTGAGGTCTCTGGTGGCATACACTATTTAAGGATGCCACAAACTTATGTGAAGCTTTGTATTGACTGTCAAAAAATGGGAGGTACCCTTACAGTAAAAGACTCTATGCCCCTGAAATTCATTCAGATTTCAGATGTATTCGATGAAGGATATAGGGAAAATCCTCAAGCGCATCATGGAAGCGTGATGATCGCATTGAATGTGATCAGGAGCGACTAGTCGCACTAGTCGCTCTGGGCTGCAGAAATTAAAATTTTCTATGTGACGAAACCACATGATCTAAGAACACTTCTCGGATCATTTCGTCTAAACCACAAACAAGTAATAGGATTACCTCTTGAAGCGTGGTTGCGATCAAGTCTCTAAACCAAGGAGACCTCCTGTCTCAAGTCTGATCCGACGGAGGAGACGCTTGCGAGCGCGTTGATGAGACACATGCTCCTCGAAATCCATGTTGGTGATCCAAGCGGCGGATCTCCTGATCTCGTCACACAAGATCCAACATCTTCTTCACGAGCGAGACGCACTGAAAGAGATGGAGATCCATGAGTAGATGATCTGGTAGCATAACAACGATGATGCGCCGATGACGACTCTCACAATGGATCCATGGTGTACGACCATTATAAGAGAGAGAGGCTTGGCGTGTGGAGAAAGAGAGAGAGAGAGAGAGCATTCATTATTATGTGTCTTGAAGAGCAAGGGGTGCCACTTCTTATACATGGTTTAGGGAGTCCATGGATCCCAATCCATGGACAACACACAATCAATGGTTGAGATTGATTTGTGTTTCTTTCAAAGGCTAAGATATTGTTGTAAAAATACAACAATAATTGATTAATTTCGAATTAATTTATATTTATAAATCAACATAATTAATCCCAATTTAAATCACTTTGACTAGTCTTGGAGATAATGAGATAGAATGAGTCTATCTCCTCAAAAACTCATGAGATCTCCAAGATTTACAACAATAATTGTTGTAAATATTTCTCACAAAAATAATTCACAATTATCTCGTGAAAAACTTTAATCAAGCCATTGAAATTATATGAATCTCATTCACAACCCAAAACAAAATGTAAATATATTTTCAATTAATCATTCAATGTGAATCCAATTCACATTAACAATTAATTAACAAATATAAATCACAATATACTCTCTTTACTATATTATAAATCACATTTATAATATATATGATTAATATGGATAGTGTTATCCACATTATTCATATCCATGATAATTAAATCACATTTAATCATCTTGGATCTCTATTCTCATGTGCCCAAATAACATGAATCACATTCACATTATTCACATCTTTGATAACTAAATCATATTTAATTATCTTAGATATCTCTCCTTATAATATGAATCAAATTCATATTATATATGATAATTAAATCACATTTAATTATCAATTTTCTTGATGCTTGGATACATATATCAACAACAAAATTATCCCTGAACTCTTTCAAGGATAATGCGCTTTCTCCGCGGATACTTGGAGATAAGGACAGGGAAATTGTATTGTTCCATGTATAGTGACTTAGATATTGAGATCACATCTCAAATCCAGATCTCGAGCCTCCCATAGATGCTTGATTAAATCAAGACCGCAAATCTAATCTTCTCATTGTATCTGAATCACATTCAGATCAATGTCCAACGCTTGGACCAAGATCAGATTACTTCTCTACTGAGAGGAGTCACTGAAATCCAGACCTGTTTCATCACTCCCTAGGAATGGAAGCGTCATGGTTATACAATCGTTTATGATCACATCACCCTCAGGTATTCCCAATACATGTACATCCTGCATACTGGAAGACTCAGAATAAACCCGAAGTATTAGATCAACTTTATATTGTCTACTTCAGGGTTTTATCAGTAAGTTTCTCATTTGATCTTTGGGAGTTGGTATCGATCATATACTTTCCAAAAGCATATATCATACCTAGGTCTTGATCATATACTTTCGAAAAGTATATATCAAACCTACAAATTCAGTAAAGCTTCCAAAGCGAGACGACCGTGCACGGAATTTGATTCTTCCCAATATCGCATGAGTGAGCTCATGTCTTCCGGTTCAGTAGTGAACCTGTATGATCCCTTTGAGAGATCGTATTACTCATATGCCCTTGCATGCACACCAGTGCGCTGGTGTATATTCCTTGGTTAGGTCATCAACCTATTGGTCTGCCAAATGTACATACTCAGACATATAGTAACACATCTGTCTCCGGTCAGAGGATGCATGCCTATATCGTGACAGCATACGACATAAGACTTTGGTTATCTCGATCTCGTTAAGTCAACTCTTTGACCTAACTAATCTGACACCTTCGAATCTATATTCCTATGCAGAGGACCTGCATCAAGAGGTCAGTCAGATATCAGCCTATGTGAGAAAGGATTGCCATCTACTACTCAGGCTGGAGATCATCTCTTAACAATCATTTGACGGTGCTTGATGAGTCCTCAATCTAACCCTTTAGATATTCATCCAAGCACCAGCCTCCATGATTCAATTATTGAATCAACAACTGTATGATTATTAAGATGGCCATGGTACATAACCATAAATGTACTAAGGGACCTATTATGCAAATTATCTAGTCTTCATTTCATATCAGGGAATGATATGTGCAATAACATTTATTGCATAATGGCTCGCCGTGGGCTTGCATGTCCAACAATCTCCCACTAGCCCAAAGAGCCATTAATTGGCTAATCATTTAAACCCATACTCATGTGACAATCATAGTCTATTTAGAAAATAGCTAGGTAAGCTGATCAGTCACTCTGTTCCCAAAAGACTGTGCCAAGTCCTTTTACGGCACTTGCATATCTCTTAGTAATAGTGCTCGCATCCAATACGAATCTTGCATCTTATGCAACCAATACTCAATCTTGATAAAGCAATTATAGTGTCCTTGACACTATTTCTCGGTAATAATTATAACCAGTATTTCCATAATCCTTATTAGAATACCTTTATTCCTGGAGATCTCTATCTCCTAAGGCATCTACAGTTAAGACCCATATAGATCACTATCTACAAGGTCTTAATTTCATGAAGATAAGACTTAGAGATCACTATCTCGAAAGTCTTGTCATATTTGAAGATTTTGTTATTACTACAATCAAGAGTTTTTATCTCCATAGTAGGATTAGCAACACTTTACTACTCCCACTGCATGGCAGACATCTGGCTTTTGTACACATCTAGTATACACTCAGCTTCTTGTAACTAATGCACAAGTGCAAGCAGTTATAGCATTCACTTCCTCAACTCTTTGAGGTGCTATCCCTTTAGATAGGTCAGTACCAAATCTTAAGGGAAGGAAGCCTTTCTTGGAATTTCCAAGAATGGAATATGTCCAAGGTGTACTACAAATGTGACGGTCCTAATACCCTCTTTTCTTTGCTTCTGAACAACTTCAGAACTAAGATCTTAAGAGGTATCCTTGAAATCCTATTTCAAGATATGGAATATCCGGTCTATAAAACACTTATTATCATACTTATATCATTCTAAATGATTAAGATATTATCTACATTTAGCACGATGAACACATTGGTATTCCCACTAAGCTTCACATGGTTCATCAAGATTCTATTTGAAATCATAACATTTATAATTTCATCAAATCTTATGTTCCAACTACAAGAAGCTTATTTGAGTCCATAGATGGAGTTATTCAACTTGCACACCTTGCTTTCCTCAACCATGAAGCCCTGGGGCTACGACTTATGAATATCCTTGGAGAGGCATTCATAGAGGAATGCAATCTTGACTTCCTTCTCGAAGATGTCATAGTCAAGTTGTGCAGCTATAGTTAGCAATATTCTGATGGGTCTAAGCATGGTCACTGAAGAGCAAGTTTCATCGCAAGCGATGTCTTCTCTTCAGTGTTTAGCTCATGGCTACAAGCCGTGCTTTGAAGGTCTCTACCTTCTCATCAGGTTCCCTCTTTCTCTTGAAGATCCATTTACACCTTAATGGGTCTAACCCTTATAGGTGGATCCTCGAGGGTCCATATACAACACTTGTATATGAAGTCTGCCTTAGACTTTTATTGCTAACATCCATCTTTCCATTTCATGATCCTCAGGTGCTTCATCACATGAAGTCCAATCATTGTCAGACTTACCTGACACATGGAATACATCCTCAAACTTATTTGAAGAAGTATTAGTGTTTCATCTTTAATTGTCCTTTTAGTTCCCGATTTCAGGAGCCTCATTATCTTCTCAAGATTAAATGGGTTCCTACACTTCATTTTCATCTTGATTCTCAAGAGAGTCATCCTCTAAGAATCACATTCTCAGAGATGAGATCTTTTAAGAATCTCAGGGTTATAAAGTAGGTATCCAATACCATCCTTTATTTTCCTCATGAAGTAGCACTCTCTAGTGCTCAATTTCAGCTTACTTGTATGGAATCTTATTAAGGATATATAATGTAGTCTCTACTACATATATACATGGAAACTAACAGGTAATTATGCTAAAATTCATCATAGATCAAATTATGTCAGACATGATCCAATTGTATCTCCCTACAACTCTATTGAGTTTAGGTTTATCAGGAGGAGTGAGATAGAAATGATATTCATATCTCCATAAGGTATTCTTTGAGTTTATCTAACAAGTACAAGCTACCTAAGTTAGATCAAATTCATTTCATCTTTCTTCAAACTTTGGTTATAAACCAAAATAGTGAAATCTTTAAACATTCCAAAGGTTTCTAATGGAGAAGGAAAGAAATCTTATATCACAAATAATCATTAATAGATATCACATATCCATAATATTTATTCTGATATAGATGATACACATACATCAATATGTATTAGATCTTGAATACCTCGACATCTTATATCTTTCCCAAAGAAGGGTGTATTAGACATTTTACTTTGAATAGGATATTCATAAGTATGTAAGTTTTGAAATTTTAGACATTCTAAAGTTTCATCTCTTACTAGTCCATTGATCTCATCAACAGACTTATGTCCAAAACTTGATGCCAGATCATTGTCAAATGATCTTCATCCTCCTATTGATCTTTTTAAAGGTTTAATTTCCAGTTTTAGAAATCTTAATGAACCATTCATTAATTTTATAATTTAGTAGAGTCCACTAGATGCCAGATTACTATCTGAAATATATCCATCATAACTCTTTATGATAGGTTTATTCCAGAATTCATGTTTATTTCCAATTCTTGGAAATAAACTATGAGTGTATTCTAATATCCAGGTCATAGAGACATTCTCTAAGACTAAGGGCTCCCACTGAAATAATGAAGTCTGTATATCCAATAGAGATTGTTGCAACAATTGCATCAATATCCATGCAAATGACTATTAAACCTGAAGATCAAATTCCAGTCTTCTAAAACATATGCAACCAATTGCAAGTGTCATTAGAAGATTGGAATACAATTATCGGACTTTATCTTATCAAATAATTAAGTCAATGTCAATGATTATATGTAGATTATTCTGATGCTTTATCTGAGTCATTCACTAAGGATTTTAGACAGACTTGATAGTCATACTATCAACACATCAACTTATTGCAGTATTGGCATTCATCCAACTCTTTGGATGTCATATGGAAGTCATAGAAGTAAGGTCAACTCTTTGACTATCTTTCTCATCTTGGGTCTGACCCATGCTTCCACTGCGCTCCCTTTATCTATAAACAACCATTGCTTAAGACTTAGGATCTCTTATGTTAAATTCAAAAGAGTTCAATGTAAGAGCATTTCAATATTTATACATGCTTCATTAAATTCATACAATATGAATATTATGAAGCTTCATGAATGACTAGAGTATAGACTGTAGAATGATGACACTCATCATGTCTACATCCATCTAGACTCTCAAAACATTGGTTCAGGTAGGTATTCTAATATTTTGAATACATCATCTCTTATAGAGCTACCAATCTGCATTATGCAGTGAACCATCTCATTCATGATTAAATGTCTAGAGTACATATGTATGCCAAAATATCTTAGTAGGGTTTTATAAGAATTAATTTGACAATTGCGATCATCATCAACATGTCACTTCCAAAGTACATTTGATGAGATCAAGACTGCAGAGACATACAAACCCTAAGGTTGTAGATCTATTGTCTATTTAATTGTCATTCCTCATTATTATGAGGAAACTTGCACATTGCAAACACATTCAATATGTGTCCAACTGCAAGTATAATATCTGGATCATGAGTCCAATCCATGATATTTTACTGCTTATTATTGAGTATAACATTGAGTGGGTTTAATGAAGGATTATTTGAAATAAGAAATTTGCATAAGTGTATATATTTATATATATACATATTTTACTTTGATTTAGGAGTTTTTATATCAAAATTGTCTTGCCTTGTCAACACTGAAAGTTCATTCCCTTAATCACTTTTAATGTAAGAGATATACTTTGAAGGATATGGTATAATCCTCAAGCGCATTACGGAAGCGTGAGCGTCGTATCGAATACGACGAGAAGCGACTAGTCGTACTAGTTGCTCGATTCAACGGAATTTGAAAAAAATCATGCGACGAAACCACATGATCAAAGAACACTTCTCGGATCATTTCGCCTAAACCACAAACAAGTAATAGGATTACCTCTTTGATAAGCCGCAAAATCGTCCCTTTAAGAGTGCGTTTTTAGCACTTGGAATCATCATCGTAGTCGGGTCGATTCTGGCTCATCAAAAACCATCTTATTGATATATTTCAAATAAGAATGAGATGGTCGTGATTAATTTACTTGGTAAGATACCAAGGTCGAACTCAGGGACACGAGCCTCTCTCGTATTAATCGGATTTCCCTCTATTTAATTAAGTGTTGAATTAAAGATCTATAGGTCAAATTATGCAAAGAGACAACAACAAGACATCAATGCATTAAAATCAAACATGCATTTTTTTAACAATTTTTATCATGCAAATAAATGCCAAGAAATGCAATGAAAATACATCACAGATATGCCCTAGATCAAGATGATGAGCCAACTAATGAGCATCAATTTCAGGTTTAAGAAGATATACTTTATTTCAAAATTGAATAAGGCATATTAGGCACAAAGCCAACAAAATAATACATAAAACTTCAGGTGTCCAAAATTAGAAACAAATGATGCCATTAAGAAGAACATCAAGCAAGCTTCAACATGCCACTGAAATCAACTGAAACAGAATTACGGTGTTCAAGATACGCATAAAGGAAAGCAAGGGCATAACTGAGAGAAAACATAAAAAGATAACTACAAACAGGTCCCTGGGAAGGACTAAAATGCAATAAAAATAAGTTGTGGGGCCTTCCCTGTAAATAAACCATATGCGCGGGGACCTTTTTGCAAATTGAAGAAATTTGGAGGGCGTCTCTGCAAATTACCCAGACGCGCACGTGCTAGGCACGTGCCATCCAGGTTCAGAGGAAGGCTTGGGCTCGGCAGAGGCTCGGAGTCAGCTTCGACTTGGTTCGGCTAGGCTCGGATACAGACTCGGCGGAGGGTCGGGGGGAGGCACGGTGCTGCTGTGGTGAAGACACGTGGCCGAAGATGGGCCATCCGATTGTGACGATCGGATGGATGCTGTTAGCTCCTGGCTAGACGACGTGGCTCCGTTAAGTCCGTCGGATCGAGAGGATCCAACGGACTATTGACATTGATGGTGTGGCTTCATCGGGGCCGTTGGATGGTCGCTGAGAGGGGACCATCCAACATCCACTGTGCTTCGTCCTCGAGCATTGGCTGGCGGCGAGTTTGGAGCTCCGGCGAAGGAGCTCCTCCTCCGCCGCTCCATATCTGTCACAGCGGACCTCCCCGGAGCTCCTTGGATGGATGTCGGGGAAGATGGAAGCTCGGGGAAGGTCCAGAGGCTTCTGGCGTCGATCATCAGAGCTAGGAGGATGACTGCGAGGTCGATGAAATCGGCGCCGGCAGAGCTCCGACCATTGAAAACTTCGAATACCTGCAGATTAGGAATGCGTAGCCGAAGCGTAGAAGGTGTGTTCGTGAATGGGATGGGAGCTCATAGGAGGCGGAGAATGTGGGGAGCTCGGAGCTCCTCCGCCGTGGGTGGCGGAGGAGGTGGGTCGGAGATGTTTTAGGTTCTGGAGGAGTAGGAGCGTGGTCGGAGACATTGCGTGAATGGGGAGATGTTGGCGAAGCTTGAAAGGTGGTCAATGAACGGCGAGGACAAGTGACGAGACCTGGAAAATTAAGAGAAATTAAAGAAAAAGACAAGAGAAGAAGCATGAGCTTACCTGGTCAGCTATGGCGGAGCGGGGGCTTGGGCTGGGGCTCGAATCGAGCACCGGGTCTTCGCTGGACACGGCCAGCCGGTCCGTGCAGCTCGGGCGGTCGCGGAGCGCCGCAGCTCCGCCGTGAAGGTCGAAGGGTCTACACCGGGGGAGCGGGTAGTCTTCGCTCGATCCTCTCGCCCCCCCTGTCACAGGGAGGCGGAGGAGGGCTTGGCCCCTCCCCGCGTAAAGGTGGACAACGGCGACAGGAGGAGGAGGCGGCGTATTTGAAGACGACGGTGGTGGATCTGGTTGGTGGAGACGTGGCTTGTATGGTGATCGTGGGACGACTGAAAGGGTGTTGTGAGTCTTGGAGGAGTGCGCGAAGGAGGTGGACGACTGGGGAAGATCGTGGAGCTTCCAGATGGTGGAGGTGATGGATGGAGACTCGGGTAAAATGGACAGGGAGGACGGTGTTGGCGCACTGGAGATCGTGGTGAGAGAGGCGTCCGGAGGTAGGGGACGACATGTGGGCCGTTGGATCATGGGATCCAACGGTGAGGAGTAATGCGCGAAGGAGTGGCTCAGATTAGATCGGGGGCGACGCGATCAACGGACTGGAGATCAGCCATGTGTCGAGCTGGGGGCGAAGCGCCATCGGGCGGTTTGGATGAGACCGAGGGCCTGATCAAGCGGCTGAGAAGAAAAGGCGGAAACCGCGGCTGTGATGGAAAGGCAGAGGTCGATCGGAGGGTTGAGGATTTGCCACGTGTTGCGCTCGTAAGTAGGCGGGAGTGGACGGACATGATGTAACATATGGACTGATCGAAGGGATGGAAAATGGTCCAGGGAATAACGGCGGAGATGGAAGATCGGGGTTGCGATCGGAAGGCACCCATTGTGCCACGTGGCACGCTCTGGTGAGAGCGCTTACGTGCGGTGCAGATTGAAGGCGGGGATGATCAGACGGTCGAGGCAAAGGGGCGCGCGTAGAAGAGATTTGGCCGTTGGATCTGGAGGCGATCTGACGGCCTGGATTGCGGGCGGATGCTGCAAGAAGGAGCGGGCCACGTGGCGCCCCCAGAATGGGCCACGTGGCCCAATCAGATTTATTCGAGGGTATTTTTTATTTTTGGAGACTTAATTTGGCTGAATTTGAGAAAACTCAAAACATGAAAGTTGTAGATCTTGATGATATCTACAAGTTTCATGTTGACCAAAACTGGAGATGAAATCAAACAAAGGCCCGAAATATTTTTAAGGGTATTTTTAAGGCTAAAAATACCACAGATTTTAGTTTTGTCATTTTTTTGTGGTTTTTAATTTATTTAAGACTCTGTTAATTACAGGACATTAACCGGGATTTATTGCCAAAACTTTAAGCAAGGGGATTAATTATAGAAAAAAAAGATGATGAAACTGAGGTTCATCACCCCCCTATACTTAAACTATGCTCGTCCTCGAGCATCAAAAAGAATGACTAAGTTGGATTAACCCCCTTGTGCCTGTGAATACAGGATCCAATCTGATCAAGTCGACTCGTCTTTAGAGATCCAAAATTCTAGAGTTCAACCCAGCCTTAATCAAGAGGCTTCCAATTCCTCTACTTCTCTAGACTCTCTCTGATGTACATATAAGCTAAAGGATATGAAGTTTAGTGTTGACTGCAATTTCGAGAGTAGAGTCAAATCTTCACTCAAAGTCTTAGTCCGAGAAAATCTCCTAAGGACCCAATCCTCAACACTAGGGAATAAATCAAATCTTGCATTCAGTCCACCGTCTCTTTAGTTGTCAGACTTAGAAAATGTAGATGGCAGGCCAGAAATGGAGGGCATGGGATTGTGTCAATTCTTCTCTCCCTCTCATTGGAACAAGGATTCTCTCTAGTGCCTTTTACGCAACACATTTTTTTTGGTGTTGATTAGTGCGTCCGTCAAGAGAAGCTGGAGCCGTCTGCACTTGTTTTCCTGGGAGTACACCGGGGTGTGTCTCTTTTGAGTACCTATCGTACCTTCGACACCCAGACTTGTAGCATTTACGATGCAGAGCCCTTTTTTGGTGCTAGCCCGACTCCTGGTCCTAATAGCGGTGGTCCAAGTGGACACTTTGAAAAGTTTGGGAGCGCTCGCCTTTGGTGGAAGCTCTTTGATATTTGACTTTGTGGAATGAGAGCTTTTCTTTGAATTTCATTGACTTGTATAATTTGTGGCTAGATCCACTACTTTTACCAAGAGTTGGCGCACACTGATCAACATTTTTTATTTATTTCACACCCTGGCACTTAGGTCAATGTCAAGAGATTAGTATAAGAACCAAGTTCTCATACTGGCTAATATTGCTGACACTCAGGTTTCATGAAGCCTCCAAAGATTTTATCCCATCCTCGAGCATCATTAGATCAAGTCCAAACTCAACTTCCGCATCCCATCCCTCAGGTGAATAATCAACTCATCTCATCAAAAACCGCAATCGTGCATGTGATGTGTTGATCATATTTCTTTTTGTCTGAGACTAAGCATGGAATATAGCATGCAAATCTAGAAACCTAGGGGAATGTGCACAATTAAGTCTATGACCCTGATGGCTAAGGCTGGTTAACCTAAAAATCTCAAAAACCTCAAAAAGCTAAGTCTCCTTGACCATTTTAGATCCTGAGTGAAAGTGTAAGTGTAGAGGACTAATCCAACTTCTTCATTCAAAAACAAGATTTTTTTTGAACTTCAAGAGATATTAGAACTGCTTAAACTCAATTGAGCGTCTGCAATTCAGCCAGTATGGATGTAAGTAAAGGCCGGAGCCCGTTGCTTGAGGACGGGGCCTTACACGATGTCCTCTAAACCACCCAATCTGCTAAGGGCGAACCCTCACTGAATGCAGCTTACTTAATTGGGCATAGTAGTCACTAATGGCTCTTAAAGGGTTTTGCGGTTTTCTCATTTTTATGGATTTTAATAAAGGTTAAAACACGAGTTAAACTCAACTTTCCTTGAAAAGAGATGGCGATTTCTCAAAACCATGTCACACAAATAAAAAGTTTTTCAAAACATTTTCAAGAGAATTTTTCAAAACAAGGAAAAATCATTTTCGAAAATATTTTTATAAAAATAGCGTAACATAATATCGAAAAGCCGTGAAATCATTTGAGTTCTCTTAGTCCAAAGAGTTTTACCTTAGCCAAAAAGTTTTAAATTTTTCAAAATTTTCAGATTATAGCTAAAGTAAATATACGATAAATACGGTATACCCCCCTATACTTAAACTTTGCTATGTCCTCAGAGCACTAGATGTTACAAGTACATAGGTTTATTTAAATATAGAGAAATATACGAGAGCTAAGAGGGGCTCCCCCTATACTTAGGTTAGAAATAACCTAAGTATAAAGGCAAGAAAAGATGAGTAGAGAAAATCACGGGGACTCGGGTCCCCCCTATACTTAGGCTGAGATTAGCCTAAGTATAAAGATGGGAATTGATGTTGGGAGGGACCCAAGGTGAACGAAGAAGAGGAATGGATCTACAAGTGAGCGGTTGAATCTTCGGAGATGAAATGGAGTGACTAAGGTTTTAGGGTGTGTATCGAAGCAAACATGGCTCAATCAATCAAGCAAACCCTTAATTTCACCAACTCACTCATGAAACCAACCAAGGTTAGTTTATTATCTTGTCGGTTTTATTGGTGATAAAACTTTAGATTTTTACACAAGGAAAAGATGTGAAGTGAAAATTCAATGCGTAAGCGAGGGTATTGCTCTCCCAAAACCGAATTTTACTCCATTTTTGGTTGACTTGCAATTAACGGTCCCAATTTTATTTTAGGTTATCACTGAATAATGGTTAGCACACAATCAAGCAATCATCGTCTACCGTTCATTCCATTTTCCATTAATCCTAGGTGATCAAGCTAGGAAATGAAAGCCGAGAAAAACATGTATTCGATAAAAACCGCGATCTAAGCTAAGCGATAAATCATGCAATGATTTGATGATAAATTCGTGAAAAACTAGGGCCGTTTTGAAAACCAAATTCAACATGTATGCAAGTCGAAAAAGCCGCACCTAATCATGCATCTATTAGAGGTGATTGATTTTCATTAATTTTAGCTAAGTGATGCGAGATTATGTGCGTCTAAATTTAAAGTGTGTCCTACCTACGATCAAGCACATAAAAATATGAAAAAATAAAATGAGCTCGGAGAGCCGCGTGCCTAGTCCTAGGTCGACACTCAAGTGGGGACGATCCCCACATAACCACGATCGTTCGATTACAATCGTGAGTCTTTGATCGAAGACCGTTGTAAAAGACGAATTATTACAAGCAAAAATAAAATGCGACACATATTTTTTTTCTTTCTTCCCTATTTGCTCCATGTACGTTTTGTGGCTCCTCGCAGCGGGAAGCGTCCTACTCCTCGCCTCCTTGATCCATCAAGGGCCCTGCCACAAAAACAATGGTTAGAGATCGATAGAGAAGAAAAATTTTACAATGCAAAATGAATTGACAAATTGACCTATAAAAAAGATACACTTAATTAAATAAAAAATCCAAAAAATAAAAGAAATGAGCCGTGTCCCCGGCAACGGCGCCATTTGATAAGCCGCAAAATCGACCCTTTAAGAGTGCGTTTTTAGCACTTGGAATCATCATCGTAGTCGGGCCGATTCGGGCTCATCAAAAACCATCTTATTGATATATTTCAAATAAGAATGAGATGGTTGTGATTAATTTACTTGGTAAGATACCGAGGTCGAACTCAGGGACACGAGCCTCTCTCGTATTAATCAGATTTCCCTCTATTTAATTAAGTGTTGAATTAAAGATCTATAGGTCAAATTATGCAAAGAGACAACAACAAGACATCAATGCATTAAAATCAAACATGCATTTTTTTAACAATTTTTATCATGCAAATAAATGCCAAGAAATGCAATGAAAATACATCACAAATATGCCCTAGATCAAGATGATGAGCCAACTAATGAGCATCAATTTCAGGTTTAAGAAGATATACTTGATTACAAAATTGAATAAGGCATATTAGACACAAAGCCAACAAAATAATACATAAAACTTCATGTGTCCAAAATTAGAAATTAACGATGCCATTAAGAAGAACATCAAGCAAGCTTCAACATGCCACTGAAATCAACTGAAACGGAATTACGGTGCTCAAGATACGCATAAAGGAAAGCAAGGGTATAACTAAGAGAAAACATAAAAAGATAACTACAAACAGGTCCCTGGGAAGGACTAAAATGCAATAAAAATAAGTTGCGGGGCCTTCCCTGTAAATAAACCATACGCGCGGGGACCTTTTTGCAAATTGAAGAAATTTGGAGTGCGTCTCTGCAAATTACCCAGACGCGCACGTCTCAGGCACGTGCCATCCAGGTTCAGAGGAAGGCTTGGGCTCGGCAGAGGCTCGGAGTCAGCTTCGGCTTGGTTCGGCTAGGCTCGGATACAGGCTCGGCGGAGGGTCGGGGGGAGGCACGGTGCTGCTGTGGTGAAGACACGTGGCCGAAGATGGGCCATCCGATTGTGACGATCGGATGGATGCTGTTAGCTCCTGGCTAGACGACGTGGCTGCGTTAAGTCCGTCGGATCGAGAGGATCAAACGGACTATTGACATTAATGGCGTGGCTTCATCGGGGTCGTTGGATGGTCGCTGAGAGGGGACCATCCAACGGCCACTGTGCTTCATCCTCGAGCATCGGCTGACGGCGAGTTTGGAGCTCCGGCGAAGGAGCTCCTCCTCCGCCGCTCCATATCTGTCACAGCGGACCTCCCCGGAGCTCCTTGGATGGATGTCGAGGAAGATGGAAGCTCGGGGAAGGTCCAGAGGCTTCTGGCGTCGATCATCAGAGCTAGGAGGACGACTGCGAGGTCGATGAAATCGGCACCGGCAGAGCTCCGACAATTGAAAACTTCGAATACCTGCAGATTAGGAATGCATAGCCGAAGCGTAGAAGGTGTGTTCGTGAATGGGATGGGAGCTCATAGGAGGCGGAGAATGTGGGGAGCTCAGAGCTCCTCCGTCATGGGTGGCGGAGGAGGTGGGTCAGAGATGTTTTAGGTTCTGGAGGAGTAGGAGCGTGGTCGGAGATGTCGCGTGAATGGGGAGGTGTTGGCGAAGCTTGAAAGGTGGTCAATGAACGGCGAGGACAAGTGACGGTACCTAGAAAATTAAGAGAAATTAAAGAAAAAGACAAGAGAAGAAGCAGGAGCTTACCTGGTCAGCTATGGCAGAGCGGGGGCTTGGGCTGGGGCTCGAATCGAGCCCTGGGTCTTCGCTGGACACGGCCAGCCGGTCCGTGCAGCTCGGGCGGTCGCGGAGCGCCGCAGCTCCACCGTGAAGGTCGGAGGGTCTACACCGGGGGAGCGGGTCGTCTTCACTCGATCCTCTCGCCCCCTGTCACAGGGAGGCGGAGGAGGGCTGGGCCCCTACCCGCGTAAAGGTGGACAACGGCGACAGGAGGAGGAGGCGGCGTATTTAAAGACGACGGTGGTGGATCTGGTTGGTGGAGACGTGGCTTGTATGGTGATCGTGGGACGACTGAAAGGGTGTCGTGAGTCTTGGAGGAGTGCACGAAGGAGGTGGACGATTGGGGAAGATCGTGGAGCTTCCAGATGGTGGAGGTGATGGATGGAGACTCGGGTAAAATGGAAAGGGTGGACAGTGTTGGCGCACTGGAGATCGTGGTGAGAGAGGCATCCGGTGGACAGTGTTGGCGCACTGGAGATCGTGGTGAGAGAGGCGTCCGGAGGTAGGGGACGACATGTGGGCCGTTGGATCATGGGATCCAACGGTGAGGAGTGATGCGCGAAGGAGTGGCTCAGATTAGATCGAGGGCGATGCAATCAACGGACTGGAGATCAGCCACGTGTCGAGCTGGGGGCGAAGCGCCATCGGGCGGTTTGGATGAGATCGAGGGCCTGATCAAGCGGCTGAGAAGAATAGGCGGAAACCGCGGCTGTGATGGAAAGGCAGAGGTCGATCGGAGGGTTGAGGATTTGCCACGTGTTGCGCTCGTAAGTAGGCGGGAGCGGACGGACATGATGTAACAGATGGACTGATCGAAGGGATGGAAAATGGTCCAGGGAATAACGACGGAGATGGAAGATCGGGGTTGCGATCGGAAGGCACCCGTTGCGCCACGCGGCACGCTCTGGTGAGAGCGCTCACGTGCGGTGCAGATTGAAGGCGGGGATGCTCAGACGGTCGAGGCAAAGGGGTGCACGTGGAAGAGATCTGGACGTTGGATCTGGAGGCGATCTGACGGCCTGGATTGCGGGCGGATGCTGCAAGAAGGAGCGGGCCACGTGGCGCCCCCAGAATGGGCCACGTGGCCCAATCAGATTTATTCGAGGGTTTTTTTGATTTTTGAGGCTTAATTTGGACGAATTTGAGAAAACTCAAAACATGAAAGTTGTAGATCTTGATGAGATCTACAAGTTTTATGTTGACCAAAACTGGAGATGAAATCAAACAAAGGCACGGAATATTTTTAAGGGTATTTTTAAGGCTAAAAATACCACAGATTTTAGTTTTGTCATTTTTTGTGGTTTTTGATTCATTTAAGACTCTGTTAATTACAGGACATTAACCGGGATTTATTGCCAAAACTTTAAGCAAGGGGGTTAATTATAGAAAATAAAGATGATGAAACTGAGGTTCATCACTCTTGAAGCGTGGTTGCGATCGACTCTCTAAACGAAGAGACCTCCTGTCTCAAGTCCGATTTGACGGAGGAGACGCTTGCGAGCGCAGGGATGATCCAAGCGGTAGATCTCCTGATATCGACACACAGATCTGACGTCTTCTTCACGAGCGAGGCGCACCGAAGGAGACGGAGATCCACGAGCAGACGATCGGGCATCATAACGACGATGCTGCGGCGATGGAGACTCCCTCTAGGGCATCCATGGTGGACGACCATGAGAGAGGAAGAGAGAGGGCTGACGTGTAGAGAGAAATAGAGAGAGAGAGACTTGTGTTTTCTTGGTGTGTAGAAGAGCAAAGGGGTGCCTCTCCTTTTATAATATTTTGGGATCCATAGATCTCAATCCATGGACATCACAAATCCAATGGCTCTCATTGATTGTGTTTCTTTTAATGGCTAAGATTTGTGTTGGTAAAAACCAACAACAATTAATTTAATTTAGATTAAATATATATTGATAAATCAATATAATTCAATCACCAAATTAAATCAACTAACATTGGAGATAATAGAAAGGAGGCTCCTCCCTTCCATATAGGAAGAGTGGACGACCACCCTTTCCTTTAGGGATTGGTGGCCGCCCCCCCTCTTCTATTAGGAAAGGGAGACTCCAATGCAATCTCCAAGATCGCATATATCTCCAATATTTACAACAACAATTGTTGTAAATTATTCTACAAAAATAATTCATTATTATTTTGTAGACATTGCAATCTTGCCATTGAAAAATTTGTGAATCATATTCACAACCCAAAATAAATGTAAATTACATTTTCAATTTAATGTCCAATGTGAATCCAATTCACATCAACATTTAATTAATGAATGTAAATTACAAGTAGCTCTCTCTTATATATTATAAATCACATTTATAATATATATGATTAATTTGGATAGTGCTAATCACATTATTCATATTCATGATAATTAAATCGCATTTAATCATCTTGGATCTCTATTCTCATGTGCCCAAATAATGTGAATCACATTCACATTATTCACATCTTTGATAATCAAATCACATTTAATTATCTAAGATAACTCTCCTTGTAATATGAATCAAATTTATATTATTCATGATAACTAAATCACATTTAATTATCCATTTTCTCAATGCTTGGATACATATATCAACAACAGAATTATCCATGAACTCTTTCAAGGATAATGTGCTTTCTCCGCGAATACTTGGAGATAAGGACAGGGCGATTGTATTGTTCCACGTATATTGACTTGGATATTGAGATCACATCTCAAATCCAGATCTCGGGCCTCCCATAGATGCTTGATTAAATCAAGACCGCAAATCTAATCTTCTCATTGAATCTGAATCACATTCAGATCAATGTCCAATATTTGGACTAAGATCAGATTACTTCTCTACTGAGAGGAGTCACTAAAATCTAGACCTGTTTCATTACTCCCTAGGAATGGAAGCGTCATGGTTATACAATCGTTTATGATCACATCACCCTCAGGTAATCCCAATACCTGTACATCCTGCATTCTGAAAGACTCAGAATAAACCCGAAGTATTAGATCAACTTTATATTGTCTACTTCAGGGTTTTATCAGTAAGTTTCTCATTTTGATCATTAGGAGTTGGTATCGATCATATACTTTCCAAAAGCATATATCATACCTAGGTCTTGATCATATACTTTCCAAAAGTATATATCAAGCCTACAAATTCAGTCAAGCTTCCAAAGTGAGACGACCGTGCGCACGGAATTTGATTCTTCCCAATATCTCATGAGTGAGCTCATGTCTTCCGGTTCAGTAGTGAACCTGTATGATCCCTTTGAGATATCGTATTACTCATATTCCCTTATATGCACACCAGCGCGCCGGTGTATAGACCTTGGTTAGGTCATCAACCTATTAGTCTGCCAAATATACATACTCAGACATATCGTAACACATCTGTCTCCGATCAGAGGATGCATGCCTATATCATGACAGCATACGACATAGGACTTTGGTTATCTCGATCTCGTTAAGTCAACTCTTTGACCTAACTTATCTAACACCTCCGAATCTCTATTCCTATGCAGAGGACCTGCATCAAGAGGTCAGTTAGATATCAGCCTTTAGAGAAAGGATTGCCATCTCCTTCTCAGGCTGGAGATCATCTCTTAATAATCATTTTGACGGTGCTCGATGAGTCCTCATTCTAACTCTTTAGATATTCACCCAAGCACCAGCCTCTATGATTTAATACTTGAATCAACAACTGTATGATCATCAAGATGGCCATGGTACATAACCCTAATTGTACTAAGGGACCTATTATGCAAATTATTTATTCTTCATTTCAGATCAGGGAATGATATTCACAATAGCATTTATTGCTTAATGGCTCACCGTGGGCTCGCATGTCCAACAATACTTACCATTATATCTCAAGCAAGATCTGGGATCTCCTTCCTTATCTTTGTCACATCCCAATAATATAAGAACTTGTAACTCCGATAAAAAGAAACAGGAACACATTCCACCTTGCAAGTCCAACTTGCATCTCCCAATTTGGTCTTTAACACTCGATCCCACCACCCCCAAAGGTGATGTTGACCCGTCATTAATTGAACCAACCGTCAACATGCTTAATACTCGTTATACGCAATCCAATATCGCCCCAATAATATGAGGACTCGATATTGGGGTCACTACGTATACGGCCTTACTCTTTCAAGAAGCGAAGAGCCCGATCCAAATGTATTGTATGCAGGAGTTGTCACTTCGAACAAGCGTCTCCTACATACAATATCTGGCGACGGAACCCTTCGCCTTGACGGGAGACCATGGATGTCACTTATGTGATCCTCCATATCATATTCAAATTCTAATTAATCATCATGAATCACATTCATTATGATCAATTTTTCCAAGGGAACTAACACATCTATTTATAATAGAGTGTTTAATTTTAATTGGATTCCAACTAATCTAATCATGTTAAATTAATGATCCAATTAATACTCAACAAACATTCTTTAGTTGTTACTTGAATGGTATTATCTCAAATACATATTATTTCGAATTTTAATAATTAGAAAATACATCATGATCTCTCAGGCATCATTCGTTCCCTACCCGTTGTCATGGCCAGTACCGGCAGGAGTGGGACAGACCGCACACGGTGCAACCTGCTACCCCAACGCTCCCCGACTAGACACCATATCTGCCTCGGGAAAAAACAATGCCGAGTCAATCACTTTGTACTTGAGATGATCATCGATTTTTCAACTGAAATTATACCATATAGTAATAATCAAAACCATTGTGATTATATGGAAATTCGCTAGACAAATTCCTAAAGCCTATTCAAGTAACAAGTTTGTTGAAAGTGTATCAATCAACCAATTGGTGATCTAGATCTAATCTAATTATTCATTAGTTGAGGCAATGTCATTTAAGGGAATAATTATTGTTCTAATATTTCTCAAATATTATCCACAATTATTTCAGGAAATTACCTATTTATTTCGTAATTTTCTTAAACGACAATCACAAGGTTTTGGATAATGATGCAATTTCCAACAATGACCCTCACTAAATAAAAATATCATATCTCATTCATTTTAAATCCAAATTAAGCAAAATCAATTTCCAGAGATTGATAACCTTATTTAAAAATGAAACCATGTGATAAACACGCAATTTCCAGGCACTTTAAAACCGTAATTAACATCTTAATTATGTCTCTAATCGCCATCCCCGAAACAGTGGACATGTGGTCAATAAAACAATCATATCTTGAGCAAACGAAAACCAAATTATGCAAACTCAAATTCCACATTTTTCTTATTTAACGGGGAACATTAGATAAGTGATAAACTCATGTTTAAACATCTTAAAAAGGGCTGAAACTCACAAGACATGGTTGCGAAAATTGAAATGATAAAATCTTCACGAACCCAATCAAGCCCAAATTTTCGTAGGTTCATGGATCTAATACAAAACCTTCGACAACCTGAATCTGATACCACTTGAGGGATATGGGGAAAATCCTCAAGCGCATCATGGAAGCGTGATGATCGCATCAAATGCGATCGGGAGCGACTAGTCGCACTAGTCGCTCCGAGCAGCGGAAATTAAAATTTTCTATGTGACGAAACCACATGATCCAAGAACACTTCTCAGATCATTTCGTCTAAACCACAAACAAGTAATAGGATTACCTCTTAAAGCGTGGTTGCGATCGAGTCTCTAAACCAAGAGACCTCCTGTCTCAAGTCCGATTTGACGGAGGAGACGCTTGCGAGCGCGTTGATGAGATGCAAGCTCCTCGCAATCCATGTTGATGATCCAAGCGGCGGATATCCTGTTCTTGCCACACAAGATCCAACATATTCTTCATGAGCGAGATGCACCGAAGGAGATGGAGATCCATGAGTAGATGATCTGCTATCATAACGACGATGCTGCGCCGATGACGACTCTCACAAT
Source organism: Ottelia alismoides (assembly GCA_037367405.1). NCBI lineage: Eukaryota > Viridiplantae > Streptophyta > Magnoliopsida > Alismatales > Hydrocharitaceae > Ottelia > Ottelia alismoides. The sequence goes on from JAZKJV010005974.1 coordinate 142,356, forward strand.
GGCTCCATGGTGGACGACCATTATAAGAGAGAGAGGCTTGGCGTGTGGAGAAAGAGAGAGAGAGAGCATTCATTATTGTGTGTCTTGAAGAGCAAGGGGTGCCTCTTCTTATATAGAGTTTTGGGAGTCTATGGATCCCAATCCAAGGACAACACATCATCAATGGTTGAGATTGATTTGTGTTTCTTTCAATGGCGAAGATGTTGTTGTAAAAATACAACAATAATTGATTAATTTTGAATTAATTTATATTGATAAATCAACATAATTAATCCCAATTTAAATCACTTTGACTGGTCTTGGAGATAATGAGATAAAATGAGTCTATCTCCTCAAAAACTCATGAGATCTCATTATCTCATGAGATCTCCAAGATTTACAACAACAATTGTTGTAAATATTTCTCACAAAAATAATTCACAATTATCTTGTGAAAAACTTCAATCAAGCCATTGAAATTATGTGAATCTCATTCACGATCCAAAATAAAATGTAATTATATTTTCAATTAATCATTCAATGTGAATCCAATTCACATTAACAATTAATCAACAAATATAAATCACAATATACTCTCTTTAATATATTATAAATCACATTTATAATATAAATGAATAATATGGATAGTGTTATCCACATTATTCATATCCATGATAATTAAATCACATTTAATCATCTTGGATCTCTATTCTCGTGTGCCCAAATAACATGAATCACATTCACATTATTCATATCTCTGATAATTAAATCATATTTAATTATCTTAGATATCTCTCCTTATAATATGAATCAAATTCATATTATATATGATAATTAAATCACATTTAATTATCAATTTTCTCGATTCTTGGATACATATATCAACAATGAAAATATCCCTAAACTCTTTCAAGGATAATGTGCTTTCTCCGCGGATACATGGAGATAAGGACAGAGCGATTGTATTGGTCCACATATAGTGACTTGGATATTGAGATCACATCTCAAATCCAGATCTCGGGCCTCCCATAGATGCTTGATTAAATCAAGATCGCAAATCTAATCTTCTCATTATATCTGAATCACATTCAGATCAATGTCCGACATTTGGACCAAGATCAGATTACTTCTCTACTGAGAGGAGTCACTAAAATCCAGACCCATTTCATCACTCCCTAGGAATGGAAGCGTCATGGTTATACAAACGTTTATGATCACATCACCCTCAGGTATTCCCAATACCTGTACATCCTGCATACTGGAAGACTCTTAATAAACCCGAAGTATTAGATCAACTTTATACTATCTACTTCAGGGTTTTATCGGTAAGTTTCTCATTTGATCATTGGGAGTTGGTATCGATCATATACTTTCCAAAAGCATATATCATACCTAGGTCTTGATCTTATACTTTCCAAAAGTATATATCAAACCTAAAAATTCAGTCAAGCTTCCAAAGCGAGACGACCGTGCATGGAATTTGATTCTTCCCAATATCTCATGAGTGAGCTCATGTCTTCCGGTTCAGTAGTGAACCTGTATGATCCCTTTGAGAGATCATATTACTCATATGCCCTTGCATGCACACCAGCGCGCTGGTGTATAGACCTTCATTAGGTCATCAACCTATTGGTCTGCCAAATGTACATACTCAGATATATAGTAACACATCTGTCTTCGGTCAGAGGATGCGTGCCTATATCGTGACAGCATACGACATAGGACTTTGGTTATCTCGATCTCGTTAAGTCAACTCTTTGACCTAACTAATCTGACACCTCCGAATCTCTATTCCTATGCAGATGACCTACGTCAAGAGGTCAGTCAGATATCAACCTCTGTGAGAAAGGATTGCCATCTACTACTCAGGCTGGAGATCATCTCTTAACAATCATTTGACTGTGCTTGAAGAGTCCACAATCTAACCCTTTAGATATTCATCCAAGCACCAGCCTCTATGATTCAATTATTGAATCAACAGTTGTATGATTATTAAGATGGCCATGGTACATAACACTAATTGTACTAAGGGACCTATTATGCAAATTATTTAGTCTTCATTTTAGATCAGGGAATGATATGTGCAATAATATTTATTGCATAATGGCTCGCCGTGGGCTTGCATGTCCAACATTCGATGCTTGGGGCATTGACTTCATGGGACCCTTTCCCAATAGTCAGGGATTTGAACACATCCTTCTTGCTGTTGATTATGTGAGTCATTGGGCAGAATCTATCACCGACCGAGTCACTGACAACTGCACTATGTGCTGATTTCTAAGATAGAATATCATTTCACGGTTCAGGATACTGAAGATTCTCATATCAAACGAGGGGAGTCAATTCATAGACAAAGTGGTCAGAAAATTAACGAAGGAGTATGACATAGAATACTGAGTCACTTCTCCTTATCATCCCCAGACCAATGGCATGGCAGAGCTATCAAATAAAGAAATCAAGACAATCTTGAAGAGGCTTGTGAGACTGGACAAAAAGAATGGGTCCCAACTCTTGGACTATGTCCTTTTGGCATATAAAACATCTTACAAGTCTCCCTTGGGTATGTCATCCTATCATCTCGTGTATGGAAAGACGTGCCATTTGCCTATCGAGTTAATTCATAAATCATTACGGGCAGTCAACATTTGCAATCTTGTCTCAAGAAAGGTGGCCAGCAATGAAAGTGGATTTGAACATGCTCCTAGAATTCCGAGACTATGCTTACAAAAACATCTTGATGTACAAGGAGAAGGTTAAATGCTGGCATGACCTATACATCAAACGAAAGACCTTTGAGACTGGGCAGAAAGTGTGGTTATTTGACGCAAAGTTGAAGATATTCTCTAGTAAATTGAAGAGTAGATGGACATGGTCATTCTGAGTGAAAGAAATGCGTGACAATGGAAGCATCTTAATATCTAATTTGTCGCTTGATACACATCCTTTCATTATCAATGGTCAGTTACTGAAGCTGTGCCTTGAGCATGACACTTTCTTGGTTGTTGTCGACTCAGTTCAAGTGATAATAAATGAAGAAGCCTCCACAACTTCAGCATCATCAAAAGATTCACGTAATGTTCCTATAAAACTCTTTCTTTAGTTTTCTTATTTTCTTCTTTTCTTCTGTTGTTTTCTTTTATTTATTTTTCTTTTGCTTCTTTCTTTCATTCTTCTCATCATCACAACTATACTTAGGATATGCTTCATTCTAAGTATAGGGGGAATGAGTGGGTCCAACTGATCATTCTTTGATCCTTCACCTGTCTCTTCTCTTATTTATATTCTTGTCTATACTTAGGGATATTTTACCATAAGTATAGAGGGAGATAGGACGAGTCGATGATCTGTTCATTCCCACCCTCAACCCTCGTTGTATGTAGTATACAGTATGTTATACTTAGGACTACTTGATCCTAAGTATGGGGGGATGGTCGACTTCTCATTGATTCCTTCTTTATTCTTCAATCGTTGTAGTGCATGTTTTCTATACTCAACACGAGCTATATCTTCTCTTCTCTCTTCGATCTATGGGGACATAACTCACGTCAAGTATCGGGGGTGGTATATATGTTGTATATACTTTAGCCATAAGTCGTACTTTTGTATATTTAATAAGTGTAGCTAAAATACAAATAATTAATTGTAAAGAACATACTTGTATAAAATTCATCAAAAATCTTTGTATATAATGATTAATAAATCAGGTAAAAATGTTTTACAAAACATTTGAAAAATCGTTGTAAAATCGCTTCGAAAAATCTTCTGAAAACTATTTAGAAAATATTTTGTGAAATGTTTTCAACCTTTGTAAAATGTTTGCTTGTGAAAATTTCTTTCTTTATTTAAAATAAAATGCTTTGAAAATATATTTGTAGATGTTTGGAAAATGGTTGCAAAAATAGTTTGAAAAATCTATACATACTATTTGAAAAATATTTGCAAAATGATTATCATATTTTGTAAAATGTTTGTAAAAATTATGTGTCAAATTAGTTTTCAAAATGTTTGCAAAAATGTTTTCAAATAATTTTGTGAACTATATATATACAATTCAAGAAAATAAATTTCTTTAAAACATATACATAAACTTGTGAGTAACCAATTGGTGTAAATTTCTTGAACTCCAACTCTTGTAAATAACAAGACACACTCCCTTGTAAATATTTGCACATATTTTTTTCTTAAAACATTTTTATTATGAAAAATCCCTAAAGATTTGCAAAATTAAAAATCCTAAAAACATTTTCAAAATCATTTAATAAATTGCATAAAAATTTTCAAAACCTTTTCAAAATCCATAAAAAGTTCAAAATTAGAAAATTAAATCACAAAAATATTTTTCTTGCATAGTACATAGCATTCATATTTTTCGGATTGAAATTGATAATTGAACAAATTTGAGTAAAATCCAAAGATTAGAGCTTGGTTGGACCTTAATCCACTTAATCATAGGAACTTTATAGGAACTGGAATTGAGACACTTCAGGTCTGCTAGACTTAATTCTTTAAGACCATGAGACTTGGTCCAGTGTCGTCTTGACTGCCTAAGTAGAATATTTCGAAACACACACACATGACTCTTGTCGATATTGACCCTGCTTGCACACCCACACTTTACACTTTGCTCACCTCAGTTGAAGTGGTAGAGGGATGGATTTGCCGACATGAGACACAAGCCCGTGGAAACATCAAAAGTCACATATCTGTAGCCATTGTACCCCAACCCGATCTAGTGGCGACGAGGTCCAATGACAGAATGTTGTGGGTTGTAATAATGCTTCAAAGAGGAATAGTCTACTAGCACAAGAAGAAAAAGTCCTTATGTAAATGATGTTGTATATAGTATTCCAAAAAATGGAATAAAAGCTCCAAGAAAGTGGACATTGACGAGCTGTAAATTTAGCCCTTTAAAAGCGTGGAATTAACACTCAGTGGTCATTGCAGTCGGGCTGAATTCGGTTCGTCAAAAACTATCTAATTTAATATGTCAAGGAAATCAAATGGTTGTATTTATATTTTATTTGGTAAGTAACCAAGGTCGAATTCAGGGACACATGCCTCTCTTGTGATATTTGGACTTAAATTGATTTAACTAAGCGTTGGATAAACGTAGGTTAAAAACACATATGAAGACGAGACCACAACATGCATCATGAAACGTGCATTTTTTACTTGATTTTTAATCAAGCAAAGAGATGCGAAGAAATGCATGAAAATATGCCCGAATTACAGGAACACTTGAGCCATTTAATCAAAGGTCCAATCAGGGTCAAATAATTGAAACTATTTTCATTTATGTGAGAAGCATTGAAATAAAGACACAACTAATAGGATAATACATCAAAACTCGCAGTGTCAAATCTGACAAACATGCCATCAAGAAGACAATGAAAAGAGCTTCAAAACGCCACTGAAATCGACTCAATCGAAGCCAGGATGCTCAAGATATACACGAGTGAAGCAAGGGGCATAAGTACAAGAAAACATGAAAGAGGTCTCTGGAGGGACTAAAATGCAATTAAAAGAAAGTTCGGGACCTTCCCTATAAATAACCCATCGTACGAGGGCATTTTTACAATTATTAAAGCCGCAAGGGTGAAAATGTAAAATACCCACAATGCACGTGGTCGGCACGTGACTGGAAGGACCTGGATGCAATATGACAAAGTCGTGAGGGTCGCGATGCAAAAAGCCCAGCCCCACGTGCGTGAGGCACGTGAGTCCAGGCTCGGGTGGGGGCGAGGCTCGGCGTAGGGTCGGACGGTCGTAGCAGGTGGCTCGGGCCACGTGGTGGCTCGAGGAAGCCTCGGGCGAGGCTCGATCCCACCGAACCTCCGCGCTCCGGGAAGACGATGTGGCTGCTCCTAAACCGTTAGATCTCCGCCGGAGGGCGAGATCCAACAGTGCCTATAGCTCCTCCTTCCTTGCAGATGGGCGGCACGTTTGGGGCTCCCGGCGTGAGGACTGGCAGCTCCACCGCACCTCTCCGTGCTCGGTGAAGTTCAGGGAAGAACGTTGGATGCCTGGAGATGAGGATCAGAGCTCAGGGAAGCTGTAGAGGGTCTAGTGTTCGTTGTCGACGAATGCTCACCAGAGGCAGAGCTCTAGAACTTGGCTCCGCCCAAGGTTCGGCCAATGAAGTCTTCAGACCTGCAAGAGTGGTTAAGTGATAGTCGAGGCGTGCATGCGTGCGAGCTGAGGTGAACAAAGGGCTGAGGGGTGAAGAAGCAGAGCCCTTGGTGGGTCCTCCTCCGTCTCCGGCGGAGGAGAAAGCTTGGGATGGTGGAGGGTTCTGACGGATGAGGAGGGTGATTGGAGGAGTTGGCGAAGATGATCAATGTTGGGCGGATCTCGAGGAGGGATCAGGTGACCGTGAAGGTGTCAGTAAGAGCCTAATTAATTAGAAGAGAAACAGAAGAAAATGCAGAGGAGATTGAAGGAGCTTACCTGGTGAATGGAAGATGCAAGGCCTGGGCTTGAGCCTCTTGGAGAGGCTCAGGGTCGTCGCACATTGAGGGCGGCCATTCCTCGAAGCTCTTGTGGAGGCTGAGCCACCGCATCGCCACCATGAACAACGGCGGGTCTCACCAGGATGTTGGGTCATCATCGCTCGATCCGAGCTCCTCCCTCTGTCACAGGGAGGAGGAGGAGGGATGGGCCTCAGCCCCTTGGATGGTGGGTGAAGATGATTCGGGGCGGAGGCGGCCTATTTATGGTTGGGAGATGGCGAGTGGCGACGGTTTTTGCGGGGGTGTTAGGGAGCAGAAAAGAGGGGGGCGTGGTTAGCCAAGCATGGCACGAAGATGGTGGAAGATCGAGCTTCATGGGGGTGGTCATTCCGAAGGCAGAGGGTGATCAGGGATCTGGGTAAAAATAGAAGGGGGAAGGTGGTCAGCGAGGCGCGGGGCTCGGGCGGAGGTTGCGGGAGGTGGAAGACAAGGCTTGGACCGTTGGATCGCGAGATCCAACGACCCTGGTGGAGGTGCGTTTGGGCGGTTTGGATTAGATCTAGGGTGATTAGATCGAGGGCATAAGACCCGCCACATGGCGAAAGGGTAGAACGGTGCTCATGGATGGCTGTGATGGAATCCAATTCTCGATCGAAGGGTTGAAGATGCGAGGGAATGCATGCGACCGTGATTGAGGATCCAAAGTGCATCGAGCAGTTAGTAAAGTCAACACGTGGTGAGTGGAGAATGAGGCGGAAGTGAATGGATGTGATGAAGTCTGAAATTCGATCAAATGGCTAGGAAAGGGGCGGGAATGAGCTGCCGAGATTAGATCTTGGCAGCTTGATCAAGGGGCGTAAGGAGCGCCACATGATGCATGGAGGATACGGCGCGGGAGGGCGGTCCAGATCACATCTGGCATAGATCGGACGGTCAAAGATCTGGAGGGACCTGATGGTGTGTAGGCCGTTGGATCTTACGGTCCAACGGTTAGGTGAAGGCGTTAAGGAACGGCTATGACCTACTTGATCAGAGCGCATCCAAGGGTCCAGAAGGATGCGGAAATGGACAGCTCTGATCTAACAATCAGAGAATATCCAATGGATGTGAGCAGGGCGCGTGGAGACAGTGAAAGCGGGCGGCAAGAGCAAGGGGGTCGGGCCACGTGGCGCAATCAGAGGGAGCCACGTGGCCCAATCAGATTATTGAGACAAAGATTTGAAGGAATGAAGGGGAAAAAGTCAGAATTTGGAAAAACTCAAAACATGAAAGTTGTAGATCTCGATGAGATCTACAAGTTTCATGTTGACCAAAAATGGAGACAAGATCATTTAAAGGTAGAAAATATTTTTGAGGGTATTTTTAAGGCTAAAAAACACCACGGATTTTAATTATGCCATTTTCTTGTGTTTTTTATTTATTCAATGACTCTGATAATTACACGGATTTTCTGGTTTTTATTGACACCTCGTCTAAGATAATGGGTTAATTTAGTGAATTAAAAGCATGAAACACGATTTCATTAGACATGCTTGAATGAAAATAAAATGCTTATCGAAGTATGTATACAAATGTATAGTCCAATAAGCAAGCATGAGCTTCAAATTCATATGTATGTGAGCCTACAGTCGGATGACTTGGCAACACTAGTCAAGCATTCTCGAATAGGTAGATACACTGGCTACCATCCATTCTTCTCTCCACCTTATCTTCTTGAGTTGGTTGCACTTGAACTTAGAAGGTAATACCCCGCTTCTCGAGGAGAGAGTCATTGGATTGAAGATGTAGGGTCACCATTTTAGAGAAGACTGACATTTACCGCTTCAGCCGAGGAGAGCTACATATCACACACACTGTCCAAGATAGATTCATAGTCATAAGGGTTTATGTATGAGTTGACTTGTTCTAACCTGGCTATTGAGGCGACTTGTACAGAGTTTTGTGGATCCCATAGGTTGTCGTGTTTTAAGTCCGGCTCCCACACAAGGTTCCGACCAAACTTAAATTCCAAAGGTCTGACTGATCTCTATACTTTGATTTTACGAGGACAAGTTTAAGAGTTAAAATCTATCCAAGTTCTTTCTTTCTTTACTTTACTTCCTTCTTCTGCACTTATAGTTATAAGTATTTTCTGGGGACTAGCAAAGGCAAGTATAGGGGGTGATGAATCTCCATTTCATCACCTTTATTCTTTCATTTTGGCCTTTACACCCTAGTTAAATGCATGTATATTTCACTAATTTATCGAAATGAACACTATGTAAATTGTACAAAATATTGTATTAATTATTGTATAAATACTATACTTATTGTCAAAATAAGAGAATAGAGAAAAGAAAATAAAATGAATGAGGTGTCAAGGAAAGTGAATGACCCTAGCCTTCGAGACTTAGTCATCATGATGACTTAGTCTACAAGGAATAAAGTAGGGGAAGATAGGGCAGATAAAGTGTACAAAAATACAATAAAAACAATATTTATTTATTCATCAATACTTCACTTCTGGGACCTATTTTATTATTCATTATTTGTACATCAAATCAATAAACTTTGTATATGAAAATTATAGATAAAAATACACAAAAAATATAAAACTTATTTCACACAAAATTAATACAAATTGTACATTCTACACTCAAAAGAAAAAGCCAAAACCCAAACATCCAGACCAATATATTCTCCATATGGAATCAAAATGCATCAAAATCATTTTAATTGTATACAACTTTTTTATTAGCTATTTAATGAAGGTGATTTCACTTAATTTGGAGTTAAGATGCAAAAGTTAAGTTTTGGATCCCTATTGTATAATATATGTGAATAAAATATTCATTTTTATTTATTCTTTATATTTTCTTTATTTTATATTTTTTATAATTTTGTAAATATTTTCTATATATATTTAGAATAAAATAAAGCCATTACAAATAAATTAAAATAAATAATTGTATCAAATATATAGATGAATGACCAATACTTATACCTATATAATAAATACAACTATTTATTTAAGTGTATAAATTATATCAAAAATAAAAGAAAATATATGTGTATTTATTTAAATAAGTTAAAAATATATAAATTATCGGAATAAAATAATAAAATACAAAATACAAAATAAAATATTTAAAGCATAGGTCAATATACCTATAATTACACTTGTAAATAGTAACTTGCAATAAATTAATCAATAAAAATAAACAAAAATTGAATTGAAATACGACACACAATAATAAACCAGATTCATTTTATACCTTTTATTTAATTAATTCATTTGTTAATTTATTTTTAATTGTGGGAAAAGGCTTTGTTGTTGTTGTTGATTTCTTATTTTTCAACCGATTTTATCTTTTTGTGGCCTAGCTAAACCAATGGGGACACATCAATCATTGACCTCCAGTCAACTGCGCCCCTTGGCACCTGTGATGTGTCAGACCCATTGCTCACTGATTTTCATCCATTTTTCTCGGGCGTCCTCATCTGCTAAATAACAACCATGGATCCTCTATCATCATCTCTTTGTGTTTTTTGGCATTCTTTTGGAGGCCCTGAAGAGCCCATCTGAGGGCTAATTTAACTCAAGAACACCCCCAGGTCTTCTTTGGAACTCTCGACCTCCAAGGCTCAATCAGTGAGCCCCGGACCAAATTGAAGCATCTAGGAGGAGCGCAGCTACTACAGAAGCATGGAGAGATTATCGACGGTGCAAGGTGACCGGAGATGCGCACGGTACCAGATCTAAATTCGTCGAGGGCGAGTTCATCCCCAATTCTTCCAGCACCCTCATGCGCCATCCGATAATGATGCAGCTTCCAGATGAGTAGGAGGCGTTGGATCAGCAAGAGCATCACCGTTGGATCTCCTTGGGATATCTAATATTAGACGTCGGCCTTCGAACCGTCATCACGCCACCTCGTTCTGCTGCACGTCAAGTTGAAGATCCACAGCCCCACGATGCATGCATTTAAGAGGTAAACTTCACAGATACCCTTCCACCTTTTCTTTATTTTGTTTTAATATCATAAGTTTGGTATGAAGTGTAAATAAATGTGGCTATTTTGCATGGAGCATCTTGCCTTTTTTATTTGCAGTTATGTCCATGCAGCTCAACTCGCGTGGCCCGCTACATAAGGTGGGCATTTTGCACATATGACCTTTTGGGTTCTTGTATATATTTTTAGTCCAACAAATTATTTATTCTGTATTAATATTTGTAGAGAAATTTTGTAAAGGGACCTAGAATTTTTGGATATTGCATTTATGCCCCTCTAGGGAGGGATTAATTTGAGTATCTGCAGATAAATTGCGTACTTGCCCCTTGATTTTTGCATAAGGGTTCGCAAATGCATGTATGCTTTTTTTTACTTACAAAATGGTCCCTCTGCTTATTCATTTTGCACATATTTGTTTAATTTTTATAAATATCATCCACGCTTCAAAAATTATGGAAAAATGGGATAAGGTACCTGGATGCATGCTCTTTCAACTATATAATTTGTTTGAATTTTATGCACTTTGCCTATTTATTAAAAATAAAAATAAAAAGAGCATATTTTGCCCTTGTTTGACTTAGAAAAGACCTGAAAATTATAAAATCTTTTTGAAAAATTCCAAAAAATTATATTTTGTTTATTATACTACTTTAAAGCTTCAGACCAAAAATAGAAAAAGAAAATGATAAAAAAATTAAAATGGTCCAAAATCCTATAAAAATATAAAAATTCTTCAAAAATTCCCAAAATATTATCCCCTTTGATAATTATATATATTATTGCATATTAAAATTAGTTTTAGGTATTTTTGACTTTATTTAGTATATTTAAATCTCAAAACAATTTGACCTATTTAACTAGTCAATGTTTTTTAATATTTTGGACTTCAAAATACCTAAAAATTAGCAAAAATACTTGAGAAATCATAAAAATAATAGAAAATATGAAAAATACAAAAATATTTTAGTTTGTAAATTTTGATTAGTTTTAATAATACTTATAATTATAATACCCCATATTGTATTATATACCTATATATACCTATATATAGTTTATATTATTATTAACTATTTTAAATACCCTATAAATGTATTATATATATATGATACATGATTATACATATAATATTTCTGATTTTTGTATACTTATATAACATTTATATAAATCTTATATCATATATGCAATATCTTTTATATGTATATATTCATATACCCTTATATATGTGTATATCTATATACTATTATATAATATTAAAACTAAAAAGAAAGTGAAATTTATAAAATTAAAAATTAAAAATGAAAAAATTAAATAAAAAATTAAAAACCAAAAACCCACATAAAAAGTCTAAGAGGACATTTGTGTACATAGTTCACCTTGATTAGAAATAATCATTAGGCTACCATGTTTGCTCTTAGTGGTTCAACCTCTACATGCTTACACATTATACACTTTTTTTGTAGAGTAAAATAAATTATACTTCACATTTTGGTTATTCATTGGTTACTCATATGTTGTTGGTTCTTGTTGACTGGAAGGTCTTCTTGAGCGGTCATATCAACGACTGCAATCTCGTCTTGTGAGCTTATACAACCCTCTAGAAATACTCCCCTCTATCGATGCTCAAGATTTTAATGCCCAAATTAGAAGCATCAAGATCCAAACTCTGACCACCAGGAAATATGAAAACAACTAAAATAGAAATCTCAAGGATCCATATATCTTCTCCCATCAAGGGAGACATCATGATATATTGGATGGAATAAACATCATAGCAGTCCTTTGGTCCATGCTCAGAAAAAAAAAATGACCAATCAATCGTACAAGGCATAAAAATCACAACAGCAACTGGTAAGACCAGAATGGGCACTTTTTTTAAAAAAATAATGTCTTCTTAGTCATCACGGATAAATCATAAAATAATGATATCACCTTTAACGTTATCCCATCAAACAAGCAACGAAGATGATCATCCAACAACTATATCTACCCATCATAGAGCAGCAGTTGTGTAGCTCTTAGGAGTATTATTTATCATGCTTACCCAGTGGGGCATGCTCAAGAATTGAATTCCTAAAGTAGAAGCATCAAGAATCCCATCAAGGGAGACATTATGAGATATTGGATGAAATAAACATCATAGTAGGCCTTTAGTTCATGCTCAGAAAATAAAAAATAATTACTAATCAAACATACATGGCATAACAATCACAACAAGAGATGGTAAGATCAGAATGAGGCACTTATATTAAAAAAAATGATTTTTTAGTCATCGTAGGTAAACTATAAAAATGTGACATCACCCTTAACATTCTCCCATTAAATAAGCAACCAAAATGATAATCCAAAAACTACATGTACCCATCATAGAGCAACAGTTGTGCAACTCTCCAGCGAAAGATATTCCCATCCCCAATCATTCTTCACCCATCCTATCCGAAAGGAATAAATCAGTGATATTTTAAGTCCATAGCATACACTATGTCCAATCACAGATATTCCAACAAGCAGCATCCATGTAGGATATGAGGAATTGAAGATAAATCTCAGATGAAACCAAACCGCAGAGAGTGTGCAACCAATATGATAGCTCAACATGTATCGGCAAAAAAATGTGCGTAAGCATATAGTAAACCTGATCATAGAAGTAAAATGGAGCAATGTTTGAGCAATTACCTCGTAATCTAGTAAAGAGAAGAAGAAATGTGAACACAAGCAAAGGACAATGCACATCAAGTCCCACTATGAGCGATCGGAGGTCGATCTTAAACCCATTTTATAAGGTGGTAATCGGTAACTACAAACCCTAGAGTCCATGTCAGAGGACATGTTTAAGAAGACAATTCAAGACCTTACCAAGGACACCATGCCTTTAAGGCTGGAAAGCCCCATCAAAGGCTCAGAAGCCTCTCCTACAAAGTCCAATCATCCCACTTATTACAGAGTTAAAGCAACCTACAAGAGATTCGTGATTCATGGGTGAAGCTTGGGACATGCGTAAGGCAATACTCGTGCTTCACAGTGAAGCTTGAGACATGCGTAGGGTGATGGAGGAGCAAATCAAGTAGAAGACAAGGAGAAGGGAGGGGCATGATGGGAGAGACATAGCACGCGTGGGGTTGTCGGGGAAGGTGAGAGATGCGGTGGACGTTGGCGCAAGGGCAAGAATAAGGATGCACACGAATAGGGTCGAGGGTGAGGTAGGGAGAGAATTACCGTATGAGGGGAATGAGGAGAGAGAAAAGGAATATGCCACACTCCACGTGTACAACCCTGTTAGATCTCTTCATTTTTGCATTCATTGTACTGCTCCGATCCAAATTCTTCTTCTTCATGAAGAAGTATTATTTGGGGCTCAATCCTCCACCTTCATAATCCCTCCATTCTGCTTCACAACTTCTTCAATTTGTTAGCATGTGTTTCGTCTTTTCATTGGACTAAAGCTGTAGATTAGAAGAGCTTCATTGATCGGAGATCCAAGCAGAGCTTCGATCTCTATTTTCCTCTACATAAGCACATCATCGTCAGATCACTATGAGGCATCTTACTTCTTTCTAGACTTAGCCCCGACTTCGCGACAATGTCAGGAAGATAACATGACCTTCAGAATTCCCTGAGGAGCGAGGAGAAGCATATTAGCCATCACCGGAGACCAGCCTTTGCTCCGCCGCTTGCAGAGGAAGAGAGGAACAAGGGAGTAGCAGCCACCGTCGATATCTCCATTTTGGGTGAGATCCAACTGGCATCATCACGCCACGTCGCAGGTCCAAAGAGACGTTTCGACGGTAAGGTTTGGGTCCTCGAGCCTACTTCCACAGCATCATCTTTTGCCACATGGACTGACCTCCTCTTCCGAGCCCAGCCGAATCACATGCATCATGCACGTGATGTGGAAAATTACAACGACCATCCTCTAGTTTCCTTTATTTGCATATAAGCCCTTCCGCCTTTTGAATAAATTGCACATTAGCCCTACAGCTTATTTTAATTGCATTTCAGTCTAGTTTGTCCTTGTTTGTAATAAAAACTTGTTATTTTATTACAAAAAATGCCCCTGGATTAAACCTTGAATATCTTTTTATATACAAATCCATTTGAATGATTTTTGTCTTGTTGGAGAGTTATCTTGATACCCTATCTCTTGGTGTGATTTATTATAAGTTTTGATTTTAAAAATCACGTTATATGTTCCTTTTCCTAAATGCTTAAATTGTCCTATGAATGAAATTGAAAAAGATAACAAGTATTGAGAATTTGTACTTGATATTCACACTGAATCTTAGTGACTTTATTCTAGTTATTTTATCAATATCATTAAGTCATTAATTGATTCAATTACTTGTTAATCAATTAAGCATCAAAGTGAGATTAAAGATTAATTACTGTTGAATGCATTTGAGACATAGATCGTCACTTGCTTGATTTAAGCTTTGTTAATCATTAAATCAGTTCAAGGAATTTCTGTCATTAATACAAGTTTTGTATTTTGCCTTTACTTATTGTTATTGTGCAAATTGTCTGTTTGTGCATTATTGTTTTCTTTAAATCCAAGTTGCATAAAAATGTTTTAAAAAACTATTTCATTTGTGTTTTGTGCATCCGCTCACGATGATCGTCCTATAAATTGCTTTGCTAAATATTAGACATTTAGACAATCACTCCTAATGATCTAAGGGCTCATTCCACAAGACGTAAACAAAAAGAAGTCATAAAGCACAAATCACGGAAAATAAATAAAAACAAAGGGAAAATAGGGAGAAATAATGATAGAATGCGATGAAAACGCGGAAACCTGATCAAGTCCCCCAAGTGAACAATCACTTCGTGAAATGAACTTGTGAAAGTTCAAGTGTCCAAGAGTTCAAGGTCTTGTATTATAACAAATTTAATGAATAAATCTCTCTTACACAAAATTAAACTAATCTATGTAAGAGTAAACTGTTTGACTTCGTATCTTCCTTAATGCTCTCTCCTACCATTGGCAATGAACCATCAGTCTCTTTGGCTCTTGGGTGCGACAAATCTCCAAGGAAATCCTCCCTCGATAAGCAAGCCCTCGTAGCAAATCCAAATCAGAAAGTAGTTAGAATAATCTCAGATAAAAATAGAATGAAGAGAGAAATATAGACAATGAAATAAATGAAGGCAAAAAACTAAGTGTCTAATATATATTCTACAAATCGATTCTCCTTGGGAACTATGCCATTTGAAGAGTGCTAAAGATGAGGTGTCTAATGCCTGTTCTTGGAGGGCATGCAGTGACCGACAAGTCGGATCCGTCAATCGCAGTGTCGGTGCCTCTCTCGGCTCTCAACACTCAACTCAAATGTGTCTATCAACAACTAAACCACGACAACAATTAAGCAATAAATGTAGGTAAGCTAACATTTATTATACCCTACAAAGAATGTGTATAGAACGCAAGTAGTAGGAGTCGAACCACAAAGATGCACGAGACAGAGCAACAAAAATGAATAGACATTTTAGGAATTTTAAGGTATTTTTTATTTTAAAAGATGTTGTGGGTTTTTTATTTTTTATTTTTATATTTTTAATTATGAATTTTTTTAATTTTGATATATAAGAGAAAATATGTATCAATATTATATATTTATACGTAGAAAATATAAAGAGAAAGGGAAAAAATATATTCTTGGATTTTTTGAATATAGGAAATAAAGTCAAAAATTCAGAAATAAATTTTTCTTGGATTTTATAATGTTTACTCTATTTTAGTCATTTTGGATAAATTTTGAGAATTTTTATATATTTTTTAATAAGGAAATACTCAAAATAAACTAGGACTTTGAAATGGGATTAATAAATATTTATCTAATCGATTGAGCTCGATTTCAATTTTCCTAGATACTAGATAAGCTAAAGAAAATTCAGAAACTTAAAACATATTTTTGTTATTTTTTTATTAATTTTTAGAATTTTTCATAAGTTTATCTATGTTTTTAATTTTTAGGAGTTTCGATAATATTTTATGAAAATAAAAGGTTGAAATCAAATACGCATAAATACACACATAGGTTTTTTTTGGAATTTTTCAAAATAATTTATATTTTTTTTATAGACTTTTAAATACAAAATAGGAGAAAATGCAATATTTTTAGATTTTTATAAATAGGAAAAAAATTAACTTCCCTAAGAAAAATATATGTGATACGATATGGTTACAAGCACTTAAGAAAATTTTCCTATGCTTTTTAGATGCAAAATACTATTTTTAATAATTAAAATACAAAGGCAAATTTAAATTTGCAATACAGGGACCTGAGTGCAATTTCTTTAAAAGTTTGGAGCATTTATTAACATTTAAAGAAAATCCAAGGGCATGGAAGAAACTTTTCCAAATGAAAATACATTATCTACACTAGCAGGGGTATAAATGCAAATATCCTAAAAATTGTAGTACCAAGCATGCATATTTATCAAAAACAATACAATGATATTCAATGATTAAGGACTAAGGATAAATACACAAATCCGTAAGGGTTTCCATGCAAAATACCTAGCCCCCTCATGCACACAGGCACGTGACGTGACGTAGATTGGACTAAAGTGAAAATAGGATAAAGTTTAGGTTCCTAAGTGCAAAAATTACATAAATATTTAAATTATAGCTAAAAGTTTAAAGACTAAAAAGAAAATACAAAAATGGGGGTGAGATCCACAATATACCCAAAAAGGCATGATCCAACGGTGGATCAATGTCGCTTATCCACATGGCGCACAACGAACGGTCGATACCCCTTCGACGATAGGCGGCTTGGATCAGATCCAGGTCTTCATCTGACCATTGGTGTGTATCTCGATCCAATGACTGGGAACAAATTTGGAGCTCGACGTTGATTGGACGGTTGTTGCTGCTCTGGAAGAACAGGGAAGAAGGTCGAGCTTGGCCTCCTTCGATCGAGTGTAGCTATGTCGTCCAACCACCTAAGAGGCTCCTAGAGGGCCCAAACTGAAGATGGAGGTCCTCCGCACCATATGTTAGGCTTAAATCGGTCCGAGACCCATCGATGGGGTCCAGAAAGGGGCTGAGAAGTTAGAGCACCTAGGGAACCTTTAGCTTGAAAAAAATTGACTCAAGGAGGATCTTCAAGCTCCATGACCTTGATGAATCTCATATTCATCACTCTAAATCTCATTAATTAAGCTCAAATCCCTCAAAATCATTGGTATTTCTTCATTTATTCTGTATAATTAGCATTCATGCATGTTTCAATAAGAATTGCATTTTAGCACGCATTTCTGCACAAAATAAGAAGCCAAAAATCCCAGCCAAAATTGACATGTAAATAGCCTAACTTCCCCGATTTTTAACTAATTCATGCTAACTCTGAATGACCCAAAACCACCTCCACTGTGTACATATCACTAACAAGAATAAATGAAAAATACAAAAAATCACTAACTCAAATAAGTGGACTAAAAACCCAAACCCTAGTTCTAGGATTCCCCGACTAAAGCCCTCATATATTCCCCATTCAGTGTTTGTTTTATTCCTACTCACTTTTGAACTAATGTACAATCAATCACCTTCAAAACAAGACCAAGTTCAAGTGAATCGGAGCTCGTATGCGAAAGTTGGGTTTGGGCCTCTTTTGTACATTTTGTATTTTAGCTGATTTTGACCTATTATTTTATGCTCATAATTAATCTATCTTATTTTAATTCTCTTTCATTTGACTTCTTTGATAAAAGTTTTATTAGAATTGACAAAAATCCAAATCCAAACTGAGCTTGAAATCAAAGAAACAAATTGAATCCGAGTCTTCACTAACTGTCTGTACAAAATCGGTCTTTTTTTACTTTTCTTTTATTTCTTCTTTTGCTCACTCAATAAAAATACATAAAAATTAGATTAATGTCTAGGGATGTCAATCTGGGTTTACCCATCGGGTACCCGACCCGAACCCACCCCATTTAAAGACCTGAAACCCGTCCCATTTATTTTTGGGCGGGTTTGGGTTTTGAATTGACCACCCATGCGGGTATGGCTATGGGTATGGGTTTGGGATTGCCATGTGGGTACCCGAACCCAAACCCGCCCCAAACCCAAATAAAAAAATATAAAGATAGATGTTTATGTTGCATTTTAATCAAACTAGACCCAAATCCATTTCATACCTAATATGTATTGATACATGTATAAATATCCAACTCAATTTTCTCCTCTCCATCCATTTATTCATATTCAACTAACGTTTTATATCTTTAATAAATAAAAACTATCAACACAAAAGAGTTAAACACTTAACATATATAAACATTTAATATTCTCTATATATAGCATGTTTTTATGAATCGTCATATTACACGATCTAACTCTATTTCGTCTATCTGTGAAAATCTTATATACATTTATAAACAACTTAAGATTTACCATGTCAAAGATATGGGTACCCATTGGGTACACGGGTATCCGACGGGTATACGGGTACCAGCTACAAATTACCCGTTTAATAAATGGGCGGGTATGGGTAGTGATATTATAAATGGGTATGGGTTTGGGAATAGTAATACCCGCCCCAAACCCGACCCGCTGACATCCCTATTAATGTCTAAATATTTATCTACGATTTTATCATAAGTTTTTCGGATTTTTATCTGGTTTAAAAATAACAAAAAAATTATAAAACCCAAAAATATGGGTATTCTTTGTACATGGGATACCCTAAAAATATCACTTTGTGCAAATGATCGATTTTGGTTTTGATGTCTTCATGAAAGTTGTAGATAAGAAACTTTTTCGATCCGAGGTTGTTTGTTATTTCTTTTCTATTTTTCTTTGTATTTTTTTTTTGAAATTTGTGGTGCTGACACATGGCAGCTCCTGGAGACGCCACGTGTCGGCCATTTTATGAGTTTTTATTAATTCGTTTTTATAAAATAAAAAAAATAAAAAGTTGCACGTGCGAGGCACGTGCCTCCCGCGCACGTGCCGCACACGTGCCCTGCCTGCCCCCTCTCACCTTAGCCTGCTACCACGTGCACCCATCATGGTCGTCCGATCTCGGTCGATCGGACGACCACTGCTCATCGTCCCCACACAGCCTCCTTTCCCAAATCAAAACCCTCGCGATCTCCGCTGCGATTCTTGGGCCACCGCCCATCGCCGCGAGCTTCTTCCCCAGCAATCTCCACCGAAGATCTCGCCCGATCTTCGATCCTCTGCCGCCTCTCGATCTGATCTCCTCAATCACCAATCATCAGCGATTCTCCAAACCCGACCAACTTTCCATTGTCGGCCACTCCAAAGCCCTATTTAAAACCCTCCTCCGCCTAGAACAGGCCATCCGTCGATAACGAACGACGCTCGGAGGTGACAGCTCCGAGCGCCTTCCTACGACGAGGTCCGATGGAAAGCCACAGTAGCAGCACGACCTTCAACCGCCATAGTGCCCATCTCTGGTCTTCACGCTCATTGAGTCAATGCCTCGATCAAAGCTTCATCCTCCAACACCGCCATCTTCTCTAGTTCGACTTCGAGCTTCTTCATCGACTACGTCCTTCCTCCGTGCGTCACTACCTTCGACAACGCTTCCTCGACTTCGCCCCTCTATCGGCCATCGTCATCAACATCCGGAGCTCGCAATTGCCAAGGCGTCGACACCTGGCTCTTCCACCACTCCAGAAGCCAACGCCGGACCTCCGGCCCCCCTCCGCCTCTCCACCTACGCCACCACCAAGCCGCCAGGGGCAGGCCCAAGGCCCTCCCACGTGAGGAGCACGTGCGGGAGGGAGCGCCGACGTCAGCAAGCCAGCCCAGGGGTCACGTGCATTGCGCATGACCCATTGGGTAAATTTCCTAAAAGCCCCGGGAGATTTTCCATATTGCAATTCTATCCAGAAGACCCAGGGGTCACGTGCTTTGCACGTGATCGTGAGGAAATTGCAAGAAGCTCCCCTAGCATTCATATATTTGCAGATCAATCCAGCAGCTCCAAGGTCACGTGCTTGGCACGTGACCTGTGGAAATTTTGCAGAGTTTCCCCCAACCTATCGGTAATTACGCACAAGCCCCTCTTCGCATTTTATATATTTACCTTTTTGCATAAATACCCTTGTATTCCCCCTCAGTTTTGGACCTCTCCATTACATTATTTTATTATTCAAAAATAGGCATTTTGTTCTACATTTAATTCTCTACATTATGGCATATGTTTGATATTTTTGTGATCAATGGTTAATTAATGATTATTTATTTTGTGGAAAATTGCATATTTTGCCTATTTTGTGCTCTAATTTTCATAATTGATTAACCGTTGCTCTAAAAATTCCCGGAAAATCATGGATTGTAGAATTAATTGTGATTAACATTGTGCCCAAAAAGAATTGCATTTGCATGCATAGTTTGCCTTGTAAAAATCATTTTGCATATTTCAAGTTTTGATTTTTAATAGGTATTGAATCTTTTATTTTCGAGGTTTAGGATTTTTCTGAGATCCATCACCTAGTGATAGATCTTTGATAATTTTATTCCTTGAAAATAATTAGTTTATTATTTATTATATATAAATATTAAAATTCACTTTATTTGCATTTAAAAATCTATAAAAAAATCATCTTGCATCCAAAAATTCCAAAAAAATGCAGTGCATTCATTTTATCATAATTATCATCTTGAACAAGTTTCGTATTTTTCGGACATAGTTTGATCGACATTTACATTTTAGTCCCTAAAGTAGGCCAAAATTTCATTTTGCATCCTTAATTGCATAAAAATAAAAAAAAAGACCGCCTCAAAAACCGCACACAAACTTTGATAGGCATCATTCTAGGTTGTTTCTTTGCCTCCTTGTGTTCGAACTTAGGACTTGCCCAAGTAAAATAAACATAAAACCACACGATTAAAAATTGACTAAAATTTATTGTGGTTATTTCTTGACCGATTCTGGTTGCCCGCCTACAACGAAATGACAAATTAATTTTAACGCACGACAACACGACATATTCTTAACATAGGCAATCCAGGAATCGTCATATGGTGTCGTTGCTGGGGAGGCAAACAGCTTAGTTTTTCGTCTGAAATTTTTTGTTTGGTTTTTCGCATTCGGATAATCTGACCCCCGAATTTTTCACTGTAAATTCCAATTTTTTTCTGCATTTAATTTATTTTATTTTCAGCATTTGTTTTTCTTATTTTCTTTTTGATTTATTTTTGAGTTACTCTCTTACATTATCTCTCTTATTTTTCTTGCGAGGTACCCGGCGTACATGGAGCGGTTTTTCAAGAACCGACGCATCTTCACCAACTTTCGAAAAGACGCTATTAATTTAAGATCGAGTCGAGTCATGAGAGAGCGTAGAATCTAGGATTTCATTTTCTGCAATTTTATTTTCTGTAATTATTTGCTCATTTACAGCGGTGTCCGTTTGGACTCTCGAGTGTGTAAAAAAGGGACCTTGAACTTTTTATGTGGTGTGTCATGGCCTGTTTCACTCTCTGGTGTGGGTGGGGCCCGACTTGAATGGCACTTAGGATAAACCTGCACTTACGACTCTTATAGCATTTAAATTTCGATTGTGATTGTAGGACCTAAGGACACACTTCACTTTAATTGAGATGCACATTAGATCGTTCAATTTAGCCAAATTCAACTCAATTCTTTCCTGTTAATAAAACTTTCTGCTAGGTGCGGTTTTTCATCAGCTTGCATTCATCTAGATTAAATTTTCAATTCTTGTATTGCATCCCACATAGAGATTGCGAGGATTCACTGTAAGTCTTCTAACTGAGCATACATCATAGTTTTTCGCATGCATCAGCTTTTCCCGAACTTCTCCCTCTTGATTTGTCACATAATTTTAAAAGGAATTATCACCAACTAAAATTGAAAAGATAATAGACGAACTCTTACAACTTCATTATGGGAGTTGGTAAACCCGGGGTTTGATTTGTGTTTGCATTGGTGTGTGTGAACCGATTTCGAAGATCAAAAGCCGTACATTTGTACCCTCAACCTCCTTGATAAAATTTCTTTTGAATATTCCGTGCACTTGTATCGAGATCAACCATGACAATTCATCATCATCAACCTCCTTTGACAGAAAAATGGTCCGAGCACCCATCTGATCTATATTATGAAAATGAATTTGTCTCGGTCAGGCCCAAATCAACTAAATCCACTTCTTGCAATAATCCTCCAACATTTGTGGGATACTTTCACCTGCAGATGAATTTGGCCCCCTCATTGAATTCCTACTCAGATCATTCAACCACACATGACCAATTTCCATCATGGACGGAACCTTCTTATTCTCGATTTCTCACTGAAACGAATGAACTATTTCAAGATCAAATTACTTTTGAATCTCATGACCAACGGAGATGGAGAGACCTGTACTCAATGATCATCAGCGTTGGATTGACTACAATGATCAAATCCCTATTGACCAACCTGAATACCTCTCCTTTGACCATCCTACACATACAGAGGACCAAATGGATGATATCGACACATATGCACCATTTATGATTCCATTATTTGAGGATAAAAGCAATCATGACCATGGAAGTAGACTCTACTCAAACCAAGATTACATGCCCGAGTCACGGCATGTTGAGTATGAGACCTACACATTCCCGCAAAATCCTTCCATTGAGCAGCCTCCTTCCATAATTTTTTAGGAGAAATTTTCAGAAAATAATGATCATATATCGGATATTCCAAAAAACTCTCCTCTTAGCACATATAGGAAAATGGAAGATGAGATTATTGAATCTCAAATGCAAAAACACACACTGACTGCTCCCATGATTGATCATGAACAGAATTTTGAGGATTAAATTTCGAGGAAGAGATTCAAACTAATGAAGGATAGATTTCAACAATTTGCCGACCGATTAATTTTACTCTCTGGTAACTTGGATATAAAAATGGATGAGGAAAAGATTGGATCTCATGTTGACAATTTTGAGGATATTCAGAAACCTAGGGACGATTCTGATAGCGGCACTTCTGCATATTACTCCCCTAGAAATGATTATGCATCTGACTCTTACTCTGAACATCAAATCCCCTTCTCGTCTAAGGAAGACACCACATCACCACCACACAGAAAATACCAAAAAATGTAATATTTAAAAAACCCAAAAAATCGAAAATCCAGACAATTACATAAAAATTGAAACTGAAGAATATATGAAGAATTTGGATCCTGCTTTACGGGAAGCACTGGAGAAAAGATTGATTTTTGAACTTCCCTTTATACAGACCATTGAACACTTCCCTGCCCTTAAAGGATTTGTAATGGATAAATTAATGATGAAAAAGTCGGACAGGATAAGAACAAAGACTAAAAGACATATCTTGTCAATGGCCTCCTCCTTGGTGTTGAGGAGAAAAACCAAGAGCCGCATAGTGAAGCGGTTGCCCATATTTGACTGTATAATCAAGGACATAATTTTTACCCATGCTCGAATTGATGACGATTCACTGATCAATAACCTCCCGACCTTTGTATTTCACGAATTCAAACTCGGACCGATCAGGAAGATACGAGAGATTGTTCAATTGGTTGACCGATCGATAAAACGATCGAGAGGAACCATTTCTGTCATCATGACATTCCAAGGTGCTCCGCTCAAAGTAAAATTCACGATCACTGATACTGAGCATCAAGGAGAATTCACCCAGTCTCTAATTATTCTAGGAAAGCCATTCTTAGCATTGGCTAAGGCAATTATTGAGTGTGAGACTTGGGAAATCAAGTTTACGGCATTGGAAGCACTTCGATCTCACCCAATATTTGAGGAATCACGATTTTCTAAGGCATCCCACGAAGTCCTCGACAGCCGTAACCACCAAGCGGTAGAAGAGCCCTACCTCGTTGCTACATCTGAGATAGCGGTTGTTGATGAGACTATTGGTTTAGAGACTCTCCCCCCTGCTCCATTCCTAGCTGCTCTCACCATGGAGAATCAAGTATACGAATCATATGACCCGGAGACTTATGCCTGGTCGCACCCTGGGTCAACATACTCTGACTACCTTGATCACATCAACTCGACACAGGAATGCTCCAATGTCAAAACAATTGAGAACGAACATGCATAGACTCTCCCCAGTTTTTCAATTCATGCGGATCTCAAAATAGAAGAATGTTTCTTATATGATCCTGAGACGTATACATGGTTGCACCCTGGGGCAACCTACTCTGAAGACCTTGACCAAATCATCCCAAATCAAGAGTGCACCAGTATTATGAAGACTAAGAACAAACACGCAGGACGAACACCGACCAAGGAGAAGAATTCCAATGGTTATTCATCTGGAGACTCAAGTGGACCAACAACTTCACGAAACAAAATGACTACACTTGCATCTAAAAATAAAGTCACGTTTGACCTTCCGGAAGAGGAATCATCTGATGATGCCTCATCTGGTTCGGAAAAGGTAATCTACATGAGTAAAGTCTGTTCGGCTGTTCTAAAACCATATTTTCGCAAGGATCCAAACTTCGATTCCCGATGGACGACTCTCATTCGTAACTATTATTCATCAAAAGATGATGCTCCTGCTCTCATAAAATACACTGTAATTTTTTCTTATGAGCTGACTAAGACTGGTGCTTCAGAGTATTCATCCGAGGACAAACTGCTTTATCCCAAAAAGGAACGAATTCTGAGAAAACAACTAAAGAAACAAAAAGACAAGAATATTCGGGCTGTGTCCACTTTCAAATACTATTCCTCTAAGGATAACTCTGATGATGGCTACCTTTCATCTGACTCGTACGCTTCATCTACTATCCATCATGATTTCTCTGAGGATAACACTGATAATAGCTGGGAATCATATGCTTCATCTCCTTCTCATCATTACGATCTCCCGCCGTAGGCTCACAAGAAGATCGGCCGAAAACCGCCTTAATCATCGGCTACTGATGAATCTCCATTTCATCACCTTTATTCTATCATTTTGGCCCTAAAAACCCCAGCAAATACATGTAAATATCATTAATTTGTACATCAAAACATCGATTATTTATTGTATTTATTTGTATATAAAATAAGGTTTTTAATGCCAAAATTATAGAATAAAGAGAAGAAAAGAAAAAGGAATAAAATATTGCAAATATTTTATAACCGTAACCCCGAGACCAAGTCCAGAATGGAATTGGTCGACAAGGAATAAAGTAGGGGGAGATAAGGGCCAAAAATACAATAAATACGTCATTTATTCATTCTTGATTTATGCATTTTTGACACCTATTTTATTATCCATTATTTATTCATCTAATAAATAAACTTTGTACATGAAAGTTGTAGATAATAATGTAAATAGAAATACAAAATTGAGTTTGTACAAAAATATTGTACGGTGTACATTTTATACTCAGAATAAAAAGCCAAAAACCAAACTTCTCAGACCCATATCTTGAAAATAAGAACTCAAAATCTATCAAAATCACACTCTAATTGTATATAACTTTTCAAGATCTTTTTAATGGATGTGGTTTCATATTTTTTGGAGTTAATATGCAGAAGATAGGTTTTGGGCCCCTATTGTATATAATACCGATTAAAATATTCAATTTATTCATTACTTATTATTTTTACAAATTCATATTTTTATACTTTTGTAAACATTATTCATAGCATAGGTGTACATTAAAATTAGAATTAAACCTAAAAGAAAAAGGAGAATAAAATAAAACTATGCCAAAACATAGATGAAATACCTATGTTCTATATGTATATAAATAAAAGAGAATATATTCTTTAATTATTTTATTCTTTCATAGGCTATTGTCAATATCATATATATTCTATTAAAAATAGAAAACAAAAATAAAAACTCGTTAAAATGAGTACAAAACATAGGCAAAATACCTATACCTATACCTATACAATTGCTTATACCTATACCTATACAATCCATATACTTATTTATTTAAATATGCAAATAAACTCATAAAAATCAAATAAAATATATCTATACTCACAAAAATAAGTTATAAATATATAAGATAAGAAAATAAAATAATAAAATAATATATACAAAGTAAAAATAGAAATGCACAAAACATAGATGAATGTACCTATAAATACACTCATAAAAATTAACTACTAAAAAATCAAGCCAAAAAAATAAATAAAAATCATATTAAAATACTACATAAAATAATAAACATTTTTTATTTTATACTCGAAAAAAATAAAATCATTTACTATTTTAAATTAATTATTTTCGAATAAAACCTTCTCTTTTGTCCTTTAGCGACCGACGTGGACCAATCCGCACGCGGCCTTCGTTGACCTCTGGTCAACTGTCCCATCTGCTGCTCTGAGTCGTCAGACCTGTTGAATCCCCGATTTTCTTGCATTTTTCGTGGGCATCTCGTCCATCGATTGCACTCGCTTCCTGCACAAGAGTTGTCCGATGTTCATTGTACAATCACGCCAACACCTTGGATCGCTTGTACATACACCAGATCAATCGATAATCGCCGATTAACAAGGGTGCCCAGAAAGGTTTATAAATAACCCATCTCCTCCTCCTTCGCAAATTTGGTCAATTCTACCCTTCTCCCTTCCTTGTATTCGGTCCTAGGAGCTTCCTTGTAACAGGAGGGATCTCTTGGCGCCTTGAATCGATCGGAGGAGGTGGGAGCAGCACCTACGGTGGAGCTCCGGCACGCCCTGCTCCCTGGTTCACCCCCAGGTATAAGAGCCGCGTATTTTACTTTTCTAGGTAGCTTTTACTTCCAGTATTTCATTCCTGCAATTAGTTTCATGTTTCGCATATTAGTTTAGCGTAGTTTAGCGATTTCGTAGTTCGCCGGAGCTCCGCTCCGGCGAGCTTTTCATCGTGTTCCACCTTGTTTCCGACCACCACTACGCCTTCATTCCATTTCCCATCGCCTTCTCCACCTCCCAACCACTTCCTATCAACCGGAGCCTCCTTGGTTCCGTGAATCGAGGCTCCTCCACCACCCTTCGTCGGAGCTTCCTCGCCCATCCCCATCCGCGTGCTAATAGCTTCAAACCCATGGTAGAGGGAGACGCCCTCGAGCCATGTGAGCTTCCGTGCAAGTTAGGCGCCTTGAAACGTGCCAGGAGACACAATCGAAGCTGACGGAGGTACCTGGAGCCCCATTTCTTCCCCGAGCTCGTGGCGGCTCTCTAGCGTACCTTAGGCCGATCCAAAACCTCCAGCAGTTAGAGGATCCTCCCAGGAAGCTATAGAGACCTGCAGGAGCAGCGAAGACCGGCGGAGACGTGAGATGTCACCGGAAGAAACTTGCCCCGACAAGCGTTCTTCCCTGTTCTTCCAGCCATCATCCCCGCCGTTGGATGAAGAAGGAGGCCCAGATTGAAGATCAGTCGTTGGATGGAGCCGTCATTGACCGTCAGATCGTGACCAATGATCTAATCTCATGCGTCCATCGGTGAAGCGTCATCGGCAAACGTAGAGGCACCACGTGGATAAGTCATGAACATCAGCTGTCCGATCTAGCGCCTTAAGGAATATTATATGTGAAATATTTTGACTATATATATTCTCTCTCACCTTTCCCTTGTACATATGTCTATATATATCTATATTCTCTAACTAAAAATAAAAAAAGAAAATATAAAAAAATACAAAATGAAAAATCAAATAAAAATTTAAAAAAACAAAAATAAAAAATGTAAAAATTAAAAACCCACAAAAACAACAACATGGACAAGATAGGAATTGAATACTTTGTGCATATTACTGCCCCCAACCGTTTGCTCCCAGTGTTCGACCTCTGCACATGCTTACAACTATACACATTTCCATGTAGAGTTATAATAAATTTTAACTCCACATTTTTGAGATTTAATTGCTTGATTTATTATTGTGGGTTAATTGTTGAATGATTTGGAATTTCGTCTGAGGTCACCTCAAGGACTGTCGATCCGTCTTGTGGAAAGACACGACCTCGGCCCAATCCCCCTTCATCAAATGGCGTCGTTGCCGGGGAGCAACGTCGTTTGGGATACTTATTCTTTATTTGATTCTTCACTCTTGTCCATATTTATTTAATCATTTGCATGATTGATATTATTGTGATTGTTCTGACCCTCTTATTTAATTGTCTTTGATGTGAGGGACCGGCAAACGAAGGAGGAATTCCTAGGAATTCCGATGCACCCGAGTGAGGCGGAGTTGGCTCTTCTATACCAGCCAGCAGGAGAGAGCATCGAAGGCAGATGAGGAGAATTTTGGAAGGCAGACTAATTTTTGCATTAGTTATTAATATGTAAATTTATGTAAGAAAGTGACATTTGGATTGTAATAAAACATGACTCTCCCACTCCGACTTCCCGAGGTCCATTGACCGAGGGATTGTTCCCTTGGGGGCCTCGACGATTTTGACGCTTTTTTCTTTTTTATTTTATTTTATTTTTTATTATTTTGTGTGAATGAGCCCTAGCTTAGGAATTGTTTGCTGATAGATTAAGGTCCAAAATCCCTAATATATTTGCTTGTACCTATAGATGCGCTTCTGGACTTAGTCAAATTAATAATTGTTGGTTATTTAGCTTCAAACCCGCATGACGTGAGAGACGTCATACAGCGCTGGCAGGACCCGTTGTGGCGGGCACCGAGACGTCTCCAAGACCAGACTTTAGGGTTTGACTTTGAATAACCAACATTTGGTGCTTCACGATAATAGCAGTTACTATCCTAGGGTGATTTCATCGGATTGCATCTCATGTAGCACAAGTTTCAATTCTGTCTTGCATCCCGCATGGAGAGAGATGGAGGCACTGTAAGTCTTCTTACTTAGCATGCATCATCGATTTCTGACTTGCATGGCTTTTCCGACCTTCTCCCTCTGTTTTTGCCAACCTAGGATGCTTAATGGAAATTGGAACCTCGATAGGCACGTGCATTGAAAATATCCAAAAAAAAGTGATAACGAAAATAAAATTGGGATTGCGACCTCTATTGGACCTGAAAATAAAATATAATGGATCCCTTGTCTTGGGGAGAGCAACCTCCTCCTTGTTTGAGCATTTTATTTCTACGTACACGCTAAGGATTAGTGCCCCAATCCCAAATCCTAATTCCAGTGTACAACTATCTATGATCACCTAACTCTAAAATCGATAAGACAAAAGACCACATCTCGGTCTTCACTGTGTTGAGTAGGTGAATTGGGAGTTTTCTTTGTGTGTTGATTGTGACTTGGATTCCATTTGCATCTTCACTATGAGTTATCGGTCCCGTCCGTGTGAGTCATGCATTTTTCATCTTTGAGTCTCTCTACCTCGCTTATACATATACCTCCTCATTTGCATTAAGTCATGATATTGGCACTTGCGCTCAATCGACTCCGCCTGACCTTTGTGTTCTTCTTATTACCCACCCTCCTCGTATCCCCCGTATCATCTCTTCTTTTACCCGAGATTGATGCGCTTTTAGAGATAGCCCGCATCAAGGATTCTTGCTTTACAGAGATTATTGGAGTAATTCGGGCTTGCTTTGAGTATGTTGAGATTGATACCCTTACTCTCGGTGGATTTGATTCTTTATTGAGGATTTAGATCTCGCACACCGGATTGAGGATGTCATGTGCTTCAGTGATTCGAGGATGATATCATGATGTTTCTACTGATCTATCTATTTTGAGGTTTTGTCCGTCTTTGATTTTTGGGTCGGATAGACTATCTTGATATATGCTTCATGGTGACGATGATTGGAACCCACATGATCTCTCATCTTCGTGATTGATCCGTCCCAGATCTTCTGATTCTATTATCCACCTATGGCACTTTGAGGATTCCTGATTATCTTTCGTGCCATCTCAACCAGAATTGATTGACCCGAGGGATGTTTTGTGATTGACCTGATTATTTGCTCCTACACATGATCTTATGCCCTCTGGATGATTGAATGATTGAATTCTTTTGAGGACCTGAGATGACTTGCCATCAATCCCAAGATTTCATTGACTTAGCTTACAGGACTCCCCAAGGACTATCTGCGGGAGCATGTGATACATTCTTTACGATCGGTTTCACTCACTACCTGTACTGCCACTCTGTTGGGGTACGAAACCATATCGTCTGATATGACTATTCAGCTTCCATCTTGATTGTGTGCCTGATTTGTTGGTGCACGAGGCCAATGTACTTGACTCCTTTGAGTCTGCTATCCTTGACGGTCCTTGCAAGGATGAGCCATCTTTCTCTGATTATTCTCGGCTCAATTGGCAGTACACTCCCCAAGGGTTATCTGCGGGACGCTGCCACACTTTCTTGATTTGTCGGTCTCTTTTGCTGGTAGCCGATCTTGACGACCCTCGCAAGGGTGAGCCTCTATTCTGATTATTCATTGACTAGCATGTACTACTCCCCGAAGGTTGTCTGCGGGAGAGTACATCATATTTTAGGTACTCGGCTTCACTTCTGGTGCCTCCTTTCTGTTGGAGCACGAAGTCGGGTCTGCTAATTTTGGAACTCGGTCTCTTCCCTGGTTGTGTCTCCTTCTGTTCGAGCACAGAGCCGAGTCTTCTCATTATTCTCTGATCCTGCTCACCTTGAGGACCCTCACAGGGTTGAGTCCTGGTGTGAAGTTTTCGGTATGTTTTTTTGACCTTCTGAATCTATAACCACCGGATGCCATGCCACTACAATGAGAGTCCTATTTTTCACTAATTATACATCTTTGAGACCATGATTGACTTGGAGGGGTCTGTACTGTTCCTTCTCCCTCCAAGTCTTACGGCAGGCTCCGTTCACCCATTTCACACCTTATAAGCCAACATTCTACTTGTGCTACCGGGCCCTACCTTACTTTCCGATCTGCTTGTCCCCGGTGGCCGACACCCACTTGATTG
Organism: Ottelia alismoides; assembly: GCA_037367405.1. NCBI lineage: Eukaryota > Viridiplantae > Streptophyta > Magnoliopsida > Alismatales > Hydrocharitaceae > Ottelia > Ottelia alismoides. The sequence continues at coordinate 173,608 of JAZKJV010005974.1, forward strand.
CCCATCAGGATGTCTTTTCACTATTTGACTACGTCCTCATTCTCACAGGGAGACGACGACGAGAGCACGATACTCGTTTACTGGATACCGTCCTGTACCTCATCAGTCTTTACTTGTTGTGTATACGTATGATTTATTCCTTCTTTCTCACGCATGTTATGTGTGCCTCAAATCTATCGCCATATCTCTGTGACTATACTTAGGACGTACTTTGTCCTAAGTATAGGGGGCACACACCGCGTTGTTCTTTTCTCATTTATTTTTGTCACTCCTGACGTTGCTTATACTTAGGGATATCTCACCCTAAGTATAGGGGGAGTGATGCGTACATTCTCCACGATCTTCTCATAAGATCTGTATATTCTCTTATTTTCTTTTTTTCTTCTTTTCCTGATCTTATTCTTTATTCTTCTAAAAGGTGTCACCCCTTTTTGACAGTCTTTTATACTCAGCACGTACCTTGTCCTAAGTATAGTGGGGTGTGCACCACCTATTGATTCGTTTATTCCCACCCTCGATCCTCCCTGCATGTGTACAGTTTGCTATACTTAGGATTTTTTTCATCCTAAGTATAGGGGGCGGTCGAATTATCATTGCTTCATTCCCTTATTCATTCATTCGTTATATTCATTCTATTATTCTTTAGACTTTTCTATACTCAGTACGAGTTATGTCTCCTCTTTCTCTTTTTTTGATCTATGAGGACATAGCTCATGCTAAGTATAGGGGGGTTGTATATACTTTGTATATACTTTAGCCATACTCATACTTTCGTATAATTAATAATAAATATGGCTAAATATACTACATATACAATTCATTAAAAAGCAATTAATAACAACATACATTCCTCAAATTGTTTTTGTATTTACTGATTAATAAATCAGGTTAAAAATATTTTTGCAAAATGATTTGAAAAATGGTGTGAACTGTTTGAAAGACTTTTTGTGAAATGTTTTCAACTTTTGTAAAAATATTCTATTTGAAAAAAATTCTTTTCTTTGTGTGAAATAAAAGATTTGAAACCTATTTGCAAATGATTTGGAAAATATTTGTAAAAATATTTTGAAAAATGTATATATATTCTTTTGAAAAATCTTTGCAAAATGGCTTTCAAATATTTGTAAATATTTGCAAAAATTATTTTGTACTATAGTTTTGAAAATGTTTTCAAAGAAAAAAATTGAGGAATGACTGTGTCATTAAAATTAAAAAAAATAAAATGTGTATATAGATCAAAATAAAATTCATTATCAGTTGTATATATGTACCTATAATAATAACTGTGTAAAACCTGTAAATTCTTTAAAATTCTTAACTATTGAAGCACACCCGTGTAAATAGCTGTAAATATTTTATACTCTGTGTGCTTAAATTCTTTTTATTTGAAAAATTCTTTGTATAAAAAGATTCTTTGATTTTTAAATTCTTTGTGAAAAATTGCATCATTCATTGTGTATAGCACTTGCATATCATTCATATTCTTTTTGAGTGAGCTTGATGATTGAACTAGTCCAATAAAGTCAAAAATTGGAGCTTGGTTGGACCTTACTGCACCTAACTGCACTGGAACCTTATGGGAACTAGGTTTAAGGTACTTCAGATCCAATAGGACTTAATTCTTTAAGACTCAGGGATGGGTTCAAGTCTCCTCAACTGACTAACTAGAATTTTTTGAGACACACTCATGACTCTTGTCAGCCGTGACCTAACTTGGACACTTGCACCTTTCACTTGGCTCAACTCAGTTGGAGTGGTGAGGGGGTTGGATTTGCCAGTATGAGATGCACACGGGTGGAAACATTCGCCCTTGTCTAGGGAGGGAAGTGCACCCCAACCTGGTCCAGTTTCAATGAAGTCGAATGACAGGAGAGTGTTGGTTGCAATAACGCTTCAAAAGAGGTATAGTCTTCTGGCTTAAGAGGAAAAAGTCCTTATGTAAATGCTGTTGTAAATAGTATGTTGAAAAAAAACTCCAAAAAAAGTGGACAGGCATGTAAATAAATAAAGAAAATAAAGTGCATGCCAGAGTATGTATATACGTTGTATAGAAAATAAGCAAGCTGGAGCATCAAAGTTATACCATGTGAGCCTGCAGCTGGATGACTTGACTACACTGGTCTTGCATCCCAGGATAGGTAGCTACACTGGATACCGTCCATTTTTTTCTCTACCTCCTCCTCTTGAGTTGGATGCCACTTGAACTTAGAAGGGAATACCCCTCTCCTCGAGGGCAGAGTGCTGGATTAGGGAATCATTGGGTTGTCATTATGGAAAAGTCGGTCTCTTGGACATTTCAGTTGGGGAGAGCCACTATCACTTACACTGTACAAGTCAGCTTCATAGTCATAAGGGCTTGCGTATGATGTAGGCCAGTTCTGACCAGGCTATTTAGGTAGGTTGAACTGAGTTCTGTGACTTTCGAAGGATGTTGTGTTTTAAATTTGGTTCCCAACTAGGTTCCACGCACATTTTCACACCAAGGTCTAACCTGTGCTCCAAACTTTGATTTTGTATAGATGAGTTTAATAATCATGATCAATTCAATTTATTCTTTATTCTTTTTTTTTGCTTTTTCTTTTCTTCTTATTCGTTATTCTTCTTGTACTTATAGCATAAGTATTTGCTAGGGACTAGCAAAGGCAAGTATAGGGGGGTGATGAATCTCCATTTCATCACCTTTATTCTATCATTTTAGCCCTAAAAACCCAGCAAATGCATGTAAATATCATTAATTTGTACATCATAACCTCGATTATTTATTGTATTTATTTGTATATAAAATAAGGTTTTTAATGCCAAAATTTTAGAATAAAGAGAAGAAAAGAAAAAGAAATAAAATGTTGCAAATATTTTATGACCCTAACCCCGAGACCAAGTCCAGAATGGAATTGGTCGACAAGGAATAAAGTAGGGAGAGATAAGGGCCAAAAATACAATAAATACCTCATTTATGCATTCTTGATTTATGCATTTTTGACACTTATTTTATTATCCATTATTTATTCATCTAATAAATAAACTTTGTACATGAAAGTTGTAGATAATAATATAAATAGAAATACAAAATTGAGTTTGTACAAAAATATTATACGGTGTACATTTTATACTCAGAATAAAAAGCCAAAAACCAAACTTCCCAGACCCATATCTTTAAAAGAAGAACTCAAAATCTATCAAAATCACTCTAATTGTATATAACTTTTCAAGATATATTTAATGGAGGTGGTTTCATATTTTTTGGAGTTAATATGCAGAAGATAGGTTTTGGGCCCCTATTGTACATAATACCGATTAAAATATTCAATTTATTCATTACTTATTATTTTTACAAATTCATATTTTTATAATTTTGTAAACATTATTTATAACATAGATGTACATTAAAATTAGAATTAAACCTAAAAGAAAAAGGAGAATAAAATAAAACTATGCCAAAACATAGATGAAATGCCTATGTTCTATATGTCTATAAATAAAAAGGAAATATATTCTTTAATTATTTTATTCTTTCAAAGGATATTTTCAATATCATATATATTTTATTAAAAATACAAAACAAAAATAAAAACTCATTAAAATGCATACAAAACATAGGCAAAATACCTATACCTATACCTATACAATTCATATACCTATTTATTTAAATGTGCAAATAAACTCATAAAAATCAAATAAAAATATATCTATACTCACAAAAATAAGTTATAAATATATAAAATAAGAAAATAAAATAATAAAATAATATATACAAAGTAAAAATAGAAATGCACAAAACATAGATGAATGTACCTATAAATACACTCATAAAAATTAACTACTAAAAAATCAAGCCAAAAAAATAAATAAAAATCATATTAAAATACTACATAAAATAATAAACATTTTTATTTTATACTCGAAAAATAATAAAATCATTTACTATTTTAAATAAATTATTTTCAAATAAAACCTTCTATTTTATCCTTTAGCGGCCGACGTGGACCAATCCGCACGCGGCCTTCGTTGACCTCTGGTCAACTATCCCATCTGCTGCTCTGAGTCGTCAGACCTGTTGAATCCCCGTTTTTCTTGCATTTTTCGTGGGCGTCTCGTCCATCGATTGCACTCGCTTCCTCCACAAGAGGTGTCCACTATTCATTGTACAATCACGCCAACACCTTGGATTGCTTGTACATACACCAGATCAATCGATAATCGCCGGTTAATAAGGGTGCCCAGAAAGGTTTATAAATAACACAGCTCCTCCTCCTTCACAAATTTGGTCAATTCTACCCTTCTCCCTTCCTCATATTCGGTCCTAGGAGCTTCCTTGTGACAGGAGGGATCTCTTGGCGTCTTGAATCGGTCGGAGGAGGTGGGAGCTGCACCTACGGTGGAGCTCCGGCACACCCAGCTCCCTAGTTCACCCCCAGGTATAAGAGCCGCGTATTTTACTTTTCTAGGTAGCTTTTACTTCCAGCATTTCATTCCTGCAATTAGTTTCATGTTTCGCATATTAGTTTAGCGTAGTTTAGCGATTTCGTAGTTCGTCGGAGCTCCGCTCCGACGAGCTTTTCACCGTGTTCCACCTTGTTTCCGACCACCACTACGCCTTCATTCCGTTCCCCATTGCCTTCTCCACCTCCCAGCCACTTCCTATCAACCGGATCCTCCTTGGTTTCGTGAATCGAGGCTCCTCCACCACCCCTCGCCCATCACCATCCCCGTGCTAATAGCTTCAAACCCATGGTCGAGGGAGACACCCTCGAGCTGTGTGAGCTTCCTGTGCAGGTTAGGCGCCTTGAAACGCGCTAAGAGACACAATTCGAAGTCGGCGGAGGTACCTGGAGCCCCATTTCTTCCCCGAGCTTGTGGTGGTGTTCCAGCATACCTCAGGCCGATCCAAGACCTCCAGCAGTTAGAGGATCCTCCCAGGAAGCTGTAGAGACCTTCAGGAGCGGCGAAGAACGGCGGAGACGCGAGATGTCACCGGAAGAAACTCGCCCCGGTGAGCGTTCTTCCCTGTTCTTCCAGCCATCCTCCCTGGTGTTGGATGAAGAAGGAGGACCAGATTGAAGATCAGTCGTTCGATGGAGACGTCATCGACCGTCAGATCGCGACCCGCGATCTAATCTCTCGCATCCAACGGTGAAGCGTCATCGGTAAACGTGGAGGCGCCACGTGGATAAGTCAAGAACATCAGTCGTTCGATCCAGTGCCTTAAGGGGTAAATTGCACCTTTAGCCCCTTGCATTTTTGTATTTATTATTTAGTTCTGTAAAATAAATGTAACGTTATAAATAAATGAGATTTTTGCATAGAACCCCCTATATTAATTGGATATTACATTTAGGTCCGTCCCAACCGAGTCACGTGTTGTCCCACATGATGTGTTGTGAATTTTGCACTTATGCCCCTGGTGGTTTTGTATATTGTAAAAAGGTTCTAAAATATTAAATAAATATTTATTCTGTTGGAATTTTTTACACAGAACACCCTGTCTTTATTTTTAATTGCAAAAATGCCCTGCCAAGCTGTTTTATTTTTATGTCTTTTATCTGTTTATTAAAAATAGATATGTAGCTCCTAAAAATACGAAAAAATATGGATAAATGCTTTATGTGGTGTACTTTCATGCCCATATTTTTAACATGCATTTTTTACAATTTATCTAATTTTTAAAATTAAAATGGAGCCTAAATAAACCCTGTCTAAATTATAAAATACCAAAAAATATAAAGATGCTTTGAAAAATCGCAAAAAAATTATATATGCTATATCTTGCTATTTATTGAGCTCCGAAACCAAAAACCCATAAAAAGAGTAAAAGAAAATTAAAAAAATTCGAAAACTCCAAAATTAAACAAAAAATATATAAATTCAACAAAAATTCCAAAAATATGTTTTTCTATTTTATAATCATCTATATATTATTTATGTATAAAAATCAGTTTGGGTAATTTTGGGATTTATTTACTATTTTTAAACCCAAATTAGATTCAGATATTTAATTAATCCCATTTTAGGGAATATTTTTGACATAAAAATGCATAAAGAATAGAAAAATTCCAGAAGAATAACAAAAAATTTTGAAAAATATAAAAAGCCAAAAAATATTATATGTGAGATATTTTGATTGTATATATTCTCTCTCACCTTTACCTTGTACATATATCTCTCTCTATATATCTATATTCTCAAACTAAAAATATAAAAAGAAAATATAAAAAATACAAAATGAAAAATCAAATAAAAATTAAAAAAACCAAAAATGAAAATGTAAAAATTAAAAACCCACAAAAACAACAACATGGACAAGATAGGAATTGAATACTTTGTGCATATTGCTGCCCCTAACCGTTTGCTCCCAGTGTTTGACCTCTACACATGCTTACAATATACGAATTTGCATGTAGAGTTATAATAAATTTTAACTCCACATTTTTTAGATTTAATTGCTTGATTTATTATTATGGGTTAATAGTTGAATGATTTGGGATTTCGTCTGAGGTCACCTCAGCGACTGTCGATGCGCCTTGTGGAAAGACACGACCTCGGCCCAATCCCCCTTTATCAGCTACCCACCCTCAATCTCGACCACGTCGGTCTCCTTGTACAGCTTCTTCCTCTACTTAGGACAAGGCCTAAGTATAGGGGTGTGATGCCATCTGTATATACCATCCTTCCCATCTCACGATCATTCCATGTCCACCATTCTTATGTACTTAGGCTGACCAGAGCCTAAATATAGGGGGAACCGATGCCCATTTGTATATACTCTCTTCATCCACATATCCCTAACACCTCATTTTTTTATCTCTTCTTCAATACTTAGACTGTTCACAGCCTAAGTATAGGGGGCAGTCCGATCCATCTTTTTCTTTTTCTTTTTCACTCTCTTACGCTTAGCCTGAGCTATGTTTTCTTTACGCTTCTTGTACTTTAAAGACACAACACTCGCTAAGTATAGGGGGTCTGTATATATACTTTGTATATATTTTACCCATATCTTGTACTTTCGCGTAAGTCTATATGTATTTACGGGGTTGGTATTTATTTTGAAAAAAAAACAAAAAGAAAAAGAGTTTTGCTAATAACACTAACTGTGTCCAAAATTTTTGAAGAAAAAATGGCTTCTTATTCATTTTTGCATAAAAAAACCAAAAAACATAAAAAAATGTGTCTGCATTTCACACACCTGCACTTCATCCAGCATCACATTCATTTGCATCTGTGAAAAGTCTTTGGGTTCTGAACCGACTTATGAGCAGAAACCGAGAGTGGTCTGGACTTGACCTTAATCCACCTAATTTTCAGAGGAACTTCACCGAGAAATAGGATTTTAGAAACTTCATGTCTTTGACTTAATTCTTTAAGTTCCACATGACAACGTGCAGCTTTTCACTCTTAGTGTATAACCTGGTCTCTTCATTCTGGGTACAACTCTGGAATAGGGAATCAATTTTTACTCTAGCACTATGCACTTAACTCAACTCAGACGAGTTGTTAGAAGACTGTGTGAGTTTCTTTTCTGGTAGCATGGAAATCTAAAGACCAGAGTACGGGTTGAAATAAAGCTTTAGAAAAGGGATGGACAGCTGGGCACAATTTTTTCTAAGACCCCAAAAAATGTACGGAAACAAAAAAAAATCTATATCCGTAGGGGCACAACAAGATCCAAGCAGAACCACCAAAAATCCAATTACAAAGAAGCCACTACCAAATAAATATCTGACCAAAAAGGTCCAAGCTTCAAGAAAACATGCAGATCTTGGTGGAGACTCGGCTACACTGGCCAGCATCAAAAGGAGAGGTGACTACACTGGCCACCCTCCAGTTCTTTTCTCCTTCCTCTAACTTCTCCCCCATTTCGATTGTGAATACAACGCGATAAACCTTAGAAGGAAATACCTGACTCCCCGAGGACGAGTTACTAGAGAGGAGGTTTGCATGGTAGTCCGTCATTCTGGATGGGAGGAGCTAAAACCTTTCACGCACATGAGTCGATTGTTCAGTGTTCATATGGCATGCTCTGGTAAGAGGATTGATCTAAGATGACTTCTGAGCCGAAACTGTGACAATGATGTGAAGAACTTGAAGGCTGTTGAGTTTAAAATTCTAAGTCTCACAGAACTTCTTCCAAACTAATAATCCAAAGGTCGAGTCTAGTTTAATTTTCACCTTCAGCTCATGGTCTTGGTATGGAATCCAATCTCATTTCACCTCATGGCATTTCTTTTTGATACTCGGGGACGAGCATGGTTTAAGTATAGGGAGATGATGAATCTCATATTCGTCACTCTAAATCTCATTAATTAAGCTCAAATCCCTTAAAATCATTGGCATTTCTTCATTTATTCTGCATAATTAGCATTCATGCATGTTTCAATAAGAATTGCATTTTAGCATGCATTTCTGCACAAAATAAGAAGCCAAAAATCCCAGCCAAAATTGACCTGTAAATAGCCTAACTTTATTGATTTTTAACTAATTCATGCTAACTCCGAATGACCCAAAACAACCTCGAATGACCCAAAACCACCTCCACTGTGTACATATCACTAACAAGAATAAATGAAAAATATAAAAAATCACTAACTCAAATAAGTGGACCAAAAACCCAAACCCTAGTTCTAGGATTCCCCGACTAAAGCCCTCATATCTTCCCCATCCAGTGTCTATTTTAATCCTACTCACTTTGGAACTAATGTACATTCAATTACCTTCAAAACAAGACCAAGTTCAAATGAATCGGAGCTCGTATGTGAAAGTTGGGTTTTGGGCCTCTTTTGTACATTTTGTATTTTAGCTGACTTTGTCTTATTATTTTATGTACATAATTAACTTATTTTATTTTAATTCTCTTTCATTTGACTTCTTTGATAAAAGTTTTATTAAGATGCACAAAAATTCAAATCCAAGCCGAGCTTGAAATCAAAGAAACAAATTGAGTCCGAGTCTTCACTAACTGTCTGTATAAAATCGGTCTTTTTCGTCTTTTATTTTATTTCTTCTTTTCCTCACTCAATAAAAATCCAGAAAAATTAGATTAATGTGTAAATATTTATCTATGATTTTATCATTTATTGTTCCAGATTTTTATCTGGTTTAGAAATAACAAAAAAATATAAAACCCAAAAATCAGGGTATTCTATGTACATGGGATACCCCAAAAATATCATTTTGTGCAAATGATCGATTTTGGTTTTGATGTCTTCATGAAAGTTGTAGATCTCATAGAGACGAGCAATTTTGTAAAGAAACTTTTTCGATCCGAGGTCGTTTGCTATTTTTTCTATTTTTCTTTGTTTTTTTTGAATTTATGGTGCTGACACGTGGCAGCTCCTGGAGCCGCCACGTGTCAGCCATTTTTTGAGTTGTTATTAATTCATTTTTATTAAAAAAATTTAAAAACTGCACGTGCGAGGCACGTGCCTCCCGCGCACGTGCACCGCTTGCCCCCTCTCACCTTACCCTGCTGCCATGTGCACCAATCGTGGTCATCCGATCTCAGCCGATCGGACGACCACTGCTCATCGTCCCCGCACAGCCTCCTTTCCCAAATCAAAACCCATGTGATTCTTGGGTCGCCGCCCATCGCCACGAGCTTCTTCCTTTGCAATCTCCGCCGAAGATCTTGCTCGATCTTCGATCCTCCGCCGCCTCTCGATCCGATCTCCTCAATCACCAATCATCAACGATTTTCCAACCCCGGCCAACCTTCCATCGTCGGACACTCCAAAGCCCTATTTAAAACCCTCCTCCGCCTTGGAACAGACCATCCACCGATAGCGAACGACGCTCGGAGGTGATAGCTCCAAGCTCCATCTTGCGACGAGGTCTGATGGTCAGCCATCGTAGCAGCACGGCCTTCAACCGCCATAGTGCCCAGCTCCGATCTTGCGCCCGTTGAGCCAACGCCTCGATCAAAGCTTCAACATCCAAGACTGCCATCTTCTCCAGTTCGACTTCGAGCTTCTTCATTGACTACGTCCTTCCTCCGTGCGTCACCACCTCCGACAACGCTTCCTCGACTTCTCCCCTCCGCCGGCCATCGTCATCCACATCCGGAGCTAGCAATCGCTAGGGCCTCAACACTTGGCTCTTCCACCACTCTAGGAGCCAATGCCGGACCTTCAGCCCCCCTCCGCCTCTCCACCGTACGCCACCGTCAAGACATCGGGGGCAGGCCCGAGGCCCTCCCACGTGAGGAGCACGTGCGGGAGGGAGCACCGACGTCAGCAAGACAACCTAGGGGTCGTGTGCATCGCGTGCGACCCGTTGAGTAAATTTCCTAAAAGCCCCCGAAGATTTTCCATATTGCAATTCAATCCAGAAGCCCCAAGGGTCACGTACTTTGGACGTGACCGTGAGGAAATTACAAGAAGCTCTTCCAGCATTCCCACATTTGCAGATCAATCCATCATCTCCAAGGTCACGTGCTTGGCACGTGACCTATGTAATTTTTGCAGAGTTTCCCCCAACCTATCGGTAATTACGCACATGCCCCTCTTCGCATTTTATATATTTACCTTTTGCATAAATACCCTTGTATTCCCCCTCAGTTTTGGACCTCTCCATTACATTATTTTATTATTCATAAATAGTCATTTTGTTCTACATTTAATTCTCTATATTATGGCATATGTCTGACAGTTTTGTGATCAATGGTTAATTAATAATTATTTATTTTGTGGAAAATTGCATACTTTTCCTATTTTGTGCTCTGATTTTTTTAATTGATTAAACATTGCTCTAAAAATTCCCGAAAAATCATGGATTGTAGTATGATTAACATTGTGCCCAAAAAGAATTGCATTTGCATGCATAGTTTGCCTTGGAAAAATCATTTTACATATTTCAATGTTTGATTTTTAGTAGGTATGGAATCTTTTATTTTCGAGGTTTAGGATTTTTCTGAGATCCGTCAAATAATGATAGATCTTTGATAATTTTATTCCATGAAAATAAATAGTTTATTATTTATTATAATTAAATATTGAAATTCACTTTATTAATATTTAAAAATTCAGAAAAAAATCATCTTGCATCCAAAAATTCTAAAAATATTATAGTGCATTCATTTCATCATAATTATCATCTTGGCCAAGTTTCGTATTTTTCGGACATCGTTTGATCGACATTTACATTTTAGTCCCTAAAGTAGGCCAAAATTTCATTTTGCATCCTTAATTGCATAAAAAAATTAAAAAAAATGACCTCCTCGAAAACCGCACATGAACTTTGATAGACATAATTTCAGATTGTTCCTTTGCCTCCTTGTGTTTGACCTTTGGACTTGTCCAAGTAAAATAAACATAAAACCACGTGATTAAAAATTGACTAAAATTTATTGTGGTTATTTCTTGACCGATTCCGTTTGCCCGCCTACAATGAAATGACAAATTAATTTTAACACATGACAACACGACATATTCTTAACATAGGGAATCCAGGAACCGTCAGATGGCGCCGTTGCCGGGGAGGCAAACGGCTTAGTTTTTCGTCTAAATATTTTTGTTCGATTTTTCGCATTCGGATAGTCTGACCCCCGAATTTTCACTGTAAATTCCATTTTTTTCCTGCATTTAATTTAATTTATTTTCAGCATTTATTTTTCTTATTTTCTTTTCGATTTATTTTTGAGTCACTCTCTTACATTATCTCTCTTATTTTTCTTGTGAGGTACCCGACGTACGTGGAGCGGTTTTTCAAGAACCGATGCATCTTCACCAAATTCTGAAAAGTCGCAATTAATTTAAGATCGAGTCAAGTCATGAGAGAGTGTAGAGTCTAGGATTTCATTTTCTGCAATTTTATTTTCTGTAATTAATTGCTCATTTATAATGGTGTCCGTTTGGACTCTCGCGTGTGTATAAAAAAGACCTTGAACTTTTTCTGTGGTGTCGTGGCTTGTTTCACTCTCCGGTGAGGGTGGGGGCCGACTTGAGTGGCGCTTGGGATAGACTTGCACTTATGGCTCTTAGAGCATTTAAATTTCAATTGTGCTCATAGGACCTAAGGTCAAACTTCACTTTAATTGAGACACACATTAGATCGTTCAATTAGTCAAATTTAACTCAATTCTTTCCCGCTAATAGAGCTTTCTGCTAGGTACGGTTTTTCATCAGCTTGCATTCATCTAGATTAATTTTTCAATTCTTGTATTGCATCCCAAATGGAGATTGTGAGAATTCACTATAAGTCTTTTAACTGAGCATACATCATAGTTTTTTGCGTGTGTCGGCTTTTCTCAAACTTCTCCCTCTTGATTTGTCACATAATTTTAAAAGGAAACTGGGACTGGACGGTAGACATGCATTTGTGCTCATTTAATTTTTCGGTGATCGCCCAATTAAAATTGGGACTGCTAAATATAGTCGATTTTAAATTAACCCATAAAATCAAGAATTTTTGCGGGAGAGCAACCCCGACCTTGGATTCTTTTATTTTTCTGAGTAAGTGACAGACATCACTTAAGGCTAGAGCCCAAACCCGGATTTTCATATTGACTACTGATTCTACCAAAAACGATTAGCTACTTCTCAGTGAGGATCTAACGGCTAGCCGGTAAACGGTCCGGATTTCCTTAGCAGAGTGGGTGGTTTAGAGGACACTGCGTAAGGCTCCATCCTTAAGTAACGAGTAGTTGTTCTACGGTCCGTACTTACTCCCATACTGGATGAAAGTAAGTGCAACTAGTCGTAAGAATTTGGGCCAGTCATTAGGAAACTTTTCGGCACCTAACAGCTCGCTAAATTCTTTCCAAGATTGTCTTATCACCAATTAAATTTGAAAAGATAATAACCGAACTCTTATGGCTTCATTGTGTGAGTTGGTAAACCCGGGGTTTGATTTGTGTTTGCATTGATGTGTGTGAACCGATTTCGAAGATCAAAAGCTGTACATGTGTACCCTCAATCTCTTTGATAAAATTTCTTTTGAATATTCTGTGCACTTGCATCGAGATCAACCATGACAATTCATCATCATCAACCTCCTTTGACAGAAAAATGGTCCGAGCACCCATCTGATCTATATTATGAAAATGAATTTGTCTCGGTCAGGCCCAAATCAACTAAATCCACTTCTTGCAATAATCCTCCAACATTTGTGGGATACTTTCACCTGCAGATGAATTTGGCCCCCTCATTGAATTCCTACTCAGATCATTCAACCACACATGACCAATTTCCATCATGGACGGAACCTTCTTATTCTCGATTTCTCACTGAAACGAATGAACTATTTCAAGATCAAATTACTTTTGAATCTCATGACCAACGGAGATGGAGAGACCTGTACTCAATGATCATCAGCGTTGGATTGACTGCAATGATCAAATCCCTATTGACCAACCTGAATACCTCTCCTTTGACCATCCTACACATTTGTGGGATACTTTCACCTGCAGATGAATTTGGCCCCCTCATTGAATTCCTACTCAGATCATTCAACCACACATGACCAATTTCCATCATGGATTGAACATTCTTATTCTCGATTTCTCACTGAAACGAATGAACCATTACAAGAGCAAATTACTTTTGAATCTCATGAAGAGCCAAGAAACCAAACCCAGATGGAGAGACCTCCACTCAATGATCATCAGCGTTGTATTGATCGCAACGATCGAATCCCCCAGATGGAGAGACCTCCACTCAATGATCATCAGCGTTGTATTGACCGCAACGATCGAATCCCTATTGACCAACCTGAATACCTCTCCTTTGACCATCCTATACATACAGAGGACCAAATGGATGATATCGATACACATGCACCCTGTATGATTCCATTATTTGAGGATAAAAGCAATCATGACCATGGAAGTAGACTCTACTCAAACCAAGATTACATGCCTAAGCCACGGCATGTTGAGTACGAGACCTACACTTTCTCACAAAATCCTTCCACTAAGCAGCCTCCTTCCATAATTTTTGAGAAATTTTTAGAAAATAATGATCATATATCGGATATTCCAAGAAACTCTCCTCTTAGCACATATAGGAAAATGGAAGATGAGATTATTGAATCTCAAATGCAAAAACATACCGACTGCTCCCATGATTGATCATGAACAAAATTTTGAGGATGATATTTCGAGGATAAATAAGAGATTCGAACTAATGGAGGATAGATTTCAACAATTTGCCGATCGATTAAATTCACTCTTTGGTAACTCGGACATAAAAATGGATGAGGAAAAGATTGGATCTCATGTTGACAATTTTGAGGATATTTAGAAACCTAGGGACGATTCTGACAGCGGCACTTATGCATATTACTCCCCTAGAAATGATTATGCATCTGACTCTTACTCTGAACATCAAAGCCCCTTCTCATCTACGGAAGACACCACACAGAAAATACCAAAAAATTGGAATATTCAAAAACACCCAAAAAATCGAAAATCCAGAAAATTACATAAAAATTAAAACTGAAGAAGATATGAAGAATTTGGATCCTGCTTTACGGGAACCACTAGAGAAAAGATTGATTTTTGAACTTCCCTTTATACAGGCCATTGAACACTTCCCTGACCTTAAAGGAGTTGTAATGGACAAATTAATGATGAAAAAGTCAGACAGGATAAGAACAAAGACTGAAAGACATATCTTGTCAATGGCCTCCTCCTTGGTGTTGAGGAGAAAAACCCAGAGCCGCATAGTGAAGCGATAGCCCACATTTGACGGTATAATCAAGGACACATTTTTTACCCATGCTCGAATTGATGGCGATTCACCGATCAATATCCTCCCGACCTCTGTATTTCACAAACTCAAACTCGGACCGATCAGGAAGATACGAGAGATTGTTCAATTGGTTGACCGATCGATAAGACAACTGAGAGGAATCATTTCTGTCATCATGACATTCCAAGGTGCTCCGCTCAAAGTAAAATTCACGATCACTGATATTAAGCATCAAGGAGAATTCATCCAGTCTCTAATTATTCTAGGAAAGCCATTCTTAGCATTGTCTAAGGAAATTATTGAGTGTAAGACTCGGGAAATCAATTTTACAGCATTGGAAGCACTTCTATTTCACCTAATCTTTGAGGAACCACGATTTTCTAAGGCAACCCACGAAGTCCTCGACAGTCGTAACCACCAAGCGGTAGAAGAGCCCTACCCCGTTGCTACATCTGAGATAGCGGTTGTTGATGAGACTATTGGTTTAGAGACTCACCCCCCTGCTCCATTCCCAGCTGCTCTCACCATGGAGAATCAAGTATACGAATCACATGACCCGGAGACTTATGCATGGTTGCACCATGGGTCAACCTACTCTGACTACCTTGATCACATCAACTCGACACGGGAATGCTCCAACGTTAAAACAATTGAGAACGAACATGCAGAGACTCTCCCCAATTTTTCAATTCCTGTGGATCTCAAAGTAGAAAAAATGTTTCTTATATGATCCAAAGACCTATGCATGGTCGCACCCTAGGGCAGCCTACTCTGAATACCTTGACCAAATCATCCCAAATCAAGAGTGCACTGGCATTAAGAAGACTAAGAACAAACATGCAGGACGAACACCGACCAAGGAGAAGAATTCCAATGGTTATTCATCTGGATACTCAAGTGGACCAACAACTTCATGAAACAAAATGACTACTCCTTCATCTAAAAATAAAGTCACGTTTGACCTTCCGGAAGAGGAATCATCTGATGATACCTCATCAGGTCCGGAAAAGGTAATCTACATGAGTGAAGTCTGATCGGCTGTTCTAAAACCATATATTCGCAAGGATCCAAACTTCGATTCCCGATGGACGACTCCCGTTCCTAACTATTATTCATCAAAAGCTGATGCTCCTTTTCTCATCAAATTCACTGGAATTATTTCTTATGAGCTGACTGAGACTGGTTCTTCATAGTATTCATCCGAGGACAAACCGCTTGATACCAAAAAAGAACAAATTCTGAGAAAACAACTAAAGAAATAAAAAGACAAGAATATCTGGAGTGTGTCCACTTTCAAATACTATTCCTCTAAGGATAACTCTGATGATGGCTACCTTTCATCTGACTCCTACGCTTCATCTACTATCCATCATGATTTTTCTGAGGATAACACTGATAATAGCTGGGAATCATATGCTTCATCTCCTTCTCATCATTACGATCTCCCACTGCAGGCTCACAAGAAGATCAGTCGAAAACCGCCTTAATCATCGGCTACCCACCCTCAATCCCGACCACATCAGTCTGCTTGTACAGCTTCTTCTTCTACTTAGGCCAAGGCCTAAATATTGGGGGGGGGGCGATGCCATCTGTATATACCATCCTTCTCATCTCACGATCATTCCATGTCCACCATTCTTCTGTACTTAGGCTGACCAGAGCCTAAGTATAGGGGGAACCGATGCCCATTTGTATATACTCTCTTCATCCACATATCTTGACCACCTCATTTTTTCACTCTTCTTCTATACTTAGACTGTTCACAGCCTAAGTATAGGGGGCGGTCCGATCCATCTTTTTCTTTTTCACTCTCTTACTCTTAGCCCGAGCTATGTTTTCTTTACGCTTCTTATGCTTTGAGGACACAGCACTCGCTAAGTATAGGGGGTCTATATATAAACTTTGTATATATTTTACCATTATCTCATACTTTCGCATAAGTCTATATATATTTACGGGGTGGGTATTTATTTTGAAAAAAAAACAACAAAAAACAAAAAGAAAAAGAGTTTTGCTACTAACACTGACTGTGTCCAAAATTTTTAAAAAAAAATGGCTTCTTATTCATTTTTGCATAAAAAACCAAAAATCACAAAAAAATGTGTTTGCATTTCACACACCTGCACTTCATCCAGCATCACATTCATTTATATCTGTGAAAAGTCTTTGGGTTTCGAACCGAGTTATGAGCAGAAACCGAGAGTGGTCTAGACTTGACCTTAATCCACTTAATTTTTAGAGAAACTTCACCGAGAAATAGGATCTTAGAAACTTCAGCTCTTTTACTTAATTCTTTAAGTTCCATATGACAATGTGCAGCGTTTGACTCTTAGTGTCTAACCTGGTCTCTTCATTCTATGTACAACTCTGGAATAGGGAATCAATTTGTACTCTCGCACTATGCACTTAGCTCAACTCAGACGGGATGTTGGAAGACTGTGTGAGTTTCTTTTCTAGTAGCGTGGAAATCTAAAGAGCGGAGTACATGTTAAAATAAAGCTTTGGAAAAGGGATGGACGGTTGGGCACAATTTCTTTAAGACCCCAAAAAATGTACGGAAACAAAAAGATTCTATATCCGTAGGGGTACAACAAGATCCAAGCAGAACCATCAAAAATCCAAATACAAAGAAGCCACTACCAAATAAATATCTGACCAAAAAGGTCCAAGCTTCAAGAAAACTTGCAGATCTTGGTAGAGACTCGGCTACAATGGCCAGCTTCACAAGGAGAGGTGACTACACTGGCCACCCTCCAGTTCTTTTCTCCTTCTTCTAACTTCTCCCCCATTTCGATTGTGAACACAGCACGATAGACCTTAGAAGGAAATACATGACTCCCCGAGGATGAGTTATTAGAGAGGAGGTTTGCATGGTAGTCCGGTATTCTGGATAGGAAGAGCTAAAACCTTTCACACACATGAGTCGATTGTTCAATGTTCATAGGATATGCTTTGGGAAGAGGATTGATCTAGGATGACTTCTGAGCCGAAAATGTGATAATGATGTGTAGAACTTGAAGGCTGTTGAGTTTAAAATTCTTAGTCTCACAGAAGTTCCGCTAAACTAATAATCCAAAGGTCGAGTCTAGTTTCATTTTCACCTTCAGCTCATGGTCTTGGTATGGAACCCAATCTCATTTCACCTCATGGCATTTCTTTTTGATGCTCGGGGACGAGCATGGTTTAAGTATAGGGGGATGATGAATCTCAGATTCATCACTCTAATCTCATTAATTAAGCTCAAATCCCTCAAAATCATTGGCATTTCTTCATTTATTCTACATAATTAGTATTCATGCATGTTTCAATAAGAATTGCATTTTAGCATGCATTTCTGCACAAAATAAGAAGCCAAAAATCCCAAACAAAATTGACTTATAAATAGCCCAACATCCTTGATTTTTAGCTAATTCATGCTAACTCCGAATGACCCAAAACCACATTCACTGTGTACATATCACTAACAAGAATAAATGAAAAATATAAAAAATCAGTAACTCAAATAAGTGGACCAAAAACCCAAACCCTAGTTCTAGGATTCCCCGACTAAAGCCCTCATATATTCCCCATCCAGTGTCCGTTTTAATCCTACTGACTTTTGAACTAATGTACATTCAATTACCTTCAAAACAAGACCAAGTTCAAGTGAATCGGAGCTCGTATGTGAAAGTTGGGTTTTGGGCCTCTTTTGTACATTTTGTATTTTAGCTGATTTTGACCTATTATTTTATGTACATAATTAACCTATTTTATTTTAATTCTCTTTCATTTGACTTCTTTGATAAAAGTTTTATTAAAATGCACAAAAATCCAAATCCAAATTGAGCTTGAAATCAAAGAAACAAATAGAGTCCGAGTCTTCACTAACAGTTTGTACAAAATCGGTCTTTTTCGTCTTTTATTTTATTTCTTCTTTTACTCACTCAATAAAAATCCAAAAAAAGTAGATTAATGTGTAAATATTTATCTATGATTTTGTCATATTTTTCCGAATTTTTATCTGGTTTAAAAATAACAAAAAAATTATAAAACCCAAAAATCTGGGTATTCTATGTACATGGGGTACCCCAAAAATATCACTTTGTACAAATGATCGATTTTGGTTTTGATGTCTTCGTGAAAGTTGTAGATCTCATCTAGACGAGCAATTTTTGTGAAGAAACTTTTTCAATCCGAGATTGTTTGTTATTTCTTTTCTATTTTTCTTTATATTTTTTTGAATTTCGTGGTGCTGACACGTGGCACCTCCTGGAGCCGCCACGTGTCAGTCATTTTTTGAGTTTTTATTAATTTGTTTTTATAAAAAAAATTAAAAAGCCGTACGTGCAAGGCACGTGTCGTGCACGTGCACCGCCTGCCCCATCTCACCTTACCATGCTGCCACGTGCACCCATCGTGGTCGTCCGATCTCGGCCGATCGGACAGCCACTGCTCATCATCCTCACACAGCCTCCTTTCCCAAATCAAAACCCCCACAATCTCCGCCGAGATTCTTGGGTCGTAGCCCATCGCCGTGAGCTTCTTCCCCCACAATCTCCATCGAGGATCAAGCCCGATCTTCGATCCTCCGCCGCCTCTCGATCCGATCCCCTCAATCACCAATCATCAGCGATTTTCCAACCCCGGCCAACCTTCCATCGCTAGCCACTCCAAAGCCCTATTTAAAACCCTCCTATGCCCTACGGTCCATCCGCCGATAGCGTACGACGCTCGGAGGTGACAGCTCTGAGCGCCTTCCTGCAACGTGGTCCGGTGGTCGGCCACCGTAGCAGCACGACCTTCAACCGTCATAGTGCCCAGCTCCGGTCTTCGCGCCCGTTGAGCCAACGCCTCGATCAAATCTTCAACCTCCAACACCGCCATCTTCTCTAGTTCGACTTCGAGCTTCTTCACCGACTATATCCTTCCTTCGTGCGTTACTACCTCCGACAACGCTTCCTCAACTTCGCCCCTTCACCGCCCATAGTCATCGACATCTGGAGCTCGCAATCGCATGGGCGTTGACACCTGGCTCTTCCACCACTCCAGGAGCCAACGTCGGACCTCCGGCTCCCCTCCACCTCTCCACCGTACGCCATCACCAAGCCGCCAGGGGAAGGCCCGAGGCCCTCCCATGTGAGGAGCACGTGTGAAAGGGAGCACCGACATCAACAAGCCAGCCCAGGGGTAACGTGCATCGGGCGTGACCCGTTGGGTAAATTTCCTAAAATCCCCCGGAGATTTTCCATATTGCAATTCAATCCAGAAGCCCCAGGGGTCACGTGCTTTGCATGTGACCGTGAGGAAATTGCAAGAAGCTCCCCCAGCATTCGCATATTTGCAGATCAATCCATCATCTCCAAAGTCATGTGCTTGGCACGTGACCTGTGGAATTTTTGCAGAGTTTCCCCCAACCTATCGGTAATTACGTACATGCCCCTCTTCACATTTTATATAATTACATTTTGCATAAATACCCTTGTTCCTCATTTTAGAACCTCTCTATTACATTATTTTATTATTCAAAAATAGGTATTTTGTTTTACATTTAATTCTCTACATTATGGCATATGTCTGAGATTTTTCAGATCAATGGTTAAATAATAATTCTTTATTTTGTGGAAAATTTCATACTTTGCCCATTTTGTGCTCTGATTTTTATAATTGATTAACCATTACTCTAAAAATTCCCAAAAAATCATGGCTTGTAGAATTAATTGTGATTAACATTATGCCCAAAAAGAATTGCATTTGCATGCATAGTTTGCCTTGTAAAAATAATTTTGCATATTTCAGTGTTTGATTTTTAATAGGTATTGAATCTTTTATTTTCAATATTTAGGATTTTTGGATAATTTTATTCCTTGAAAATAATTATTTTAAATATTTATTATAATTAAATATTGAAATTCACTTTATTTGCATTTAAAAATTCATAAAAAAATCATCTTGCATCAAAAAATTCCAAAAAAAATTACAATGCATTCATTTCATCATAATTATCATCTTGGCCAAGTTTCGTATTTTTCGGACATCTTTTGATCGACATTTACATTTTAGTCCCTAAAGTAGGTCAAATTTTCATTTTGCATCCGTAATTGCATAAAAAATTAAAAAAAGACCGCCTCGAAAACCTCACACGAACTTTGATAGACATAATTCTAGGTTGTTCCTTTGCCTACTTGTGTTCGACCTTGGGACTTGCCCAAATAAAATAAACATAAAACCACGCGATTAAAAATTGACTAAAATTTATTGTGGTTATTTCTTAACCGATTCCGATTGCCCGTCTACAACGAAATGACAAATTAATTTTAACGCACGACAACACGACATATTCTTAACATAGGCAATCCAAGAACCATCAGACTTGTACTGTTAGCTTGCACACACAAAAAGGGAGGTTCTGGGCTATATTTGGAGCAAAAGTGGGTGAAGATGCGACGAGGCGGAACTATTCCAGTGAACGGTAGAGGAGAAGCGCTAATCTCCCATATCTTTGCAATATATGGGGTGGAAATGAGTCGGGGTGACAAAAGGCGAGGAGGTGAAGATCTGAGGGTGGTCAGGCGGGTCGAAGAACAAGTGTATCATAGTGAACAGAGGCCAGAGCCTAAAGCTCTGATGAACTTCGATGTTTGTATTTTAGGAATTCGATGTTTGTATTTTAGGAATAAATGATGAAATCAATTGAAATAAAATTCTAAACTATTGTATTGCTACTGTGAGGAATTAAAAAGGCGAATAAAAGATAAGCTCACCTACCTAATTGGTTTGGGATCAAAGTATCGGTGGATACTTGTTCGGTGATGGTTGAATCACCTCCGATCACCTTCCTCCTCGTTGTGAATCGATTGGATTCAGTCCCTATCATAGAGGAACACACCTAGGTTCAATCCAAGGGGCGAAAAATTGACGACAGAGTGGTAAATTTCAAAAAATGGGAGGAAGCATTTATATACGCAGGTTGCTCGAGAAGCTCCCTCCATCTAGGGTTTTTGACCGCATCGAGGGTTGACTGACACCCACTCTTGATCTATGTAAGAGATCAGAGTTGGGTGAATGTTTCACAAGAACAAATACATGGTAGAAGGAGTCTGTACTAATCAAGAAAATGGGGAGAAAAGGGGAAAAACCATGAACAGACCTGTCCAAAAGGGGGATGGGAGTTAACCGGGGTCAACCAGGGATGTTCCATGACTGGTCCACGTCAGCCACAAGAAGACAAAACAGAAATAAAAGGAAGATAGAAGAGAAATAATATAGTAAATGATTTTATTTATTTATTTCTCAAAAAATGAAAGTTGTTTCTTATTTTATATACTATTTTAGGTGATTTTTGTTTATTTTTAATGACCATTTCTTGTATGTTAGTTTTTACAAGTATAAATATAAGTATAAATACCTATATTTTGAGTATTTTATTTTTATTTTGTATTTCTGATTTTATTGTTTTATATACATGATTCATATATTTATGTTGTATTTGAATACATATTTGAATATTTTTATTTTATTTTTCTAACTTTATTTGTGTATTTGAATAATTGTGAGTAAGTATTATATAGGTGTAGTATGCCTATGTATTTTATTACTCTATTTATTTTAATGAAATTTTAATGGCTTTATTATATTTTTATTATTTAGATATGTTTAAAATAATATTTACAAGTATATAAAAATATAAAGTAGCTAAAAATATAATGCAAGAATATATTGAATATTATATACATGTATATAGTACTATATGGACCCAAAAGCTATCTTTTGTATCTTAACTCCAATTTTAATGAAATCTCCTTCATAAGATTATTTAATTTAGAGTACAATAAAGGTGAGCTTGGTCAATTTTAATTTCATATGGAGAATATATGGATCTATGAAGTTCTGTTTGCGGCTTTTTCATATGTATGTCTCAGTCACATTATATCTTATTTTTATGTGCAATTGATTTTGTCTTTTTCTGTGTATTTTTATGTTAGCCATGTGAGCCCGAGGCGAAGCATTTCTACAATAAATGTTACTATAATATTTTATATATTAATAAAAATTGTTGCTTTATTTCACTCCATGTTTGAGATTAAATGAATGAATGGACTATAGGGTCCCTTAGTACAATCAGGGTTATGTACCGTGGCCATCTTAATGATCATACAGTTGTTGATTCAATTGTTGAATCATAGAAGCTAATTCTTGGATGAATATCAAAAGAGTTAGATTGAGGACTCATCAAGCACTGTCAAATGATTATTAAGAGATGGTCTCAGTCTGAGAAGGAGATGGCAATCCTTCTCTAAAGGATGATATCTGGTTAACCTCTTGATGCAAGTCCTCTACATCGAAATAGAGATTCGAAGGTGTCAGATAAGTTAGGCCAAAGAGTTTACTTGATGAGATCGAGATAACCAAGACCTATGTCGTATACTGTCACGATAAAGGCATGCATCCTTTGACTGGAGACAGATGTATAGCTATATGTCTGAGTATGTATATTTGGCAAACCAATAGGTTGATGGCCTAATCAAGGTCTATACACCATCGAGCTGGTATATATACAAGGGCATATGATTAATGCGGTCTGATAATCGAAATTTTACGGAGGTCGTGTTAATCCAGAAAGCGGATTAACAATCGTTTAGATGACCTCACACGAAACCTCAATTAATCAACAATTAACCCACAACAGATGATCAAGAAATGAAAAGCAGATGCGGAGTTAAAATTTATTATAACTCTACAACAAAGATGTGTATAGGTGCAAGTATGTGTAGAGTGTCCAACACAGGGAACATGCAGGATAGATCGAGGCAATGAAGCACAAGAAGTGAATGTGATATATTTGTCTATATAAGTGCTCTTTTGTGGGTTTTAATTTTTTAATTTATTTATTTTATTTGTGAATATTCAAATGTTGTTTATTTTATATTTATAAATAAAATAATAATAATAATATAAATAGTAATGAAAGATAAATATAGATATCTAGATAATAAGAGAGAGATAAATATAAAGAAATAGAGAAAATATTTTTGGATTTTTAAAAAAGAACAAATAAAGTTAAAATAAAGAAAATAAATTCTTTTTTTATTTTAATTAATTTTACCAATGTTTTTAGAAATTTTTAAAAATAAGAAAATGCAAGTAATAAGATAAATGGCAATTCTATACTTTGAAAAATAAGACAAATAGGACACTCAAAAAAATACTACCAATAGCTCAAAATGAAGTCCTAAAATTGTACCTATATTTTTCCTAGATAGACAAGATATAAAAGAAAATCAGACTTTGTTTTTAGATTTTTGACTCTATTTCAATTTTTAGTGATTTTTTCAAGTTTTGAAGTGTTTTTGAGTTTTAGGACACTAGGTCTAATATCATTTAATGCTCTTCGGATATAAGATAGATATAGATGAGATAGGAAGGCAGAAATGATGTTTTCGTTTTTTTACTACTCAAACAATAGGATAAAAATGGACAAAAATACTTATTATAGAACAATCATGGGCACATGGACATATTTTTAGATTTTCAAATAGTTAAAAGGTGCTCCAGAAATAAATCAATCACTCGAAATATTATAGAAATTCTACAGGACACAAATCACAATATGTTTGGATGAAATTTGAATACTAATTCAGTGCCACTAATTCCTACAACATATCCAAAATGAGAAAGTTTACAAGTATTTAAAGAGCCATTAGCAAAATTAGCCAAATTAGTACCTAGAATTCAAAAATTTGCCATTAATAGTTCGTACATCAGAATATTTTGAATTTGGATATGATGTAGACTTTTAAAGCAACTTTCTAGCAAAAAATTTCAAAAAATGGAGTTATGATGAATGATTTATAAGCATTTAAGTGCAGGGGTACAGATGAAAATATAAGAACGGAAGTGCAGTTCAAAATCTATTCGAACAGATCCTGAAATAACCAAAAATGTGGGGGGTTTTGTTGCAAAACTCCCCACTTATCCATGTGGCATGCGTGGATGTGCGTTGATACAGGCTGATCGGATGATGTCCCTTGTGACGTGGACGGTATATATCAAAGGGGAGGGGGAAGATGGACGACAACTCTAGCGTGCATCCCTCCCCGTCGTTCCAATTCTGTACAGCATGAGATGGGGACTGCCCAGGTGTGCGGGCTGCGGCATTCTCCCCCTCCGACGATCTCGAAATACCCTCTAGGTGGTTGCGCGTGGCTGAGGAAGGTAGCGTCGACGATGAAGGACAGTGAAGTGCAACGTAGGGCACGAGCGTTGACACTTACTAGTTCAAAAGAAGGTTCAAGTATAGCACTCGACCTGGAGTTATGCAAAAAAAAGGTTGGGGGAATGGGTGTTCTCCTCCTGCGTAGATCGGGGAGATGGAGGAGCTGCTAAAACGCGAAGAAAAAGGTGCGAGAGGGATCCTAAGACTACGACTACTCTAAAAAGGCAAGAAAAACTATCAAAAATGACCTCAACTGGCTGAACCAGGAAGGTGGACCTCCATGGCGGTGCAGACCGCTGGGGATGGGTGGAGACGCTCCAGACCACCCGGACTCCCTCTCAATGGCCGGGGAAGGGCCTGTCACACCCTTCAATCCAAAAACACACAAAAAGGAGGCGAAGCTAGGTCAAAAGAGGTTCAAAGAGGAGAGGGAAAATCAGGAGGTGTTTGTGAAAGAGGTGATGGGGCTTGAAGAACGAGGCGTATCGAGTGTATCTACGATCTGAAGATCGAAATAATCGAAATAATTATAGGCGTATATCCTCGGTCTAAGGGTAGGAAACTCAAGAAGAATGTATTGTGAAATGATGCAAGGAAACACCTTGAAAAATCTACGAAATCGGACAAAAACAAGATCTGATAGGGAACAAATGTCGGGCAGAGAGTTGACCGAGATCAACGAACGGGATGATCTGGTTGGTCCATGTGGACCAACCAGAAAAAATCCTGCAAAAAATATTTGTAAATTCGATTAAAAATAGTAGAATATTTTATTAATTTAGGTTATAAAATGAAAAATATTTGTTATTTCTAAAGTATTTTATTATGTTTTTTATTTATTTTTTCGAGGTTTATAATTACACGTTACTTTTTGAGGGCTATATATAGGTATACATCTATGTATTTTAATCTTTTATTTTTATTTTGTATTTTTAATTTTTATTTTGTTGGTTTATTATTTTATATATTTATAGCTTATTTTTATAAACTTAAATATATTTTTATTTTATTTTTCTGATATATTCTATACAATTAAATAAATAGATGTATTAATTCTATAGGTATAGATATAGGTATTTTACCTATGTATTTTTTATGAGTGTTTTATTTTAATGCTTTATTGATCATTTTATTCTTGTTTTAATATGTAAAAATATTACAATTAATATTTACAAAATTATAAAAATATAACATTATAAAAATAATGAATAATAAATAAAATGAATATTTTAATCGGGTAAAATATACAATAGGGGTCCAAAAAACTAACTTTCACACCATAACTCCAAAAAATATGAAACCACCTTCATTAAATAGCTTATTAAACAATTAAAGGTGATTTTGATATATTTTGAGTTTTTATTTGGGAGATATGGGTATGGGAAGTTGGGATTTTGGAAACTTATTCAGATCATAACTTTTTCTTTGTGTATTATTTTTATGTGAACTTAATTTTGTATTTTTATATATTTAATTATCTACAACTTTTATTTAAAAGTTTCTTTATTTGAAGTATAAAAAGTAGAACTAAAAATAAGTCCCAAAAATGAAGGAAAATGAATTAAATAAAAGGAAATTTTATTGTATTTTGGACCCTTATCTCCCCCTACTTTATTCCTTGTCGACCTAGTCATCAAGATGCCTAGGTCTCGGGGTTTCGGGTCATAAAATATTTTCAATATTTTATTCTTTTTTTCTTTCCTTTATTCTATACTTTTGGCATTAAAACTGTATTTTATACACTATTTACACAATAATGCATGAATGTTAAAATGCATGAATTAAGGGTATTTACACGCATTTACTAGGGGTTATAAGGACAAAGTGATAGAATAAAGGTGATGAAATGGAGATTCGTCACGGTCTCTCAAAGGGATCATACAAGTTCGCTTGTGAACCGGAAGACATGAGCTCACTCATGAGGTATCGGAACCAATCAAATTCCACGCATTGACATCTTACATTGGAATCATGACAAGAATTTATAGGTATGATATATGCTTTTGAAAAGTACATGATCGATACCAACTCTCAATGCCAAATAAGAAACTTAATGATAAAACCCTGAAGGAGACAGTCTGAAATTGATTTAAAACTCTGGGTTTATTCTAGGTCTTCCAGTATGCAGGATGTACCGGTATTAGAAATACTCGAGGCTGATGTGGTCAATAAATGATTGTATAACCATGCCACTTCCATTTTGAGGGAGTTATGAAACAGGTTTGGATTTTAATGACTCCTCTCAATAGAGAAGTAATCTAATCTTAGTCCAAATGTTGGACATTGATCTGAATGTGATTTAGATGCAATGAGAAGATTAGATATACTGATTTGATTTAATCAAGCATCAATGAGAGGTCCTCAAGATCTATATTTGAGATGTGATCTCAATATCCAAGTCATTATATGTGGAACATCTAATCGTCATGTCCTTATCTCCAAGTATCCGTAGAGAAAGCACATTTTCTTGAAAGAGTTCAAGAATAATTACATTAATAAATGTATATACAAGCATTGAGAAATAGATAATTAAATATGATTTAATTATCATGAATAATATGAATGTGATTCATATTATTTATATGCATGAGAATGATGATCTAAGATAATAAAATGTGATTTAATTGTCATGGATATGAATAATGTGGATAGCACTGTCCATATTAATCATATATATTAAAAATGTAATTTATTATATATTAAAGAGAACCGTTTGTAAATAGTATTTACAATTTAAATGTTGGTGTGAATTGGATTCACATTGGACAATTAATTAAAAATGCAATTTACATTTTATTTTTGGCATGTGAATATGATTCATAAGTTTCCAATGGCATGATTGAAATTTTAGAAAATAATTTGGAATTATTTTTGTGAAATAATTTACAATAAAAGTTGTAAATAATTAAAAGATAATGTGAGATACAAAATCTCGCATTATTGGAAAGGAGGGAGCTCCTTCCATAAAGGGAGGGGGGACGGCCACCCTAGTCCTATTTCAAGGTGGATTTCCACCCCCTTATTAGGAAGGAGCTTGCCTCCTTTCCGAATCCTTTAATGCCTCTTCATTTGATTGAATTAATTTATATTGATTATTATTCAATATATTTAATTTAATTAATTGTTGTTGTATTTTTTACAACAAAATTATGTCCACTGAAAGAAACACAAATCAATCTCAACCATTAGATGTGTGTTGTCCATGGATTGAGATACATGGACTCCCAAAATATTATAAAAGCAGAGGCAATCTTAGCTCTTCTTTTATAACATAGAAACACAAACTCTCTCTATCTCTCTCTCTCTTTCTCATCATCATACACTCCCCCCCCTCTAAAATGGTTATCCACTTTGTGACCAAGAGAGGAACGTTGTCGTCGCTATGCCATCGTGTTGCTGCTTCGAGCGCTCATTGATCTTCGTCTTCCTCGGTGCTTCCGGTATGTGAAAAAGACCTCAGATTTTGTGTGAAGAAATTAGGAGATCTATCGTTTCGATTAACATCTTGGATTGTGAGAAGGATGTGTTTCATCAACACACTCGCAAGCGTCTCCTCCGTCAGGTCGGACTTGAGCTACGTGGTCTCTTCGTTTAGAGGCTTCGATCGCAACCACACATCAAGAGGTATCACGATATCTACTTTGTGGTTTGTATGAAACGATCTGAGAAGTTTTCTTGGATCATGTGATTTCATCGCTTTAAATTATTTAAATTCTGATGCCCTGAGCAACTAGTGTGACCAGTCGCTCCCGATTGCATATGATGTAATCTTCACGCTTCCGTGATGCGCTTAAGATTCTTTCCATAACCTTCATTTTATGTACATGTTTAGTGTTGAAAATATTTTTATTTGAAGTGATTATGAGTGTGTATAAAATAGTGTATGTTTCATCTATATACATTGTACATGTCACCTGGGGTTTCTAGGTGACAATGTGGTTTGTCTGTATTTGTATACCCTTATCCCCCCTACTTTATTCCTTGTCGACCAAGTCAATATTGACTTAGTCTCGGGGTTTATAGTCTCAGGGTTTAGGGTCATTTAGTATTTGCAATACTTCCTTTATTTTTCTTTTTTTATTCATTTATTTTGTATTTATATATATATATGAGCATTATTTACATGCAAAGGTCAGAATGTTAATTTGTACAAGTTAGCTATATTTACATTTTATTTAACCAGGTATTTAAAGACAAAATAAAAGAATAAAGGTGAATGAATGGGTATTCATCAAACACATAATCAAGAAGTGAAACTGAGTGCAAGGAAGATGTTACATCATCCCATAGATAACCCTCAGGAAATAATGCAAATCCATTATTTAAACACGGGATAATGCTGGTTTTTCGCTGGTCCTCAAAAAATCTATCATTCTCTTTAATTAGGAGGACAATAGCTCATATGTGGGTCTATCTGAATCTGACGTATCAGAATGTAGTCCCTCATATAGCTCCTTATACTGAAATGGCTCAAGATATGAATCAGTATCTAAGATGTGCCGTTGAGTATTGGGATCAGGGAGGTCAAGACTCGGGAAGTGGACCAACTCATGGGACAACTGGTAAACCAATGGAAACAGGATTGGTGTGTAAAAACGAAAGCTCCCCATGTCTGAATCACAATCCATAGTCAGTATTGTCACATCAATCACCTCCCATGAGTGGTGTGCATTCTTTGATTCCTCGAGAAGTGCATCATACAGATCTCATCCTAAATTACCCAAAAATTACACTTTCATTTTAGTTTGATATCGACCTTGCTCATATATGATGTATTCAATCCACATATCCTATCTTGTAACATAACATGCCCTAGAGAAATAGAATGTGATAGGGGTGGGAACAAAGAGGATAGGGAAGAGAAAGTGTGGAACAAAATACCGGACATGGCACCAACCATACGGGGATCGATCTCATATTGGATAAGACGAAACTATGGTTCAAGAAGAGAGTCATCTTCAACCGGACCAAGAGAATGATGGTGATGTAGGTGAAAAGAAGCCATAAGATCCAGTTCAAAGGAATAACGACCCTCATCACGACACGGATAAGAATAAAAAATAAAAAGAAAAGAAACTTGAAGACTCTTAGAACTCAAAGAAGGTGAAACACATGGATCCAAATCACAATCAAACACAAAGCAAACTCCCATTTCACATACTCAGCTCAGTGATGACCGTATGAGTTCGGTTACTTTTCTTTTCAGTTTTAGAGTTAGGTGATTCAACGGTTATTTAAGTCAAACTCACATGTGTAGTCTCCTAGAGTAGTTTGTGTCCAAGTCAGTGAAGCACACCTACTTAAAAAAAGACTACTTAAATTAAGGTCTGAGGCAAGTCTGTGCAGCAATAACAAGACCTGAAAGTCAGTCCAAGCGCTTAGGGCACAAGTCCGGGGCGTTGGTCTCTAATCCTTCAGTGTGTGTGCCTCACTCGATCTAGAGAGTACATGCGTCCAATGAGGGAGTTGCTCTTCCCAAATCAATGACTATGTTATGTCTAATTTTAATGTCAAGTGGAATTAACAGTCCTTATTTTATTTAAGTTATCATTTTTTATTTTTATGCAGATATCTAACTAATTTTATAACTCTTTTTTATTTCCAACACTGAATTAAACATGGGAAGGAATTCAGAAAAGTCGATGTGTGGAAATCTATGAATGCATGCAGGGTAAGAATGCATACCTGAGTCCAGCAGTCTACATACAATATGATCAATACATAAAAGCAAACTAATCTATATGTACATGTAATCGATGAAATCGCCCTAGAAACAAGAATAGTTATTAATCATGAAGCGTTGTTTTTGTAGATATAAGTATTTTACACCAGTAAACTAATCCAATATAAGTAATTTATAAAACATATAGATAATATAGAATTTTATATTTTAATATAAATGTAAATAAAGAAAGTAAAATATTTTTGTGTTTTTATACTTTTATCTTTTTTGTAAATTTTATAGATTTTTAAAGTAATAAATGTAAAAAATAGTGAATACACTAAATATGTGTGCTTGTTTAAGATTTAATAAATATTTATAAAATGGAAATTATCGCCAAACTTTTTTTAATATACACTATATATAGTAAATAAAATTCACAAACAGAAAGAATTATTTTTGAATTTTTATATGATTTTTGCTAATTTTATAAGATTTTTAGGGTTTTGTGACTTTTAAGTTTTATATTTTGTATTTTTAGTCATTTTTGGATATGTGGTATAGTATAATAAACATAGTTAATATAATTTTTGGGGGAATTTTTGGAGTTATATTTTAACTTTGTATATACTTTTAATATCTAAATGGGGAAATATGCATGTTTATATTTTTAAAAATATCAAATTAGGTTTGAACGCCGAACATAATTTATGCATGAAAAAACATGGTTCCAGGCATCTATCCTAATTTTCCTATAACTTTTGGCATCAAAAAATATTTAATACAAGTAATATACACAAAACTAAAATACACAATAGTAGGACCAATATGCAATTAAATTAAACTAATTATGCATTTTTTAACAAGTCCAGAGAGTTTAGGACTAAATGGGCAAAAATCCATAAGCTTTCTCACGTGGGGGACCACATGAGTTGACATGGACAGGACCTATTTTTAAATACAATAAAGCATGGGGTCCCAATAGCTAATAAACCTAAAGTTTTTACACTACACTTAATATTTACAATATCAAAATTTAAATACAAAACATGGGAGGGGCTCTGAGCTCTTTACCCAAGAAGCATGTGTGGGGCGTGTGACATGAATCTGACGGCTCGGGTGCTCCCAATTATCCACGTGGAGGGTTGAAACCGAGTACCACTTTACTTGATTTCGACGCTCCGGATTAGATCTGGAGTGCCTCCTCCATCGGATGATCCTGAGATGCTCATGAAGAATAGGGAAGAACAGCTTCCCTGTTGATCTTCAAACATCGATCCCTCCCTCCTTTGACTGCTTGACGTGAGTAGGCATGTCAAAAAATTCTCAGGTTCGACATTTGCTCAGATCCAGCTCACTAAAAATCCGATTCAGATTCAGTTCGAAAATAAACGATCTGAACCTGAACACATGTTTGGGCTCGATTAAATAAATGAACCTAACCTCAAAAATATAGGTTCACTCAGGTTCGGTTCGTTAAAAGATCGATTATATACACACATACATACATAAAAGTATATATACATACATATTGTATATAAAAGAAAAAAGGCATTCTATCATAACATAAGGGCTATTCCCTTATTTTCTCAAACCCATTCAGTCATCCACTCCTTGAATCCATATTCCTTAATTCCCGAAACCCCTATAGAACCCTTCCATACAGGCTACGGCGCTACTCTATTCTTAAACGAACCTTTAACGAGCTAAACCAAACCTTTACGAACCTTACCCGTGCCGAATTGAACCTGACTACAATTCTCATTTTATCAGGCTGAACCGAACCCGAGTTTGAAAGTATGTTAAACGAACCAAATTGAGCCTGGGTTGATTCGCTCAAGTTCGGCTTGTTTACACCCCTAGACGTGAGGCCGATGAGCCTAACACCTTCATGGGAGACCTTCACAGCTGTAGGTGAGTTACATATGGTACAAGCCTCGTCGAAGGAGGATTGGAGGTTAAATCTGCTCCAACGAACTGGATTGATGTTCTTTACTCAATTCTCCTTCTAAGTGCATTCTCGGGAGCTCTATACTGCACAAAATGACTAGGGGCTTGAGGTTGACTCACCTTAACCTTAGATTAAAGTTGGAAAAACATGAGGGATGGGTGGGCAGCGTATCTCCAGTGAAGGGCGGCAGATGGAGATCTGGGAACCTGATCTATGCAAGATCAGGGTAATCTGGATGGATGGATGGTGATGCTGATGGAGGAGATGGATGGTCTAAATCGTGGAGAGTTCATGGTGGAACGATGGTCGGAGCTCTAAGCTCTGGTAAACTACAATTTGCTATTTTAATGTGAAGTAAAATGAAATGACTAAAGTTAAATGCAGGGCTACACTGAAAACTAAAATGCAGAATTAAAAACCTAAGTCTAACAACTCAAACCTGGTCGGGGACCAAGGAGCAGAACCTTCATCTGAAGCTACTCCGGTGAAGTGGAACCAACTCCTTCGCCCTTCTCCTTGTTGCAAATCAGAGGTTCAAGATTTCCATCACGAAGGGGCACACTCCTTGATTGACTTTTTGGGATTACAAGTGGCTGAAGAGGATCAAAACTAGGAAGGAAGTGCTGGAGTGGATTTTATAGAAGAAGGGAAGAGCTGACTTCTATCGAGGATGGCATGCAACACGATGGAGGTTGGTAGAGGTTAAGGGTGTAGCGAGATAGAGGAAGGTGTGATGCGTAAGATGATGAAGGGCTCGAGGTGAAAAGAGATGAGGAGAAGGTGTGAAAATAGGTAACGAGAGGAGGATGTCAGTTTTGACAGAAAGAGGATAGGGGGACGTGCAAAGGAGGCGTTGACCGGGCTGGTCAACACTCCTCAGAGCCCGAATGGGTCAAAGCCACGTCAGGACAAAAAAGAAAATAAAAAAAGAATATAAAAATAAAATAGTAAATTATTTTATTTAAAAAATTTAAAACATGGAAAATGTTTATTTATTTACAAACTATTTTATAGTGATCTTTATTTATTTTTACACCCTTATGTATTAGGTGTTAATATTTACATGTAAATATATAGGTATGTATACCTATATTATATGTATTTGTATTTTTATTCTATATTTTTTACATAATATTATATTTATATATTTTGTTTATTTACATCACTATTTAATACATATTTACATATTTTTATAGTATTTTATAATTTTGTTTATAAGTATAAATAAATAAGTGTATATACATTCTAGGTATATTATACCTATGCATTAAACTTTATTATTTATTTTGGGTATATTTTAAATGTTTTTATTATGTTTATAATTTTAATATGTATTATATAATATATAAATTTATTTAAAAATAGAAAGAGAGCAAAAATATAAAGAATAAAATAATCAGCTATATGTACAGATGCCCAAGTATAATAGTATCCTAAAAAGCCATCTTTTGTATATTAGCTCTATTTTCAGAAACATCTTCAGTTGATATATAATATAATTTTAAATATAATAGAGGTGAGTTTGGTTCGATTTGAGTTTATACGGAGTGGATATTGATCAATGAAGTTCTGTTTGCGGCTTTTTCATCTGTGTGTACCAACTGCACTCTAAATGATTTTTTTGCCAAATATTTTTCTAATTTTCTATGTATTAATATGTACAAGTTTTGTGTTCAACACTTTATGATTTGGGGTGTGTAGAATAATGAATAAAATAGTGTAATATTGGTTATTTACATAACATAGAATTGAGGTTTCTTGTGTGTATTTTTGTGTAGTATTTTGCCTTTATCTCCCCCTACTTTATTCCCGGTCGTCCTAGTCAATATTTGACTTGTTTTCGAGTGTCAGTCAGTATCTTTGATACTTCATTTATTTATTTTTCTTTTCTTTATTCTTTAATTTTTGATTCAAAAGACATGTATTTACATGTTAATTACAGATCAATTTTAGATGTCAATTCATACAAGTTAATAGTATTTACATGTACTTTACTATGGATTTGAAGCCAAAATAGAAGAATAACGGTGAATGAATGTTCATCACTTAGACACTCAAAGTTAAAGTATGAACACTGTCATATGAAATTCAAAATTTTAAGTTTAGGACATGAATATTCTAAAATCCTACTTCTCAATGAAGTTCCTCTAAAAATTAAGTGGATTAAGATTAAGATCAAATCCACTCTCGGTTTCTACTCACGACTTGATTCAAAACTCAGTGGCCCTTCCACTAGTTCATGTGCATGATATGCCGAATGAATGCATATGCATGAGATGCAAGGTTTTTTTAATGATTTTTTCAAAAAAAATGGTTTTCTTTATTTTGTATTATTTTGTATTTTTTTGTTTTTCTTGTTTTTTAATTTTACAAGAGTTTCACATATTGTACAAATTTTACACGAAAATATGTAGATTTTGCAAGGATTATACATATTTACAAGTACTTACATATTATACATTTTTCACAATATTTACCCACACCATGTATTAAACAAATATTATATGCAAAAATTATGATACAATATTATATAATGCAATACAGAGTGTGTACACAAGTTCAACTCACCTCCCCTATACTTAGCATATGCTAAGTATAAAGTGTTGCAGAAGAAGAGAGGAGTAGGGTAGAAGTCGGACATCTCCCCATACTTAGGCTCTTAGTTAGCCTAACTATAGAAGAGAGAAAAAATGGGACGATCAAGGAAAGAAGAGATGATGATGATACACTGCGCATGCATCACCAGCCCCCCCCCCCAATACTTAGGTGTTTGCTATGTATCAAGTGATCTATGAAAACTGCTACGTTTGATCCAATGAGGTGTGATCTGAACTTGTCCAAGGAAAATACCATAACAAGCACCCCCTTCTCAGTAATTATGTAGTTATGCTGAGCAAGTTTCAACCATGCATGCATGGTAGGTAACGAATAGGACACCTCCCCTTCTTTGTCCCAACATGAACCCTATAGTAAAATCGGAAGCATCTATCATGACCTCGAAGGGAAGAGAGCAATATGGGGTCTGTAGGATCAAAGCATCCATATTTCTCTATTTCAGCAGCTCGAAGGCCTCAAGACACTTGTGATTCGCAACAAACTCTGTGTCTTTACCCAGGAGTGTAGTCAACAACCGGACAATCTTTAAGAAGTCCTTAATAAATCTTTGATAACATCTGTCTTTCCCTAGGAATGACCGTGACTATTTTATGTTGGTTGGAGTTTTCTGATCATGTAGACCTTGATAGGGTCAACCTTCCATTCCCTTCTTGGAGATGACGTGCCCCAACACAATACCCTCATGCACCATGAATTGACTCTTTTACCATGCGAGTAGCAGATTTACCTTGAAATACATATGTAGGACTTAATCTAGATGCTTTAGACATAGATAAAAAGAATCTCTATAGATCGAGAAGTCATCTATAAAAACTTTTAGGTACTCACCCACCATCTCAGCAAAGAACATGATCTTACACCTATGGAATGTTCCTGGAGCATTGCATAGCCTAAAAAGCATGTGCCTGAATGTGCACGTTTCAAAAGGGCATATGAAGGTGGTTTTTTCCCTTGTCATCGGGAGCTATAACTACTCGATTGTTATATCTCTGGAAATAAAACAAACATCCCTTTATTTTCTTTTGATTTGGTAGGACTTTTATAGCATTGGGAATCAAGAGTGTAAATATATATACCTTGGTGTTTGGATACATTGTACCAAGTTTGTTGAGATATCCAAACTTATAGAGAATACGTGGACTATAAACTAATCATTGGGCTTCCTTAACCTTATATCCGAATTAAGCATTGGGCACTGCAATTGAAGTTATTCAACTTCCTTAGTAGATATTGAAATGATGTCTCGCACAAACAAAGTAAGTTGAGCTACGGTGTAAAATGCAGTTGTTCAAAATGCAATCAAGAGTAAAAGAGTGTTATAGCTTGTTCAAGTTGATCTAATTAGACAAATAGATTTGTCCGCAACCCAAAACTAGTGGAACTTGAGGAATTAAGTCTAAAGTAGACCTAAAGAACTAGAATACTCAAGCATAACAAAGTCCTATGAAATTAAGTGGATTAGGTCTTCTCAGTCCAAGTCTAAAACTTTAAAAACTAGACTTCAAATCCAAAAAAGTTACAAAATAAGGAGGAAAAATATGTTTTTGTACTTTTTTTGGAAAAAATTATTGATATTTATAATAGAAAGTTTTTGGGGACTTTTTATGGAAAATTTTATGTGATATTGGGTATATCTAAATGTTTTTAGTTTTTTTGTAAACATGTAAAAAATGTAGAGATTTTTATAAAAGAATTTCATTAATTTTTGAAAAGAGATTTTTACATCCATAACCCTCTATACTTTCATAATCACGCATTAAATCCTCCATAATTCAGAATCGCATGTAGAACTCTGAATAGTTGTTAACCATTACATGGAGTTAACATTGACAGAATACATCCATACTTTCATATTTTTGTTAACTTCCATCCACTATCTTTGTTAACATTGATGGAAAATGTTATATATTTGTGAATTTACCCCTTTGAGTTTATGATATTTACAAAGTTGCACATTCTTTCTTCATCTCCCTCTACCTTTCTTCCATATTCCTCAAGTCCTCTGCCTCGCATCTTCACCCTTGCCACCGCATCGACTGCGTGATCGATGAAGCTCTATACATGCATCACCTGCCCACCCTGTATTTCTCTTCCAACATCGGCACCTCCCTCATCATCTTCTCCCTTGATTCCATTACTGAAAACTGAGAATCATTTGATGATGCATATTAAGGTTGATATACATCATTGCCTGGTTCTATCATTGATCAACTCTAATATACATTGTACGGTGGTTCCCTTGAATGAGTTTTGTTTACATTGTGTGGTTGGTTCATTGACGTGTTTTAATCAACATTAAATAGATGAGAGAGGATGTGCAGAGTTCTAATGTTGGTTTGAGGAAATCTGAGTCGGACGTGCATTTCCCATTTATATGAAGCAGCTTGAGTTTAACCCATACTATAGGATGGGTATGGAGAATGTTGAGACTTATAGGCATTGTATAGTTCGCATGGAGAAGTAAGAGAATTCCAGGCATTGTATAGTTGGCATTTGCATTGCATGATGTGTATGCATAAGTTGGAGAAAGTTTGAGGCAGACTCGCATTGTACTTATTATTCGAGAAAATTTGAGACTAATCTGCATCTTCTATGATCTCTATTTCCCTTGCTATGCCAAATACCTTCTTCCCAACCACCATCCTCCTCCTCCATGAGTACATCATCCACCACACTATACAAAACCCCCACAACCTTTTCATATTTGTAGCACCCCAAATATAGTACCACATCGAGTAAGCACAAAGTGTGGTAGTAGCTTATAAGTAGTAGGTGCTACTACTAGTCAAACTGTGGTTAAGAATTTTGGGATGTGGTCAAGGACTTCAGTTGATCCCAAGCCCAATAGGTTGTATGGGGCAGTAATCTTAGGAAATTGATCAAGTCCAGGGTCTGGGATGTTATAGATGGTATCAGAGTAAATTCTCTCTAATAGTGGAAAGGGTTACCCAAGAGGTGGAGCCACCCCCACCATAGAGTTAGGAGGAAAGGGCTACCAAGATGTGCAACCACCACTGTTATAAGGAATAGGTAATGGGCCATTGTGCAACGAGGAAGTTGCGAATAAAAGTGGGGGTAATTGTAGCACCCCAAATATAGTACCGCATCTAGTACTCACAAAGTGTGGTGGTATCTTATAAGTAGTAGGGGCTACTACTAGATAACCCGGGCTTAAGAATTTTGAGATGCGGTCATGGGATCCAGTTAGGCCCAAGCCCAACATGTTGTCTGGGTTAGTAGTTCCCAATAACGTATCGGGTCTAGGCCTTGGGACGTTGCAATATCTATGCAGACCTCCATGCATGTTACGATTAGTTCCATAGACTAACCCACTGCACGTGGTCGGGCACTTGATTATCTTCCCTATTTCTCAGGCACTGCCATGACATCATGTGTATAGATCGCAAGGTCGAGGTGCTGCTTAGTGGCCATGCCATTGAAGCCGTTAAAGTGGGTGATCTAACCACAATAAAGGATAATATATTGGGGAGTTTGCTTGATCAACCGAACTGGTTTGGTGATGGAATGTATGAGGCAATGATACCTAGTAGTTGAGGTAGAGTATGTGTTGGAGGAGAGAGGGCTAAGGTGACAATGAAGGTCAGGGGAGGAGAAGACGCAATGAAGATGTCTGCATCCCTAAATTGCTAGAACCCTAGAAATGGCATTTCCTCTCTGTCATCACACCTAATCATGTGTGTGTATACACACAGAGAAAGAGAAAGAGCGATGAAGAGGTGGTTAGTAGTTGAAAAAACTAACAGAAGGGGTCTACATGTAAGTAAATGTTGCTATTTAGGTTATATGTAATTCAATATTGTGGATGGTCCAACATGTAATTATGAAAGAACATAGGGTTATGGATTTAAAAATCTCTTTTAAAAATATGTAATGCATGAAATTCATTGTACCCCCATGGTTTGCAGAAGTCATGCCCTCATGATGATGTAGTGACAAAGTAGAGAGTAGCTGACATAGGAATGTAAGAGGGTGTATGATGAAAGTATTAAAGATGCTTCTTTTTGTTTTCCAAGTTTCTACCTTTTTGTATTTTGATGGGGTGCATCATTCTTTTTGTTTGTGTTTTTACGGGTTCCCTTTATGCTTAGGTTAAACTAAATTGAGAGAGAGATGTAAGTGAAGGAAAATACATGAATGATAATTGTGGGAGTCTTCCCTCAATGTGCTCATTTTAATGCCCTCAACTAAGCTCCATAAGTGGGAGTAATAAGTGTTACAAGATTGTGTGGCATCTTGAGTTCAGAAAAGCTACAATGTGATGTGTATCTTTAAGGAACAAGGTGGTAACAGTAGGATGAGGCACATAGTGAAGGACGATATTAGAATGACAAAGGAGAAAGCCGACTAAACTGAAGATGTGAAGAGTTATACAGAGTCAACTTTTTGAGAGTAGCATCTCCGATCGATAAGTGAGAGAGCAATGAGGGAGTATGACTATTGAAACTACAATTTTTAGTGGGTTAAAAAGTGATTTTTATGATGTTGTTGCTCACACACAAAAATCATAGAATTCCATATAAAATTTATTCAACTATAAGCCAAGATATATCAAATAATGTATAGGGCAAGTAGAGGATCGATCTACATGGACTTGGACATTTTATGTGAAATTGTTATTCTATTTACAAAGGTATTTTTGACTTTATTAACTCAATCCTATTTTTATTTTTATTCTCGACACCTTAAAATGATATGAAACCTCTA
Organism: Ottelia alismoides; assembly: GCA_037367405.1. Lineage (NCBI taxonomy): Eukaryota > Viridiplantae > Streptophyta > Magnoliopsida > Alismatales > Hydrocharitaceae > Ottelia > Ottelia alismoides. Next base: position 213,432 of record JAZKJV010005974.1, read on the forward strand.
TCACTAAGTTACATCATACGGATCACACATGATTTTTTTGGAAAATTTTCAGACTTTTTTGCTATTTTTAGCGATTTTTGGAAGTGTTATGGGCATTTGTGTGATTTTCTAAGAAACCTAGGGGCCTGAATGCAAATAAACAGAAAGTTAAGAGAGGGATTACAATTAAATAAAAGAGACTGTACATAAGTGAAATTTGCTCATTAAAAAATAACTTAATGGGTAAATTGTAGAGAATAGAATAAACTTTAAGAAAATTGTAGAATGGTCCCTAGAGAATTAAAATGTAATTAAGAAAAACTTGAAATAAAATAAAGCCTAGTTTTAACTAATTGAAATAAGGTAAAAAATGCTAAAACTAAAAGAAAACTAAAATTACGAAGGGCTCCCTGGACCCCTTCTTCTTCCTAGACGACGGGCAGAGATGATGCTCGGTCGAGGGTGGAGGTGGTAGCAAAGATTTGTGAAGGAGGCCAAGGAGTAGCAACAACATCAAAGCGTCATAAGAGCAGAGCTGGCGGAGGTGAAGGAGGCAAAGCTCCCAAAAATTGGGTTCTTTGATCCGTTGAGCTCCTCCTCCCTTTATATACGAGGCGAGGGAGGAGAAGGGTCAGAGAGCGATGCTGGAGGGAAGCCAACCGTTCCGCTATAGTTGCATGAAGGGGAAAGGAGGCGATGATGGTGGTTGGCGTGCAAGGGAAGTGGGGGGGGGGGGTGTAGGGCATTGACTAGAGGAAGAAGGGATGACGTCAACATTGACATCAACCCAAATTTATTTTTAAATTTTTTTGAATGCAGACATCAGACTGACGTCAGTTATTTTTTTGTTTAGTTTTTTTTCCTTTTTTTAATATGAAGAAAGGAAGATGATTTGAGGGCCTTCTTGGGCCTCTTCTAAAGTGGGCCTGAAAAAATAAATAAAAAGAAATACTTTATTTAAAAATTACCTATTTTTTATTCTTATTTTTTCTTGTAGACTTTTTTAAAAAGAAAATGTTGTGTAATTTTTAGATGATTATGAATACACTGAGCATGAAATTATCAAATGAGAATTATCAATTAAATCAAGAAAAATGCAATGGATTGCGTATGAATTTTGCTCAAATCAATATAACGACATGATAAATCACCAATTCATTATTCCCCCATACTTAATTTTGCTAGTCCCAAGCAAAACAATGATATGCAAAGAGAAACATAAAATAATTAGAGAATGTATGGAGAGGGTTTACAACAGATGCACCCACAAAGTCCTGAGATTTTAAGCCAAGTTTGAACAAATAACATACATAGACTTAGTCGACCTCTAGATTGACAATGTGTTCGGACTCCCCTTAGATTCGAGTATTCAATTCGATAATCCTCAAGTTTTATGAAATTTAGTCGGATCCATTTTTAGGTCAAGTCAGATCATCCTTATCAACATATATTCTCTTTAACCTTAAGTTGATTTTGAACTATGTGTGAAGGTTATAGCTCTTCCCAACTTATGAGACAAGTATACAGTACAACCTTAAGCAAGGTACTATGAGATTCACAAAATCAAAAGCCTATATTCTCTGTAAGTCTAGGCTTATTCTCATTTCACTCGAATCCGTCAACAATAGAAGATGCAAATTATAGAGAACTTAGATTTTCTGGGGTTTTCTATAGACTGCTTTGGTCCGTTGTTTCATTTTTTTCTTTTTATAGAGCATAACCCATGGCCTCTTTTGCCTCTTTTAAACTAGTAGCAATATTGGTATGCTATTTGGCTTATTTGGTAGAGCTGGGTTATTTGAGTATAATTTTCTTTGGTATGCATTTTGGGAATATGCATCCCTTATTACGCCTTCTTTTTTTATAGGATTTTGTGGCATTGGGTATCAAGAGTATACATGCATGAAATATGACTTTTCGATATATTGTATTAGACAAATTTTGCTGACAAACCCTGACTTATAGAGAATAAGTGATTCCTAAACTTAGATCATTGAATTTTGCTTACCTGAAATTCAGAGTCACTCCCTTCCCTTGCTAGAGATTGAAACAATCCCTTGTACAAGTAAACTTGGTTGAACTAAGGTGTAAGGTGCAATTTGTTCAATAATCAATCAAGAGTAAAAGAGTGCTAAAGCTGTAAAGATGATGTATTTAGACACAACTTTTGTTCACCGCATAAAATTGGTAGAGTTTGAGGAATTAAGTTTAAAGCAGACCAAAAGAACCTGAATACTCAAGCCTAAAGAAATCCCTTGAAATTAAGTGAATTAAGGCTTTCTTAGTCTAAGTCATAAACTTGCAAAAACCTGACTTTTAATGACAAAAAGTTAAGAGAAAATAAGGGGAAATTGAGATTTTTTACAAATTTTTACAGGATTTTTTGTATATGCAAACGCTTTTGATATTTTTTTGTAAAAAATGCAAAAATGATGGAAAATATGTTTTTTTTGAAATATGATTTTTTTTAAAATAATGCAATAAAATTATTTTTGATTTTTTAAAATTTAAGCAATGTAAAAAATGGAATGCATGAAATGAAATGTATTTTTTTGAAAACGTGATAAAAAATGCATTAAATGCGATGCACCCCTATGCTTAGCATGAGCCATGTCCACATGGTGATAAAATTATGTAAATAAAGAATGTGGGACAACATGAGTGAAGAGGGTGCATGATGCAAGTGATCAAAGACACCCCTTTTTTCATTATTTTCTAATTGATTTTTCCCTTTTTTGTAGGGGTTTTCGCCATGCTTATGTTAAACTACAATTTAGGGATATGAAGTATAAAAAATGCATGCTAGAGAAAATACCCGAGGGATATCTATGGGAGGCATCCCATGATGTTTGTTGATTTTAACGCCTCCAACCAGGCTCTAAGGTTAGGAATACCCTATGTCTCGAGTATGCACAACATTTGCTTTTAGAAATCCATGATGATGTATAAAACTTGCCTCAAGAGATTTAGAGGTGGTGAAGCCGATCGTGTGAAGCTCGGGGTTGGTGGGCGATACCAGTAGGATAATGCACATAGTGAGTGATGGTATCAAAATGATGAAAGAGAAAGCTAATCCAAGTGATGATGTTGATGAGAAGGATTGAATCAGTTGTGAAAGCAATATCTTTGATCGTTGCTTGGGAGAGTGATATGGACGAATGAGATCAGAGACCGACGAATAATTGATCGATGAACGATATAAAAAATATCGTTATACTTGAGTTGGTCAAAAGTCAGTTCAATATTTGAGGTATATGAATGATCATTATTAAAATCATGCTTCTCAAACATATTTGATAAAATCAATTTAATAAATTCAATTTACTCTCACTTGTAGAATTATCATTCTTATCCCAAAAATATTTGTGCATGCATCGTTTTGTGAAAATCTGAGGGTGGGTGGATGGGTTTGTATTCAACAAGATTCAGTAGCTTCTTTTGCTCATGAACAAGATATGTATCTTCAATATCAACCGATACCAAAGATGGAATCATTGTGGTAGTTGGTTGATCATCCTCAAATTTCTCGAGCTTCTCAATTTCAAAAAATACGGTAATGTTAGATGAAGCACTTAGAGGGTGAAAGACTAAGCATGGAGGGTTATCTTCCCTAAAGGTCATGGGGATGGAGTGGAAAATTATGTGTTTGTCTATGAGGGAGTCATCAGAGAGGACTTCCGTCATTTGATCGGGAGTGAGAGTCAACACAGGTTGTGGTAACTCAATATCAATTTTTCTCTCTTGCTCAAAATTATAATCATGCTCATAATCAAGTTCTATTTCATTATCATATTCAAATTTATGTTCATCATCATTCTTATATTCCTCCTTAGATTCTTTTTCAAACTCATCATCATATTCAACCAAATATTCATTACCATCATCAAGTTCCGTATCAGATTCCATTTCATCGTTATCCTTGGATTCATCATCGTATCCAACTTCAGTATCATTATCAAAATCATCCTCAGAGTCAGATTTAATATCTTATTTAGGATCATAACATGAGCTCAATATTTAAAAATTAATGCTCGATTCAGATAACTCAATCACAATAGGCCCCAATAGAGATGGGGAAAGCATTGTGGTTTCACACAAATCATAAGATTCATAATCTTTGAAAGTTGATTCCTCATTCATCCCATTTTCGATTTCAGTCTCAAGATTAACCTCATGATCATCAATTATTTCATGCCAAATAAGATCATCATCTAAACCTTTATTATTGAAGTTATTGTTCTTGATCAAAGGTTCATGTCGACCCGTTGTTCAACGGGAATCTCTAATAAAACTGGATCCTAACATTGTGGTAACGGTATAATCTTTGTTACATAAAAATCATTTGGCTCGGAGTCATGTTGAGCTAGAGGCTAGAAGAATCTATATCCTGGATATTTCCTTAAACGATTTTCATTATAATTCTCAAGTTGATGTGGTTCTCGAAAATTTTGTGTTTTGTTCAACTCATTATTTTTCTCATCAAAAATATTCTCATATTGTCCTCGAAAGTTTTTCTCATACTCAGGTTGATATGTAATCATATTTTCCAATTCATCCCAAGCCGAGTCAAGTTCAAGAATTCCCTGGTTAGAAATCTACCTATTCTCAACCATTGAATCTGAAACCATGAGTAGGATGGCAAATAGACTTTCTCAGATTTCAATGAATTAGCGAGTAATGTCCATCTTAAAGTTTTTTTATTGAATTCAAGAGGATATTAAAGCCATCAAATATTGTCTCCTCAACTTGGTTGGCAAGAGGTTGAGGTAGAGATGGAGTGGAATAAGTTGATGGTGTATACCCATACCCAGATTTGGATGAGTCATACATCATCGATTTCTACAATTCAACACTTGAATATGAAATTGTTGGAATTGTGGAGAGTCTTGAATTCGTCTGTACTCAAATGGGACGGGTTAACTTCCCCAATTGGGGTTGGGTTGTATCCCAAAATTTGATTGTTAACCGACGTATCTTAGGTAAATATCTCCCTTATAAGATGATTGATACTGTGAAGAGTAGTCTGGATATTGCGGTGCAGAATTGGTGCTTGGCATACTATTCATGTAGGCATAGACTTCTTCACTAAGAGTCATTTTGGAGAGGAAATTTAATGCAAACACAAAGCACAAACACAAACAAAAAACAAGATCGATTCACCAACACATGCGAGTTGCCATAGAACCAGTTATCATTTTAAATTTTGATTTTTTATTGCAATACAAATCAAGCACACTAGCAGTATAGATGAACCTAATTATGAAATAATGGATGAACTGAGTTTTTACTTTTAGTTGCGTCTACTTTCAGCCAGTATGGGTGTAAGTACGGACTGTAAAATGGCTATCCATGTTACTTTAGTATAGTGCATTATGTGTTGTCCTTGAACCACCCAATCTGCTAAGGGAGATCACAGTTCCCTCATTGAGAAGTAGCTAGCCGTTTTTAAAATCCAGTAGTAAAAAAATCACAAGGATTTGTGCCCTGACCTACAATTCAGGTTGTGCATGTGCAACTGTGTACAATGTGCAACACTTCAAGTGCTTCAGAATGCTTTCATCCGATCCACACAGTGACTTTCCGGACTTATCTGATTAAGCGAGCAACTCAATTAGTGATATTGTTTAATTAGAGTGCAGAGGGTGGGAGACCACGGAGATGAATGCGTCAAGAAGAAGTTGAATTTTTGATTTCAAGATTTTTTTGATACACATACACAGATGCAAAGCATCTAGCAATGTCTACATGATTGAAAAGATCTTATAGTATGTAGTTTATCGGATCGAGAATTAGAGCTAGAGAGAATGAGAGAGAGAGAGAGAAAGAGCAATCCATTATTTTTTATTTTTTTATACCTGAAATGAAAGATAAATGAAGTTAATTTACAAAAAAATAAAAATATCGAAATGCTAAAATAATTTGCATAAAGTTACTGAATCCCCGACAACGACGCCAAAATGAAACAATAATTTGTAGTGTGTTAAAATGTGATGTTAATGCTGTCATTGCTCACATACAAAAACCGCATAATTTCAGATGAAATTTATTCAACTACAAGCCAAGATATATCAAATAATGTATATGCAAGTAGAGGATCAATCCATAGGACTCATGCATTTTACAAACAAATTTTTATTCTATTTATAAAGGTATTTTTAACTTTATTGACTCAAATCGAATCCTATTTTTATTTTTATTCCCGAGACCTTAAAATGTGGCGAAACTTCTATCACTACATTCTAAACATCATCAGGATCACATACGATTTTTTTGGGGAATTTTTTAGATTGTCTGCTAATTTTGGTGATTTTTGGAAGTGTTAGGGGCATTTGAGTGATTTTCTAAGAAACCTAGGGGTTTTAATGCAAATAAATATAAAGTTAAGGGTATAAGAGACTGTATAGAGCCCAACTAAAAAAATAACTTAATGGGTAAATTATAGAGAATAGAATAAACTTTAAGAAAATTACAGAATGGTCCTTAGAGGATTGAAATGTAATTAAGAAAAATTTGTACAAAAAATGCAAATGTCGTAGAATGTAAAAATAGGAAACATGAATAAAATAAAGTAGGAGTTTTAACTAATTGCAAAAGGTCCAAAATGCTAAAAAAACTAAAAGAAAACTAAAATTACAAGGGGTCTTTGGACCCCTTCTTCTTCCTGGATGGCGGGTGGTGGCGATACTCAGTCGAGGGAGGAGGTGGCGGCAGTGATGCCATGCGAAGGAGGTCGAGGAGGAGTAGTAATTGTAGAGTTGCAGCTCCGTGGTCGATGAGGAGGCATCGGAAGAGAGCATCTGGCAGAGGTAGAGGAGTCAAAGCTCCCAAAAATTGGGTCCTTTGATCCACTGATCTCCTCCTCCCTTTATAGAGGAGGCAAGGGAGGAGAAGGGGTCGAGGAATGGCGTTGCAGGGAAGCCCACTGCCGCATGACAATTACGCGAAAGAGAGAGGAGGTGACCGTCATGGTTGGCGTACGAGGGAAATAGAGGGGGCAATGCTGAGCATCGGTTGGAGGAAGAATGGAGCCAAATTTATTATTTTTTATTTTTTTGAAATGCTGACGTCAAGCTGATGTCATCTATTTTGTCGTTTAGTTTCTTTCTTTTTTTAAAATATGAAGAGGGAAGAGGATTGGAGGGCCTTCTTGGGCCTCTTCTAAAGTAGACTTGAAAAAAAAATAAAAAAATATTGCCAGAACTTTAATATGGGCTTGGAACCCATTATTTATTGAATAAAATTAATTATTAATTTTTCTTTTAGATTTATTTTGTAAAGGAAATGTTATGTGATTTTTAGATGATTTTGGATGCAATGAGCATGAAAAATATGAAATGAGAATTATAACTTAAATGAAGAAAAATGCAATGTATTGCGCATGAATTTTGCTCAAAATGGTATGAAAGTATGATAAATCACTAATTCATCAACTACGCATAGGTATGGTAGACCTCTGACTGAAAGCTATCAGGAAGAATCGTAATTTGGTTCAAAATGGTCACAAATTGATGGGTCAATGCCCAATATATAAGGTCATTGATATTTGAGTTCTTGTTTGATGAACATCATATCATCTCTACCTAAAGTATCATTAGATTTGCCCCAAATGGCATTCATGATGTCTCCAAGTTCAAAGATCGGTTCAAGCCCTGGGGGGTTGTCCTCAAAATATGTATCAATGCTATAATCCAAAAGTGGGAGAGTGGGTTCATTTTCAACAAGGTTCGCCAATCGTTCCCTCGAATAATCAACATGTGTTCTAACATGAGGATTCTCACATATATCAACTGCTTTATTGCAAGAATATTTAATTTTGACTGGCCCAAGAAATGGTCTCAATTAGAATGAGGTGTGGTATTTGGTCAGTCATCCTCAACCGTCTCAAGGACCTTCTCGGTTCCAAAGAAGGGATCATGGACTCGACTAGACTATATATTTAAGCATGTGTATTTCATTCTACCAATACCATGGTTATGCATTCTCAGGCATGCTGAAATCATCTCTAAGTCTCTTTTCATGAGAGAAAATCTTCCGAGGGCTACACATTGAATGTCGTGGTTGTTATACGCTCATAAGAACATGTTAAGGAAACAAACCACTTAAAAGATATTTATTGATTCGTGTGGTTATCCAAGTGGCATGTCAATTTTTTTATACAAGGCCTCCTCTAGAGTATAAGAGATCAAACTAAATATACCAAATAACGCAAATAAAGAGCATTGGCATGCTTTTTTCATTTAAACATTCAAAGGCGCACTTCTTGCTACATTATTGTGGATATGATTTATTTTCTCACACACCAATGAATAAACATCTCTTCCTCAAGATAATAAATGATGGAAACTTGAAAAAAACTTCACGTCTCTTACATCAGCTTGTCGATCTAATTTCTTATACGCACACCGTGAATTGGAGACATCGCTTCCCCCAAGATATAACATGGTGGAACCTTGAAAAACTTTTTTTTCTCTCATGTAATCTCCTTTATCCGATTTTTCTATACTAACATATCATCCAATTTTATAAAAGTAAGCATCATTCATGATCTATCTATGGTTAGTAACCATGTTGAACTTAACATAACAACGTTGGCATTCATCACCAATTGAAATGGCAACGAACATGGTAATCAAGGAGCGGATTTAGGTGGTGAGGCGCGAGATAAAGGGGAAGGGAGGAGTTGGAGGAAGGAGAATGAACCATGAATGAGGAGGGGGAGAGGATATTAGATGGAGGAGGATATGGAAGGAGTGGGTTGAGGAGGATTTTGTTCATCGGGAAAGGAGAGAGAGAGGATACGAATAAATTTGTGACTATTCATGCTCTTCACCATTTTTAAATTCCGAAATTCACTTGATTTACGAATGAAATACCCAAGACTTGCAGGCAGTACGGCACCCTACTACTAAAAAAAACCCATTATTTTATTGCAGTTTACTTAATACCAGAAACGGAACCAAAGAAGATGCGACGAGAGTGAGAAGACTTAACCGGGGGGAGAGAGAGAGGCGGCCTTGTCGGCGGAGTCCGAAGCTGCCCGAAATCGTAAGGAGGCCGTCCTCCAATCACCCTCCTGGACACCGAGCTTTCCACCACCATGAAGCCCAACTCCCTCCCTCAATATACCCCCCGCCGCCCCTCCACATTCACCCCCTCCGATACCCCTTCCCCTCTGCGCTCCCTCCTATGGCTCTCCTTCCACGCCCTCTGCTGCCTCCTCTTCCTCCTCCTCGGCTTCCGCTTCTCCCGCCTCCTCCTCTTCCTCCTCCTCTCCTCCCCCTCCACTCCCTCCCTCTTCCTCCCCTCCTCTTCTTCCCACCTCAATCTCACCGCCAATCCCAATTCCAACGTCAACCCGCAGCCCAGTCGCGTGGTCGTCGGCCGCCACGGCATTCACATCCGTCCCTGGCCTCACCCCGACCCCTCCGAACTCATGACCGCCCACTCCATCATCGCCCGCGTCCAGCTCGAGCAGCGTTCCCAGTACGGCGTCAAGAACCCCCGCCCCGTCATTGCCATCACCCCCACCCACTCCCGCACCTTCCAGTCCCTCCACCTCACCGGCCTCATCCACTCCCTCATGCTCCTCCCCTACCCCCTCACCTGGATCGTCGTCGAGGCCCCCTCCACCTCCAACGAAACCGCCTCCCTCCTTGCCAGATCCAACCTCACTGACATCATCCACATCCCTTTCCGCGAAGGCATGCCCGCCGATTGGGCCACACGGCACCGAACCGAGGCGCGTATGCGCCTCCGCGCCTTGAGGTGAACCTTTTTTTTCATCTCAATTGAATTGCCGGTGAATTCGAATTTGACGAATTCGTTTGGGGACAGAGAGGTGCGTGAGCGGCGGCTGCATGGAATCGTGGTGTTTACGGATGACAGTAATATGCACAGCATGGAGATGTTTGATGAGATTCAGAAGGTGAGTTGGTTCGGTTCGTTGTCTGTCGGGATATTGGCGCATTCTGGGAACGCCGATCCGGCGCAGCAGGCCCAGGACCAGCAGGTGGATGCCGGGAAGGAGAACATGCCGCTGCCTGTACAGGGTCCTGCGTGCAACAGTTCTGGTAGTTTGGTCGGATGGCATACATTTAATACACTCCCGTATTCGAAGAACAGTGCGATTTATGTCGGGGATGCCGGTGTGGTTCTGCCCGCGAGATTAGAATGGTCCGGATTCGTCTTGAATTCAAGGTTGTTGTGGAAAGATGAGGAAGAGCGGCCGGAGTGGGTGCGAGATCTTGACGAGTTGGAGGGTGGAGGGGAGGTGGCGGAGAACCCATTGGGTTTATTGAAAGACGCATCTTTTGTCGAACCGCTTGGGAATTGTGGGAAGAAAGTGCTGCTTTGGTGGCTCCGGGTCGAGGCAAGATTGGATAGCAAATTCCCTCCAGGGTGAGTTTCTCTTGTTCTATTGTCATTGTCAAATGTCTCCACTGGTTCTAGTATTTGTTCAGACTTTGGTATCCATGCTCGCGATTGATCGTGTTAATTATGTGCTATTGGTTACAATGGGCGCACATAGGTTAGATATTTTTTTGTTTGGCGTTTGAAAAAAAAAGAGCACGTCCTTGATCTTTTCTTATCTTCATCATTATCATTTGTCTAGCACTTCTAGTTCGAGAGGAGGGTTACACCTTGTTTTCAGGGGACGCTCCCATTTGGCACGGTGTTTCTGCTAACCATATATGACAGACAATACATATCCCACTTTTCCCCATCTCATCGAGTCCAACTGGTTGAATTCCCAATCATATTGCACGCTGTCATCTTTCCATGATTGCCCTTGTGGTGCAGATGCTTTTACTATCGCACATATCGTTTCTTTACCAACTCTTCCTTTTTTTAAGGAAAAAGAGAGAAAGAGTTATGTAATTATCTAAAATACAGAGAAAGAGTTTTTAATATCCTAATTTTTATAACTCTTTCTGTCACTCGTTAGTCCTTAATCACCCCTCCTACATATAGGTGATTTTTTGGATTATATTTTTCTTTCTCGGGTTGCTCGACTAACTTGTATTCAGATAAGCTGGATAATTATATAAATTTGAATTAATTGCTTTTGAAATTTTGACAACCGCATCAAGTACTTGTTTAAATTTATTCAATTAAATACATATATTAGAGGACTCTAAAGTTAGTTATACATGTGTTCATCATTGAAATGACATCATATATTGTAGAAATCAACCGCACGGAAGATCGCACAAGGATTTACTGTGGAAAATCTTTGAGGGTAAAAAATATGGGGAAACACACACACACCCCCTAATCTCCTTTTCTTGAGATTAGGGCATGCTTCTTTCCTTTCTCACACTATTAATCTCAAAGGGGAGGGGGTGAGTACAATATATATATATATATATATAAAGATAGGTAAACAATCACTCACCCCAAAGACCCATTTATCCATATAACTCAACACTCCCCCTCAAATTGGGCATACATATTTACCATGCACAACTTGCCTACATTAATCTCAAATTGCACCACATGTAATCTCGTTGTAAAGAGGTCCGCGGCTTGGTCTTCATTCCTCAAATAAGGAAGGCAAAGCAACCTAGTGTTGATCTTCTTGCAGATGAAATGACGATCAATCTCAACATGTTTGATTATGTAGTGCATCACGTGGTTATTTGCTAGATTTATTGCGGCCTTGTTGTCATAAAACATCTTCATTGGCGTAGAAAATCCAATGCCCAGCTCCTCCAAGAAAATCTTAGCCAACATACCTTGACAACACAATTAGCAAGAGTTGGTATTCCGCTTAAGCACTAGACCTTGAGATTACACTTTGCTTCTTGCTCCTCCAAGTAACTAAGTTTTTTTTGAAGACAAAAAACTTAGTTATTTGGAGGAGCAAGAAGCAAAGTTTAATCTCAAGGTCTAGTGCTTAAGTGGAATACTGACTTCGGCTAATTGTGTTGCCAAGGTATCTTGGCTAAGATACCACAAAGATACACAAAATATCCCGAAGTAGGCTTTCTATCATCAACGGAGCCGCGGTCAGTATAGGCTTCGATATGTTCCAGGCTATGCTTTCTAAACATGGGTCCAAACCAGGAAACAAATAACATAGAATTCTGTTCACATCACGGGGCATGATTAGTGTCGGGAGCATGCATAAACTGACTGACAACATTCACAGCATAAGCGATATCAGGCCTAATGAGAGTAAGATAAATCAGTTTTCCCACAATTCTCTGATATCTTCCCTTCTTCTCATCATCAAGAGGCTCTCCACCCACTTTGCTTAGTTTATGATTCATCTCTATAAGGGTGGAGGTCGGTTTGCATCCGAGCATGCAAGAGTTCCTTAGTAGATTAAGAACATAATGATTTTGTTCAAACACACTCCATTAGGAGACCTAGCCATTTTGGTGCTAAGAAAGTAACACATGTGTCCCTTTAACTCAAATTTTGTTGCCAGATATGTTGCATATTTCCTCCTTCATCTGTTAGAATCATGTCATCAACGTAAACCAGGAGGATTGTCTGTTTACCTAATCTTTATTTTATGAAGAGAGTGTGATGCCCATTTATTTGAGTATACCTACTCTTGATCATCATCACAACATAGTCTTTCAAACCAGGCTCGAGGAGTCTGCTTCAAACAATATAAGGTTTTCTTTAACTTGCAAAACTTATCTTGTTCTTCGTATCCAGGAGGCATCCTCATATATACTTCTTCATGAAGGTTTCCATTTAAAAAGGCATTTTTAACATCCAGTTGATACATTTTCTAAGAGAACTGAATCACCACATAAATAATGACCCTAAAAGTGTTCATCTTCGCCATAGGAGCAACCAGATAATCAATCCCATACTTCTGGGTGTATACTTTTGCAACAAACTAAGCTTTAATCTATCAATTCACCATTAGCGTTGCACTTAACCATGTACTTCCATTTTGTTCCTACCGAATGTATCCCTTTTGGAACATCCACAACGTCCGAAGTGTCATTCTTTACCGGGGCATTCATCTCCTCATTTATGGCATTCATCCACTTAGGATCACTTTGGGCTTCATCGAGAGTTCTGGGAACATCGTTAGTAGCCAATTGAGTAATGAAGCTTTTTTTTTTCTAGGCTTACCTTGGAGTGTGAAACAAACTAATCCATAGGATACCGAGTAGAAGCCCTGATGGTTCTAGTAGCTTTCCTTGTGGCAATGGGACGATCATCTGACAAATCTCCGTCATCACTGGTCATACAATCAAGGGGGTACTTTGTATCATGAGAAGAAGCATCCAAAGGACTAGTAGAGGTAGAAGGTTCACTTACATTGCTTATAGGACTTGGATCATGTGAGGAAAGACTAGGATCATAGTTTGGTTTTGCATAAAGATTATCACCTAGAAGATACACTTCCTCTTCATTTTCTGTGCTACTCGTGTTGTGAGGCTCACCCTGAAGTGCATTCTTTGGAAAGTAAAATTGGTCTTCGAGAAAGGTAACATCCTTGCTCACATGAATGCGATGATTTACATGGTCATAGCACTTGTACCCCTTTTGAGCACAAGAGTACCCAAGGAAAATACATTTTGTAGCAAGTGGATCCACTTTTCTTAAACCAGGCCCGGAATTGTGAAGGAAGTAGACGCAACTGAACATACAAGGATCTAGATTAAAGGGCATTCTATCAGGATGAACAATGGAGAAGGGTGCCCTCATACCAATCACAATAGAGGGAGTCCTGTTGATAAGGTAGGCAACAGTAAGGACATCCTCCCCCCAAAATATTGTGGTACATTCCTCTGGAAGAGAAGTGCCTAGTCACATTCAACATGTGACGACTCTTTCTCTCAACAACTCCATTTTGCTGTGGGGTATAACTACAACAGGATTCATGAATAATGCCTCTCTCCTCAAGAAAGCCATGTACAGATCCTTAAAGGTATTCCCTTGCATTATAAATTCGCAGTGTTGCAGAAAACAATATTCGGTATTCAATCGGAGGGGTCACCGACTCACTGAATAGAGAATAATCGGTATTCGGGTGACTATTCGGAATTAGTCAGTGTTGTATTTTTTAATATAAAAATCATTTATAATGCATATATTCTTATATTTTTATACATTATGATCATCAGATAACATGAATCCAAGATAAAAGTACCAATCAATATAATAAATATATAGAATTTGACATTTGTGGCGATACCATGTAAAATGTAACCCATAAAAATTGAAAATTGAAAATAAAAAAAAAATAAAAATATCAAAAGTCAAACTCCAATCGGCCGAATAGTTGGGCCAGTCGGCCGAATAGTCGGCCGGCTATTTGGTCGGGCTGACTATTGACCGACTGGAGGTCTCTTCAGTCGGGGACCCCCATGCACCGCATAGTCGGACCGACTAATCGGGATAGTCGACCGACTATTGCAACATTGTCAATTCGTATAGTTTTCACTGTTGGTGAGTACTGATTTTCTATCATGCAAATGAAGTTTCTCACAACATTAGAAACCTCACTTCTGCTCTTCAACAGGTAAACAAAAGTACATCTTGAGAAGTCATCAATGAAGGTAATGAAGTATTGATGACCCCCCGGACTCTTAACATTTGCTAGACCCCACACACCAGAGTGAAAAACGAAGAGTAGCAAATCCAAGGTGACTAAAACGCTCATGCCACTGTTTCAACTGATGTGAATCCGCCTTAATCTCGTTATCGGTTGCAACAACCCAAGCAAAGATAGCCCTAGCAGGTAAACGGTAAAGGCCATAAACAATCAAACCAATCCAATATGTTTCCTCCAAGTCCTGCATAATACAGGAGTTCGCATAAAAAATCCGATGATAGCTCAAGTCCTTGGTGATACAATAAACTGAAAGCAAGTTGATTGGGAAATTGTGAACATAGAGCATCTCTCAAAAGGAATTTGGTAATCAATGTAATACTCCCTTTTCCAGCGACAATCACAAAGGAGCCATCATCAAGATTCACTAGTTCTCTCCCAGAGGAATGCTTATACTCGTGGAATATTCTAGAGTTCCCAGTCATGTGATCTGAGGCTCCACTATCAATGATCCACTCATCATTAAGAAGGTGATTACCTTTGTTTACTTGAATAACCAAGGCATTGTTCGCAACTTCGGCTTCATCTCCAACCTTATCAGGGATGGTAATGTTCTTCACGTACTCGTGAAGGTCCTTGATTTAGCTTTCAGTGAGACGACATCCTTCAACTATTACGAATTTACGACAAGGGTTTCTTTCCCTTGGTCATTCTCTTCTTGAGATGGAGTTCCCAGTAGTAATCGATCTCGTGGCCAGGTTTTTTGCAGTGACCACATTTCTTATTCTTTTTTTTTGAAGTCTAAAAAGGGGGAAACACTCAGTGGTGCCCACCCCTGCAATATATTAAAAGGAAAAATAAAAAAAGAACTTTACAAGGTACCAACCACGATACCAAAAAAGGGAACTAAACCAATGACCAGTCATTAACTAAACGGGTACAGTGTAACAACACATTCTCTTTGTAAAAACGTTGCCTTGTAAAGATAGCATCATTTCGGCCAAGCGAAATTGCCCAAACCTTCGCCAAGGGCCGCAACAACTCCCTATGCTCCCTGCTCTTGTTTGCCACCATCGAGTCCCAGAAAGAAGCCAGATCCGAGAAGCACACCCATGTTTCAGCCGCCTCCTCCCAAACACCCATCATTGTCGGGCACGCGAAGAAAAGATGCTCCAGAGTTTCCACGACACTGTTGCAAAGAATACAACAATCAGGGATAGTCCCAATCAGCCTCGCGCAGCGATCCCTCGTCATCAATCTCTGTCTCCGAACCAGCCAAAGGAAGAAGCCCACCCTCTCAGGAAGCCTCAGACCCCATAAAAAACCGCAATCACGCACCACCGCCTCCGGCTCGGGAAGAGGGGAGGAAGAAACCGCCACATACGCCTTTCTGGACGAGAAGGGCCCCCCCTTCCAGGCCCAGTGATCCCTCCCGCCCGAGGGCTGACTGGCACCCCCGATGGCCTCCAAAAGAAGGGGATAGTCACGGAGCCTCTGCTCCGAAAGATTATCACGGAAGAGAGGGAACCAACCGGCCTCAGACCAGCAGGAGGCCACGCAAACATTTCCATCAACCGCCAAAGCGAACAACCGAGGGAATCTCGAACAACGAGGTTCCTCCCCCGTCCAAACATCTTTCCAGAATTTGAAAGTACGACCATCATTAAGAACCAGAGCAAAGAACGACGAGAATTTAGAGAAACTCTCCAGCACCCCCCCTCCAAAAAGACGTCTGAGGCCCCAACCTAGCAACCGCCATCGGAAGCGCCCCGACAATATCATGAATCTTCCGCAAAACCTCACTGCAAAAATCTTCACCAGGGCCCCATAACCTGCTGACCCATTTAAGAAGAAGGGCCTCATTAACATGGTCCAACCTCCGGACGCCCAGACCCCCATCGCTCTTCCGTCTCGTAATCTCATCCCACCCCACCAAGTGCATCCCACCCGAAGGTTCCCCATTTTTTCCCCACAAAAACCTCCGCATGAGCTTCTCGAGACGACAACGAATCCCCACCGGTAAGCGACGGTTAGATAAAAAATACACCGGGATAGACGAAAGCACCGCCTTGAGAAGGACGAGGCGGCCCCCCTTCGAAAGCATGGCGGATCTCCAACCGGCAAGCCTCTTCTCAACCTTGTCCACCACCTTGGACCAATCTCTCAGCCTAGCCCTGCCCGATACCAGCGGCATCCCCAAATACTCAATAGGCAGGGCGCAAGGCTGAGAACCCAGTATCGAACCGCACTCGACCACATCCTCAACGCTAAGACCAAACGGAACTACCTTCGACTTGGTGGCATTTTTGAACAGACCCGACATCTCACTGAACACCTCAAGCGTAGCCGCCATGGCCGAGACCTCCGCAGGGCCCCCCTCGATGAAAAAGACGGTGTCGTCGGCATACTAGAGCAAGGGAACCACCATCCCGTCACAAGAGAACACCCGTGAGAGGCCACAATCGATCACCCAGCAAGCCATCCGAGCAAGGACGTCCACGGCCACAACGAATAGCAGAGGCACAAGGGGGCAGCCCTGCCGGACCTCCCTCCTAGGCTGGAAAAAGCCCCCCTCAAGGCGCCCATTAACCATGACCGAAAAGGAGGCCGTAGTGACGCAACGTCGCATCCAAGAAATCCAAACCTCCGGGAAGCCCCTCCTCAAAACCGACCAAATGAAACTTCAATCAAGGCAGTTATACGCCTTCGCAAAGTCAACCTTCCACAGGACACCACGACACCCCTCCCTCTCCCACTTCGCAACCATCTCCGAAGCCAAAGTGATACAATCCGCAATCTGTCTTCCCCGAACAAAAGCAACCTGCATAGGCGAGATAACAGTGTCAAGCACCCGGGCCAGCCTCAGAGTGAACACCTTCGCCACGATCAAATAGAGAGCATTTGATATAGCAATCGGGCGGAAATCCTCAATACGTTCCGCCGAAGAGGACTTAGGAAGCAACACAATGAGGGCCCTATTGATTTTATCAAAGCCTGCATTACCATCACAAAACTCGGATACCACCTCCAACACCTCTGTGCCCACCAAGCCCCAAAAGTCTTTTTAGAAGGCCATCGAGAAGCCGTCAGGACCCGGAGATCCATCCGCGTTAAGATCCCACACCGCCGCTTTTACCTTCTCCAAAGTTACCTTCCTCTTCAGATCCTCGAAAGCGAGGGCGATAGCGGCGGAGCCCCAACCCCCGTCCACCTCCACAGTCTCGGGACGCGCCTCCCCGAAAAATCCTTGAAATAATCCACAATCTCCCGCCCCATAGCCTCATAACCCACCACGCGCCTATCATCAATCGTGATCGAGCGAAGGACGTTCGATCGCCACCTTCCACTGGCCACACGATGGAAATACGCCGTGTTGGCATCCCCCTCCTTCAACCAAGACACCCTCAACCTCTGGCGCCATTCCGTGACCCGCTTCAAATCCTCCTCTGCCATCTTCTTCTGAGCGGCCGACCGTGCGACGAGCTCCTCCTGCTGAAGCTCCCTAACCCCCTCCAAAGCATCTAAAGCGTTGACCACCCCCTCTGCCTCCCTTCTGGCCGCAACTCTCGCCGCCCTCGACTCCTTCTTAAAGATAGCCAACCGCTTGCGCAAAGAATCGAGCTTGCGAACAAACCTCGCCACCGCGGAGCCCCCCAGCTGCACTTCGGCCCATTGATCCGCAACAAGATTCCTGAAATTGTCCTCCAGCAACCAGCATCTCTCATACCTGAAGAAACCCCTTGAAACAGACACATCACCAGAGTCCCACATGATAGGATTGTGGTCAGACATGCACCGAGGCCTGGAGCTCACGAAAGAAAGAGGGAAGGCATCTAAAAGCTCCACGGACGCCAAGAATCTGTTAATACAGGATCGGGAGTTCGTATTCCTCCACGTGTAAGTGATATCGCCTGCTCCCAAGTCCTCAAGTGCCAACGAGTCGATGAGCTCTGAAAAATCTGACGAGCCAGGGTTCTGGCCACCCCTAGAACGTGGCCTGTCCGACGAGCGGAGGATAACGTTGAAGTCACCCCCAACCAGCCAGGGGATCCCCTCAAACCGGTGACCAGCCTCGCGTAAATCCTCCCAAAGCTCCAATCTCTTAATATTGCAGCACGGCCCGTAAGCATAAGAGAAAGCAACCGGCGATGATGAATCCACCCGAGTCAAAAGAACCGATATAGAAATCCTCCCTCTGAAGACGGAGCTGAACGATAAAGCCGCAGACATCCAAGCGATGAGCAGACCGCCCGCCGAGCCCACCGCGTCCAGAGCCCTGACCTCATCCAAGACCCCCGCACCAAACGACCTCCAAAGAACGTCATTCAAATCCTGGAGCTTAGTCTCTTGCAACATGACGATGTCACACTCCCATTCTGAGAACCTCGACCCCAAGGTTTTCCTCTTGGCCGCCTCCCCCAACCCACGCACATTCCAAGACAGCACCTTCATGAGGAACCTTCCAAATGCCCCCCAGTTCGGACGACACCAGCCGCCTCCGTAATTGTATCCTTCAAAGACGAGCACCCCTGCGTCACGATGGGCAATGACCGCGCTCTATTCCTCCTCCTATATCTTTTAGCAGATCTTCTTTCAGGTATTCCCCCAACCATATCAGCCTCTGCAATCTCAGCCAGCACCACCGAGCTCTGCCTCGGGACATCGCGAACCAGCGCCGCTGAGGACGGGCCCTCCAGCGAGATCGCCATCGGGTCACCGAGAACCCCTCCCTCCGCGATCGTCGAGTTAGGAGAAGAATCCTACGCCATCGAAGCCCCCCTCCCCCCGCCCCCAGCCGAGGGAGCCAAGCCAACCAAAGGAGTAGAGAAGACCACTGAGGAGGAAAAGGAAAGAGGCGGAGCCAGGTCCAAATTCCCGCCCGCAAATGATCCGAAAGAAAGACAATACGAGAGTCCATTGACCGACCGACCCGCATAAGGATCCGACCGAAGAACCCGGATGGCGATACCAGGCGCCCGAGCCCAGAAGCTAATGGTCCCAGCGACCCCTGGACTCCTCCCCGCCACGTCATCAGACAAACCGGCAACTGAAGAATCCATGCACAGAGACCATGGCGTATAACCAAAGGGACGTATGGAATCATCATCGCGGGATGGGTCCCACGAAGCGTCACCATGCACAACCACCTATTCCTCGGAAGACGAGGCGACGCCCTTCCCCCTCCCCAGCTCCGGCGAAGCCACCACCGCCCCCTCCACCCCATCGGTGGTGGTGGCGGATCGACAACTGACATCTCAACCCGACACCTGAAGCGGCCGACCTTCATGCATTCAGAGAAGACGTGACCCGATGCACCATCAAGAAAATTCTTATTGCACTCCATGAGAACCCGTGTGATATCAAGCTCCGACCCGGCGTCAAACCATTATCGATGACCGCGAGGACCTCTCCCCACCGCCGTAGAGTCCGATTGAGACAATGCACAGATCTGGAAAGGAAGGGGACCCCGCGGACCTCCGCCACACAAACCTCGACGCTCGAACATGCCCCGTCCGCAAAACGCAGGTCCCTCCAAACGAGATCAGCTGTCATTTCATTCCGAAGTAACCGGTCTCGCTGAGCAGCAGACAACCCCCGAGCACAACAACGATTAGAATCAATGGCGACGACGTCCCCCACAAACTGTGCTCCAAGGAACTCGTGAAGATGGCTCCTCACACAGTCCACCGTCAAGCAATTACACAAACTCAATCCAATGACTGCATGCTTAAACTCCTCCCCCTGTTAAACCTTGGAAGCGGCTCCGAAATCTTAAACTGCGGCACGGAAGACGTCATCGGCGTTGTCGAAGCGATCACCCCTTTTTCGAAAAAATGGACGCTGGAAACTGGAGCAGAACTTGGACCACCTGCCACCACCTGCGCGAACGAGCGCCCTCCCCGGACGAAGAAGGCCCCATGCGAAGAGGACTCCCCCAACTTGAATGCACCCCCATGAGCCGGTGCAGAAGCCTTTCCATGCCGATAGCGCAACCCGCAGGAGGCCATTCGGTGCCCCAAACCTCCGCATGCAAAGCACCTCGGACGAGCAACGCAAACCGACGCCAGATGACCCCTCAGTCCACAGCGGAAGCATCTCCTCTCCGGCTTCCTGTGGGACACATGCACCCAACCATCACGACGGCCCTCGCCACCCTCCCCCGCTCCTTCCCCACCTTCCGCGCCAGCCACAACAAACTGTGGGCTCTCACTACCACTGCGCGACTCCTCCACCCACCTCGATCGGTCCCTCTCTCACCGCGGCTGCCCCGACGGCCCCCAGCTACACCAGTGACAACAGCTCCGCCACTCCCGAGCACCCCATTTCTCACCGCACCCACCTCAGCCGCAACCCGCCTCGCTTTCCCGCTCCCAAACCGACCCGCTTCACCCTTCTCGCACCACCTCGCAACGACCCTGTCGCTCTCCCACTCGCACGCTCCCGCTCTCGCTCTCCTCGCCATCCCTCGATCTCTTCAATTCCAAAAGCCTCTTGGAACTGCTCATTTTCCACATTTCTTATTCTTTTAGTATCCAATTTTATTTCCTTTAGTGTGAATAGCAGACTTATCAAAAAACAGTGACCTGATCATCCTTCATTGCAGTCCGTCTTTGTTCCTCGTACCATGGTAGGAAATATCGCGATATATCGATGATATATCACTGGTATATCAGTATGGCGAGAAGCCCATACCGATATTAGCCCTTATATCGTTTTACCGCATATCGGTGATATCTGGCCGATATATCGACGATATATCACCCGTCGGTGATATATCGTCGAGACAGAGAATCTGCCAGGCTGGATTTCCATCGAAATTTGCCCCAAATCGCCCCATATCACCTAGTTTCAACCATTTCACCAGTATCTTGCTCCAAACTCATCTCCAAAGCTCTTCCTTCCTTACTTCCTTCCTTCCTTGAAATAACCTATAGATCTACTTCAAAATTTTTGTTGAAATTGTGAAATTTGTTTGGGGTTTTGTTCCTAGTTGTTATGTAATGCATATTCTTGATTTTTTTGGTAAGATTTGAAGTATTTAGGGAAGTAATTTGGGGTTTTTGAGTTATGTTGTGAAATTAAGTTATGGAAGCAATAAAGTCGGATCTCATGTTGTAGACATAGAAAATAAGATTTTATGGTGCTTTATGTTAACTAAAAATCAGTAATAATTAATTTCGTGAATTTAAAGTTGGATCTATAATTTAGTTAGATATTTGGGGAACTAATTTGGATTTTTAGATTTACGTTGTGAAGTTAAGTTACGTTATGAAAGAATAAAGTCAGATCTCATGTTCTAGACATAGAAAACAAGATTCTATGGTGATTTATATTAACTAAAAATTAGTAATTAGTTAATTCCATAAATTAAAAATTAGATCTATAATTTAGTGAGATATTTGGGGAACTAATTTGGGGTTTTTGAGTTATGTTGTGAAATTAAGTTATGAAAGAATAAAGTCGGATCTCATGTTGTAGACATAGAATAAAGTCGGATCTCATGTTGTAGACATAGATTACAAGATTTTATGGTGCTTTATGTTGACTAAAAATTAGTAATTAATTAATTCTGTGAATTAAAAATTAGATCTATAATTTAGTGAGATATTTTGGAAACTAATCTGGTGTTTTTAAGTTATGTTGTGAAATTAAGTTAAATTATGAAAGAATAAAGTCAGATCTCATGTTCTAGACATAGAAAACAAGATTCTATGGCGATTTATGTTAATAAAAAATTAGTAGTTAATTAATTCCGTGAATTAAAAATTAGATCTATAATTTATTTTCGTGTTTTGTGTCCCATGCGTGGTTCGTCATGAAATTGGTCTCAACTCTAGGTCTAGGGTGTTTTTTCTGGTAATGTATAAATATGGCCGATATGCGCGATATATGGGGTATACATGACCGATATGTGTGATATATATGTCTGTTTGTTGGTTATTTGTTGTTTTAATATCATGGATGATTTTAATTTTTGAAAAATGACAAAAAATGGCTTTTTTGAGCCATTTCCGACATTTCCACCGATATCGTTGATATATCGACGATATCCTTTTCCGGGCGGACCGATACGATGTCGATATCGAGATTTCCTATACTGCGTTGTACTCAATGGCATGATACACTTCTTCAATGTCTGAGCTAATTCCACCCGTCAACAGCTGACTTCTGATCCCTTCGAACTCGCTATTGAGACTGCCCAGGGAGACAAAAATCCTTTGCTTCCACATTTCATCCAAAAACTTCTTCTGATCAACAACACTAGTCCATATATGAAGTATCATAATAGTAGTAGTCCATTTCTTCCCATTTGGTCTTAAGGGCAGCATAGTAAGCAACAACAGAAAGTTCCCCTTGCTTTATACTGTAAATTTCCCTACTCAATTGATATATACGAATGTCTTGACGCTTCTCACCATACATACTTCTAAAGTGAGCCATTGGTCTCTAGCAGACTTCTTCTGAAGGATATGGTTGAATATTTGGGGAAACCACATTGATTATCCAGTTCCGACATTGACTATCTTCTGCATACCATTGATTATATGATTTATCTATAGTGGGGAGGGGTTTCTTTCGACCATCAATGTAGCCCCCACCCCCTCTCGACACAAGTGCAACTCCCATTGCATTGGACCAAATTATGTAGTATGTTTTAATAAGCTTCATCATCGTGATCTGAGTAGAGATGTTGTTCATCTTGATAACCATCTTTTCTTCGGCATTTTTGACTTTCATAATGAACACGAGCGGAAGAACACCAATCTGGGCACGCCAGACCATGCACATTCTCTGCAGTACCAGTCAATCTGGATGTTGGATCAAGCACATCCACGTGCGACTGGAGGTCGCACCAAAGAGCACCCAAGAGGGCGGTGGCGATACCACACCCAAAAAGGCTGTCGATTTGTGGTAACAAGGGTACATCGGTGATCTGGATCGACGATCTGACTGGACCCAAGCAAACAAGGGTGGGTTCTGCACCTAAGCAAAGGGCAACGATGCCCTAGATCTGGACACATGCACACAAGGGACCGAGAAAAGGGTCGGTGATGCCCTAGATTTGGACTAAAGCAAAAAGGGGAAGCGATGCTCTAGATCTGCGCGGTTGGAGGCGCGGTCTAGGAGGTTGGATCCGCCCTCAAGGCTGGAGACCGAGGCTCACGGTTGGTGGCGTGTGGCTGGAAACTGGAGGCTAGAGGCGTGAGTTGCACTTGAGCAAACAAATAAGGGCTCAAGCCCTAGATCTATTTGATCAGGCTTTCATACCGAGCATAAATCAACCACACGAAAGATCACACATTGATTTAACATGGAAAACCCTTGCAGGTAAAATAATCATGGGGAAACACACATGCCCTAATCTCCTTCTATTGAGATTAGGGTGTGCTTCTTTTCTTTCTCACACTGTTAACTTAATGGGGAGGGGGTGAGTACAATATATATAATATAGATAAATGGTCTCTCACCCCCGAAGACTCGTTTACCTATATGACTCATCATATATAATGCCCATACAACAACTAAGCCTTTTCCCACAATTAAGTAAGCTCGGCTAAATATATAATACACATAAAAATGTACTAAACCTTCTCCCACTATAAGTAGGGTCGGCTACATGGATCCTTGCTCAAATCCATGTTGAAAGATTCGACTATTTTTTACGCTGGCCGTCGACTACCTAACGCAACCCCTGCAAGAGTAGGGTTTGAACCCTGGTCTTTTGTGTGGTAGACACACTCTACTACCACTAGACCATTAAGTGGGTACAAATATATAATACACAAATAAATTAAATCTGAATACCCATTTATATTCTCTCTCATGATGTTAACCTCTAATCTAATGTCTTGAACTCTGAATACAACGACAAAGCCTTTTCCCACATTAAGTAGGGTCACCTACATGGATTCTTTGCCTCCATTAGATCTATCTTGGGTCATTTCTCGAGCTTAGATCTGAAAAACTAAGATCCATTTGTATAGTCTCATTTCAACACTTCTTAGGCGTTCCTCACCCTCTTTTAGCCAGTTCAACATTCCAGAATTCGCATCTTGGTGCATCGATTGACCTCCTTTGCAAATGACCAAACCACCTTAAGCGGTTTTCTCGCATCTTATCCTCGATCAAAGCTACACCAACTTTCCTTCTGATTGCATCATTCCAAATCCGATCTTTACGTATGTGTCCACATATCCACCTTAGCATTTTCATTTCTTCTACTGCTATTCTCTGCATATGTCTATGTTTCACAGGCCAGCATTCAGATCCATAGAGTATAACAGGTCTCACGGCTGCTTTGTAAAACTTTCCTTTGATTTTCAAAGGAATTTTCTTATCACAGAGAACAGTAGAGACTCCTCTCCACTTTAGCCAACTTGCATTTATTCTATTAGTAACATCTCCATCAATTTCCTTATCATGTTGCAAAATAGATCCCAAGTATCTAAAAGAATCTCTCTTCTGAATGTTATCGTCACAAATCTTCACCTCGATTCCTTCACCATTGCTTCCATCAAAAGTGCACTCCATATATTCAGTTTTAGCCCTACTTATACGAAAACCTTTAGTCTTCAAAGCATGTTTCCAGACCTCAAGCTTCTCGTTTATTCCATCTCCAGTCTCATCAATCAACCTAATATCGTCAACGTATAACATACACAAAGGTATCTTATCCTGAATGTGATTTGTCAACTCGTCCATAATCTAAGTAAACAGGAATGGACTCAAAACAGAACCTTGTTGCAGGCCAATGTTGATGTCAAAATAGTCAGTCTTCTCAGGCTATATCCTTACACAAGATGAAGCCCTATCATGCATATCGTTTATGAGGTTAATGTATAGAATAGATACTTGTCTCTTCTCCAAAAAAAATCTCCCTTGGAACAGAATCATAAGCCTTCTGCAAATCAATAAAAATTACATGGTCACACCATTTATCAACTTAACCAGCCATTTATCTCGACTTTTTTTACTCACGAACATAAAAAGGGGATAACCCTCCAACATCAAAGTTGAACAGAATTATAGTTTGTTATGATAAGCGAATAGTTACAAGTGTTTCTCAACATTGTATTTTATATTGTTCAACATTTGTGGCTACTTGCTATTTTTTCCATCACCTAATCTTATTAAATGAAAACGGAACACATTAAAATACTGCAGGGTCTTGACTCCCTATTCAATTAGTATAAAGTCCTTGCCCAACCTATGGCATCTTCCACATTTAAAAGTCATTTATTAAATAAAATAAAGTGTATTTGGCTAGGATTCCAATTCTACCAACAAATTAGGTTCTCAATAGTTCAGTTTTATATTGGTTATAGGGAATGTTTGAAAAAAAATGAAAGGCAGAATGAGTCATTCTCCTTGAATCCCATCCTGTTTATTCTTCATGATATATTGCAAAGCCCGTTATGTCATCTCTCAACAATGACGAGTGAATCCCACCAAGCTAATAGATCTAACCTTGCAATTCCAAATGCAGCAACTAAATTAATTGTTGCGAATCACGGAAGTGGAACACGCACAAATGATCAATCACGCAAGCACGCATACAAACGAATTTACAAGGTTCACCCGTAGCTAGGCTATGTCCTTTGGTGGCGGCGATCGATTTTCACTATGTGGAGAAAGAAGAAAGTATAGAGGATGTCGAGAGCCCTAACCCTAGGGCATGTTTGGTAACTGGGTCGGGTTGGATTGGAGTAACCTCCTGTGAATAGTAGTTGTTTGGATGGTTAGGAGGATTGGAATGATAAATGTGATATGATGTGATATTCATTGCGATGCAGCGTGGAACATGAATATAGGGCCACATATTTATTTAATTTTATCCGTTAATTTTATTTACGTTTATTTGAGTTGTCGCAATTTTAATTAAATAAACGAGATCGCCTGTGATCTCGATTAATTAGTTAACGATTTGAATTTCGAAATTAGTCGGTTAATTAGTTAGAGTCAATTTAGGATAATTAGTTAAATTTCTATTTTTGTAATCTCATCCCTCCTATATAAAGGGATGATGGTCCATTGTTTTAGGGAGTGCAATTGTTATAAAAAATTGAGATTTATTCTCTATCTTTCTCTCTCGTCTCTCTCCTTCCCCACGTGGTCCTCACGATTCCCTTCCTCAAATCTCTCATTCTCCGACGAGCTTTCTCCTCTCAACCCCTCCATTTCTTCCACCAAAAATCCACAAAGAAATTATTTTTCGCCGTCGCCGAATCCTATTTGCATCAATTGGTATCAGAGCATGGCATCTAGGTCGTCCTCACGATCTGGCGATCCCTCTCGTCACTCGTGAAGAAAGTCCAACGGAACTCGCCCCAACGACCGTGCATGGCGTGCTGAGGTTAGACAAACACTATCGAATATGCTCCAAATTCTTTCACAGAATAGAGATTCAATGACACGACAAATAAAAGAACTCATCGCCAAAAGGGACGGTGAAACTTTCGTCCAAGTTCCTGAGGAAGAAGGCCAAGAAAAGATCAACGTCTTCAACAATATGCTTGCTGTCCAGGTCGTGTCATACCTGCAATCAGAAGAAAAGGGGACTCCAGCGCCCTTCATAACCCTCCCAAGGGGTCCCGACACCACTCCCATGCCTCCGACCTCTCCCGACTCCACCCCCGCACTACCTCCACCACCTGCTGCACCCGTACCCCCTCCTGCCGCAACTCCCGCGCTACCGCCAGCACCCCCTCCGCGCGCTAGCCCTCGCAGCCCCGCCTCCCCAGCCCCGCCGATGCCTACCCAGGCCTCCCCAATCCTCGCCGCACAGCCGCAGTCAACCCCACCCCTGTCCCCGACCCCAACGGCCCCTCCCGCGACCCCACACCCCCAGTCCCCCGCCGCGAGGCCCTCTCTCCCGCTGCCCTCAACACCCCGCCAAAATCCCCTCCCGTTTCCAGCCCCTACCTCCCGTTACACCGACCCGAACTCCCGCAACCTGCCCCCACCCCGCTGTCATCCTTCCTCGTCCCGCGCCACCTCTTCCCCTCACCATCGCCCCTCCGCAAACCCTTTCCCGCAACCCATCACAGACCCGATCCCTCCCGCGCCAAACGGCGTCTCCCTGCATACGCCACTTCTCGCCGCCCCGCCTTTCTCTACCCGAGCCGCCCACACCTCCCTTGCGGCCTCGCATCTGCCCCCTGCCACGACCACGGACGAACTCGGCACCGCCCCTGGGATCCCAGTCTCTGCCGCCGGCGCCGCTTGATGAAGAGGGAAGCCCTAACAACGACCCCCCCTCTGAAAGGAATCAGATCCCTTAAAGTTAGGGATAGGAGGTTATTTTGGGAGATTTGCAGGGAGACCCCTCCCCCCATAAGTTTTTATCAAAAGGGTCACTTGGAGGATATAATATGCTATAAAATCCTTTTAAGTGAAGGGGTCGAACATTTGCAGCCATACCCCTCAATGGAGAAAAAAAATAAACGTAACATTGAAAGGGATCTAATTGGAGTATTTGAAGCTACCATTTCAAGAATGAATTCTCCAGCGGCGCATCGAAGATCCAACAATTCGTCGGGAGACGAATTTTTAAAAGCGGAGGAGAGTTGATGCAGCGTGGAACAGGAATATAGGGCCACATATTTATTTAATTTTATCCGTTAATTTTTTTACGTTTATTTGAGTTGTCTCAATTTTAATTAAATAAACGAGATCGCCTGTGATCTCGATTAATTAGTTAACGATTTGAATTTCGAAATTAGTCGGTTAATTAGTTAGAGTCAATTTAGGATAATTAGTTAAATATCTATTTTTGTAATCTCATCCCTCCTATATAAAGGGATGATGGTCCATTGTTTTAGGGAGTGCAGTTGTTATAAAAAATTGAGATTTATTCTCTATCTTTCTCTCTCGTCTCTCTCCTTCCCCACATGGTCTTCACGATTCTCTTCCTCAAATCTCTCGTTCTCCGACGAGCTTTCTCCTCTCAACCCCTCCATTTTCTTCCACCAAAAATCCACAAAGAAATTATTTTTCACCGTCGCCGAATCCTATTTGCATCAACTGGTATCAGAGCATGGCATCTAGGTCGTCCTCACGATCTGGCGATCCCTCTCGTCACTCGCGCAGAAAGTCCAACGGAACTCGCCCCAACGACTGTGTATGGCGTGCTGAGGTTAGACAAACACTATCGAATATGCTCCAAATTCTTTCACAGAATAGAGATTCAATGAAACGACAAATAGAAGAACTCATCGCCAAAAGGGACGGTGAAACTTTCGTCCAAGTTCCTGAGGAAGAAGGCCAAGAAAAGATCGACGTCTTCAACAATATGCTTGCTGTCCAGGTCGTGTCAGACCTGCAATCAGAAGAAAAGGGGACTCCAGCGCCCTCCGTAACCCTCCCAAGGGGTCCCGACACCACTCCCATGCCTCCGGCCTCTCTCGACTCCACCCCCGCACCACCTCCACCACCCGATGCACCCGTACCCCCTCCTGCCGCAACTCCCGCGCTACCGCCAGCACCCCCTCTGCGCGCTAGGCCTCGCAGCCCCGCCTCCCCAGCCCCACCGACGCCTACCCAGGCCTCCCCGATCCTCGCCGCACCGCCGCAATCAACCCCACCCCTGTCCCCGACCCCAACAGCCCCTCCCGCGACCCCACACACCCAGTCCCCCGAACCGAGGCCCTCTCTCCCGCTGCCCTCAACACCCCGCCAAATCCCCTCCCGTTCCCAGCCCCCTACCTCCCGTTACACCGACCCCAACTCCCGCAACCTGCCCCCACCCCGCTGTCATCCTTCCTCGTCCCGCGCCACCTCTTCCCCTCACCATCGCCCCTCCGCAAACCCTTTCCCGCAACCCATCACAGACCCGATCCCTCCCGCGCCAAACGACGTCTCCCTGCATACGCCCCTTCTCGCCGCCCCGCCTTTCTCTACCCGAGCTGCCCACACCTCCCTTGCGGCCCCGCATCTGCCCCTTGCCACGACCACGGACGAACTCGACGCCGCCCCTGGGATCCCAGTCTCTGCCGCCGGCGCCGCTTGATGAAGAGGGAAGCCCTAACAACGACCCCCCTCCGAAAGGAATCAGATCCCTTAAAGTTAGGGATAGGAGGTTATCTTGGGAGATTTGCAGGGAGACCTCTCCCCCCATAAGTTTTTATCAAAAGGGTCACTTGGAGGATATATTATGCTATGAAATCCTTTTAAGTGAAGGGGTCGAACATTTGCAGCCATACCCCTCAATGGAGAAAAATTATAAACGTAACATTGAAAGGGATCTAATTGGAGTATTTGAAGCTACCATTTCAAGATTGAATTCTCCAGCGGCGCATCGAAGATCCAACAATTCGTTGAGAGACGAATTTTTAAAAGCGGAGGAGAGTTGATGCAGCGTGGAACAGGAATATAGGGCCACATATTTATTTAATTTTATCCTTAACTTTATTTACGTTTATTTGAGTTGTCGCAATTTTAATTAAATAAACGAGATCCCCTGTGATCTCGATTAATTAGTTAACGATTTGAATTTCGAAATTAGTCGGTTAATTAGTTAGAGTCAATTTAGGATAATTATTTAAATTTCTATTTTTGTAATCTCATCCCTCCTATATAAAGGTATGATGATCCATTGTTTTAGGGAGTGCAGTTATAAAAAATTGAGATTTATTCTCTATCTTTCTCTCTCGTCTCTCTCCTTCCCCACGTGGTCTTCACGATTCTCTTCCTCAAATCTCTCGTTCTCCGACGAGCTTTCTCCTCTCAACCCCTCCATTTTCTTCCACCAAAAATCCACAAAGAAATTATTTTTCGCCGTCGCCGAATCCTATTTGCATCACATTGCGTGTTATATTAATTTTTTAATGATTCTAATATGTTTAAGTTAATTTTTTATTTTAAAAATATCATAGCAAAGAAAATGTGCGATCCACACAACTAATTCCAACCAAGGAATGCAGAGTAGGGGGTATGCCAAGTTACCCTGGGGTAACCTGGCAACCGAACGAGCCTTGGGAGAGTTTATATAGTACTCCCGAACAGATGGATCCGTGATACAAACGGATCCATTTACCTGAATAGATCCCCGTCTTGTTGGAGTATGGTATGGTAGGTGGGGGTGCATATGATGGTTCTTCAACCCGAGTAAGATAATTAGGATTCAAGGTATATCAACATTAGTTCTTGACCATTAGACTAATAGTAAGTTAATAACAACTAAAAAGTAACAAACAATTGACCTAAAAACAAGCTAACATTTCTATTAAAATTCCTTCAACAACTATCGATGGAGTTTTTACTCTTCAGCGCCTTATTTTGTGCCCACGACCCGCCTTGCCTCAGGTCGCCCTAGATTTCTTCGCTTAATCAAGGTCATGGGTTTAAATCTCAATATCGGTATCCATATTGGTATCATGTTGATACAATATTTTGACGACATCGCTCATATCGACGTCGATTTGTGAAGGTCCGAAAAAGGTGCCCATATCATCATATCGGTATTGATATCAATCCTTTGGCTATATCGATATCTCGTTGATACATCAAGATATCTAAAATCATGGTCAGGGCCAAGGTACACACCTCGAGGCATGCTTTTTATACCATGCGGCCGACTGGGTTAAAACTTGACATCTTTTCCTTGAGAAAGCATCCACCAAACTTGGTTTAAGCTTACTCGTCTCTCCAGATGCCAATACCAACCCGTTCGCATCACCACCCCCCTTCTTGCCACTCATCCATTTTCATCGTTGTCGAAACTTTCATTCCTATAAGCATAAGTCCCTTCACCCACATGCATCGATGACGACTCGACTTACACCTAATTTCCAATGAAATATCCAACCAGTGGCCGAACTCACATAGGGCGGCGATTGGGCCTCATTCATGATCAAGTACATCTGGAAGCCTGTTTCCAATACTAGAGCAACACATGAGCTCCCCCTCCCTAGTTGACTACTTTAGCATTCAGGTCATGAGGCAATTGGGTTGATGCGATATGGAATCAGAAATTATGGCTAAAATTAGGGATTTTATCAAATTAGGATTTTCCGTCTACTTATTAGGGTTTGATTATTTAGGGTTGGGTTAGTTTTGTTTTAGCCAATTAGAGTCCGATGTAGTTTCCTATTTTATAAATAATGAGGTCCTATGTGTTAATTAGTTAAATTAGGAGTATAATTAGGATTTGTATCTGCTAGAAAATAGGAATGCGGAAGCAAAATGATAAACAAAGCATAGAATAGAGAAAGATAAACATGAAGAACAAGATTTTTACGTGGAACCGTACTTCTTAAGGAGGGGGGTGAAATCACGGGAGAAGGCCTCAAAGGGCCATATGCTTCATTGCGTTTTCTCAATGGATACATAAGGTTTGGGGCTCCTTATATAGCCTCCCCAGAGCCTCCAAGTCCCACCGCTGGTAGATGTGGGACTAAACACTGGGATGGGGTAAATGGATCCTGGAGTGATCCATTTACCCATCTACAACTCATGTGGCGCCATGCCAAATACTCCAACACTCCCCATCAAGCTGGAGCATGCAATACTCAGCTTGGACAGACATAAAGAAACTCAACTCATGCTACATGTCACTACAGACAATATCAACGCGCACAACTGTCGGCTGTTGTCAAGGACATTGCTTCTCATGACGTACATGTGAGGAAGGACGAACGGGCTGGAGTGAGTGGAGAAGTCTCCTCGTCGGAGAACTGGGTCTCTCCCATCTGGATCAGAGAATGGTACTCTATTCTGGAGTCTCTATGATACCACATGAAAATCCTTGCCCACATGGCATAGGGAATGATCCTCTACTCTGGAGTCCCTATGGCTCACATGAAAACTCTGGCCGAAACAACAAGAATGATGGGGACCACGAACTGAAGAAGACCATGCGTGTTGAACTGCAGACTCGGAACCTGACATCGAGTTTGAACATATGACAACTGTAGAGTATGGAAGAAACTGCTAGTTTCGATAATCTGACATCTGGAGATGACTTGTGACTCTACATATACTCCCCCTTTCTCCCATACTAGTGGGAATATATGTCATCGACTATGTTAGGAGACGACAAGAGTAATGGGGGTAAATAAAACATGCCTAAGCTGATAATCATCAATCATTTTTTCGTCTTTTCAAATATTTTTTTCTCGGCTATTTCCTTTTCTCTCCTTTTTCTAATAGCCGTCACACATTTTTTTAAATCATTTTTAAGCCGTTCAATCTTTTTTTTACGACTTTGCAACATTTTTTCCTTCTCTCTCTTTTTCTTTTACCTTTTTTAAAGCAGTCGTAGCCCACTTGGGCCTTACAATAAATAACCCCACACATTTTTTTAAAAGACACGACCCTTCAGGCTTTAGGATTCTTGGGAATCCTCTTTCAAAGTCGCCGTCCCCGAGGGGGGTTTTATATGTTGCCCAGAAGCACGCCGCTCAACCTGGAGAGGCCTCGTGGAGGCTGTTGGTTCGCCGCCCCTAGAGAGTTGCGACGAAAGGCGCCGCCGCTGCCATGAGTATAGTGAAGGAGGTCCCCACGAAGGGGGGAGTTGTCGCACACGCGAATGCCGCGCTGGAGATGCGGCATCGCGTTTGGAGGAGCGCGCGCAAAGAAGGGGATCGACGCCACTGCTTGGGTGTCGCCTCGCCTGAAGTTTGCGCGACGGAGGAAGATGTGAGCGGAGAGGCCGCCTGGAAGGTGCTGGGTCACGAGCAGTGCCGCCGCCAGCCCGATTGGGAAGGAGGTTCTGCGGGTCGCCTGGGAGCGTTACCGATGAAGATGCGACCTAGGCTTGAGGAGGATACACTGCCTTGGTGCGGGTGATCGAGGACTCCGTGCGAAGGAGGGGGCGCAGCTTGGAGGGTCTGCACCTTCGCGCGATTGTGCCTAGAGGTTCCGTGCGACCATATGGGAGAAGATGCAGGTCCGAGTGTGGGATGCTTCTTGGGTGCCGCCTGCACTCGAAGAAGATGGGCATGCTGCCGTCGAAGGATCTGGAGAAGGGCCTCCCCTTATGGGAGAGGGCTCCGTGCGGTGCTGGAACGATGGTTTTGCATGAGAACGCACTTTGCAGAATTAGGGTTCCAACAGGAACCCTAATTTTTCTCCACCCAACGAAGAAGAGATCTTGGACAGAACTTGAATCAAACAATAATCATCTTCAAGAAACAACCGAATCTCGGAAAAATAATGTACATAAAAAAATCCTCGAGAAACGAACTCGCTCTGATACCATGTTAGAAAATAGGAATGCGGAAGCGAAATGATAAACATAGCGTAGAATAGAACCCTACTCCCTAAGGAGCGGGATGAAACCACGGGAGAAGGCCTCAAAGGGCCACATGCTTCATTGCGTTTTCTCAATGGATACAGGAGGTCTGGGGCTCCTTATATAGCCTCCACAGAGCCTCCAAGTCCCACCACTGGTAGATATGAGACTAAACACTGGGATGGGGTAAATGGATCCTGGAGTGATCCATTTACCCTTCTACAACTCATGTGGCGCACAACCAAATACTCCAACGGTATCCTATTTATTTTTATTTTGTAATATTACGCTTCTCCTCCCAAATCTCATGCACCCATCGTGCTTCTTCGTTCTTCCTCTCCAATTTTCTTTCCACCCACTACCCAAAATTCCCTTTTTGCATCGATTAGTTTAAGAGCATGGCGATTGACTTTTCCCTACGATTCAACGATCTTGTTAAATATCGGAGCGCAAGGTTCTATGGAATTTGTTCGTGTAATGACTTGTATCAATAGAGGGTTGTTTCCATTTCAAATCTTGTTTAGTGGTACAAATATGGTTGGACTCATTATCCGAAGAAGACATGTTTCCTCCCACTGAATTGGGACATGCTACATCACCCATACACGACGTTGACGAGAGCACAAATGAAGAAAATCACGAGGAGGTTGATGTCCGTGACATTCTCGCTAGTACAAAACCCATACAAAATGAATCCGAATTTTACAACAGAGGAAAAGAGGAAGAACAACCCTCTTCTGTGGATTCTCCCCCTTTGCCTTGTGAAGCCGTCGCCACCGCACCACCGATGTCGACACCTCCACCATAACCCTCCCTTGCGTTAGCACTGCCATCGCCCTTCCCCTTCATCATCTCTATAGAAGGCCTCCACCATGCTAATCCCATCTCCTTTGCTGAAAACCCCATTGCCTAGCCCGCCACCTCCCGTTGTCCTCACTGCTGAAACCCACACTCACTCCAACTCCTTACATCGCTGATTACCCCCCTCCAACCTTGGTATAGAGGCCTAATCTACGGTGCGTTGCTGCTACTGTCATCAGTCGGCCAATAATCCCCATCGCCATCATGGGTGTCGATCCCTCATATGGTGCCACTCCAAACCCTCGTATGAGGTGAATCCCCGTCGACATCGTTGCCAACCGATCTGCATAGATCAACACCCCCTCATGGATTGCTATCATAGCCTACTCCGAGTAGTGCGCCACGACCACAGCTTGACACCGTGGTTGAAGACTTGAAAACCTCACGAACACCATTTATTCCTCCAACTTCCATGTCACCGTCGCTGAAGCAGGATGGGAGGAGAGAAAGCCCTAGCAACCTTTTTTGAGGGGATCTCCCACTTGCGAATCGAACCCTTAAAAAAGAGATTAGGGGTTGTTAAGTGGGTTTTTCAAGGAGGCCGCTCTCTCAAATACTTTATCTAAAGTTGAGAATATGTGAGAACTTATGGGGAGGATTTCATTTTAATAAAGTAGATAAATTACAGAAATGCCCTCTAATTTTAAAAATACAAAAAATGTTGAAATTTGAAAAAATTTTAAAAATACAAAAAATAATGAAATTGGAAAAATAAAATTAAATCCTAATCCTATTGGAATGCCTATTGCAACTTGTTACCCTAGAGCATTATAGAAGATGCCGAGTCGCTAGATGCATCATATTCTTCCCATCACAGTGTATTTTAGGCATTCTCTCTTCATGGCTTCATTGAATTCTGTGGCACACATGTTGAAAATGCCACATCGAGTTTTCAATCATGATTTGATGGACATTAATGATAATTGCGGGAGAATTACACCGTTGGCATGGACTCCACTGTTTGCTCCACATCTATTCTTCCAGCATCAGATCGAGTACACCCAGCCCATGTACGAAGACATTGCATGGACTCCACTTTATGCCCCATATATACTTATTCCAACACGGCTTAAAGGAAGCCAAAATGGAGTCGTCACATCTCGTGTCCGATGATCAAGCAACTCATCAAGAGATGAGTTTTCCGAAGCGGTATAGAGTTGATGCATTGCTGAATTAGAAATAGGGCTAAAATTAAAGATTTTATCAAATTAGGATTTTCTGTCCGTCCGATTAGAATCTGCTTGATTTATGGTTAGGGTTAGTTTTATTTTCGTCCAATTAAAGTCCATCGCAGTTTCCTATTTATTTGAATAATGAGGTCCTATTGACCTTTAATTAGTTAATTAGTTGAGTAAGCTTAGGAGTCAAATTAGGATTTGTTTGATATTTATGTTTATTTTGCAATATCACCCCTTTTATATAAAGGAGTTATGGGGCATTATATTAGACAATTCACATTAAATCAAATCGGAGTTTCCCCATATCTCCTCCATTTCCCCTTATCTTCCCCACATTTCTCCACCCAAGCCTCATACAATCGTCGCGCTTCTTTGTTCTTTCTCTCCTCTAAATTTCTTGTTTTTTGAGTAAAAAAAGGGGGAAACACTCCGGAGGTGTCTTCCCCAAGCTTTTATTAAGAGGGAAGTGTTACGGAATCTCCTCTAAATATCTTTCAATCCAAAATTCCTTCTTTGCATCTTGCCAGCAATATGGACCCTGTTGAAGTATGTAATAGAGGGGTAATTGGATCCCTCCAGGATCCAATTACCCCCCACTTATGTTTAGTCTCACATCTACTATATGTGGGACTCTGGTATGTGTGTGGGGCTATATAAGGAGCCTCACACCCCATGTACTTATTGAGAAAATTAATAAGAAGATCCGGCCCTCCGAGGCCTTCTTCCATGATTTCATCCCGCTCCTTAGGGAGTAGGGTTCCACGTAAAATCCCAAGCATTCCATGTTTATCTTTCTTTTTTTTATTGCTCCGTTTATCGATTCACTTCCGCATTCCAGATTTCAACATGGTATCAGAGCAAGTCGTTCTTAGGATTTCGTTTTTATGAGGGGCAACACCTTTTGTTCGTTTTGATATTTGATTATCTGTTCAAGGTTCTGTGCATATATTCTTTTGAGAATGTAATCTCAAGATCTGTTCGAAGTTCTTCTCCATCAACGGTGTTCTAGGGTTTCTTCCTGAAACCCTAATTCTAAAGATCCGATTCATATACATGGGCGAAACTCTTCTCGCATCGATTCATCAAAACCCTAGATCGTGAAGACCTTGTTCTCGGCCAGAGATGGGATCATGCGAGGCTCTTCTCGCATTGGCGACGCTCCATGGCCGTCGCACCTATGCTCCAGAGGACCATATCTGAAACCCGCCATCACTAGCGAGATCCAGGCAGTGGCAACGACGATAATACTGAAATGAAGGTACAGATATCGTCCACATCTCCGACGACATGATATCTTCTCCAACACCGAACCAGGCGGCGATGCCCAAGCCCGAGAGGAAAAAATAAGGGCAGGGCGGCGACACATAACTTGCGCACGTCGTCATCCCCTCTAGCAAACCTCCAGGAGGCGCCACCCTCCTTTTTCGAGAGCAACATGTAGGTGGCTCATGGTCTTTTTAAGCGGTTTCAGATCATTGCCAATCTTTAGATCGCCGCCAGGCTTCAAGCAGAGTGAAGGCACATCCTCCCGACGAAGCCCCCATCTGTGCCACTTTGATGCCCCCTACCCCCGATTCGGCGACAACGACACAAGAGAAGAAAAGCCCCAAAGGGGGCAGCGTTCTTGAAAAGAGGGGTTCCCCAAGTGCGAACCCTAAATGAGAAGTGTTGTACTCAAGTGGGGCTACGGTTAAAAAAAAGAGGGGAGCTGCTTATTTCAGACCCAATAGGACTTGTATTAAAAAGAGAGAGAGAGAGAGGAGAGAGGAAGGCCAAAAGAGAAAAAATGGCATGATTTTAAAAAAAGAGGGAAAGCTGAAAAGATGATGAATGGCTTGAAAAAAAGAGAGGCTACGTACAAAAAAGCCACACGTAAAAAAAGGAAGCATAAAAAATGCATGTTTTGTTTCTCCCAACTTGATGTTATATGCTCTTTATTCTATCAAGTATGGGAGAAAGGGGGAGATAAAAATGGAGTCTGCAGGGCTTCTACTGCCCGACCATGACAGACAGACCAACACTCCAGACTGCTACTGCGATCATCCATCTTCACCAAGCATCAACTTCTTCATCAGGACGTGTACTTCTTTCACTACCTGACTATAACTCCGTGCTGGACTTCTTCGACTCCGACTCTTCTCCCGGCACAATGGAGATACGTTTTGGTGACCTGATATCTCAATGACCCTACAAGCATGGCAAAGATACGTTCCGGTGACCTGAAAGTCACAGACCCACCCTCGAGTAAGGTCTTCTACCAGCAACATACACATATTCTTCTTGTGATATATCGTGTGAAGATGTGTTGTATACTTTTTCTTTTTGTTGCAAGCTGCAACTTTCTCAGCTCCAGCTTGATGGGAAGTGTTGAAGTATGCAATAGATGCTCATTGAGAAAATCAATAAGAAGATCCAGCCCTTTAAGGCCTTCTCCCATTGTTTCATTCCGTTCCTTATGGAGTAGGGTTCCACGTAAAATCCCAAGCATTTCATGTTTGTCTTTCTTTATTTTATTACTCTATTTATTGATTCGCTTCCGCATTCTAAATTTCAACACAACGACATTAGTAACTCCAAAATGGGAGTGCTCCAGAATAGGAAGGGGTAAGGAGGTAAGGCGTCAAGAAATCTCCTCTAGGAGAATCGGTAATGAATTCCTAGCATCGATGCCTCGAATCCCCCCTCTAGCGTCAACATAGCCGCCATTGCCTCTACTATTACCTCCTCAACCTCCATTTCCACCGTCTCCATTGCTTTCACCTTTGACACCACTGCCTCTGCTTTTGAAGCTCCTGCGTGCCTCAGTCACTGCCACCGTAGAAAGGGCATCAAATCCACAATCGAAACTCCAAATATGAAGGACACACGACTGACCCAAAGCGTTAGCATCCTTGGAAGCGGTTGTTGAACGCTGGTGACTTCCACCATAATGTCCAGGCTCTAGATTGTGCTTAGGCCTTTGTAGACCACATCAATAAGATATCTAATGGGATGCACGACATCACGGATAGCCTTAAATCCACGACATCTCAAAGGAATGATTGTGAGTGAACGAATCCTCCTAACGCACGTGACGTGATGCTGTTGTGGAAAATCAACGTCACTAGTGTAGATGAATCAACATCCCTACTCAATAGATGCTCCTCTTCTCGTGCCATAAGCCTATGCACATAGATTAGCGTATCACCAAGTTATACGATGTTGTCGTCAAAACTCGAACCAAGCACAAGCCACAAGTTTTCATTTGCTTTCGAGAAGTTCCTATCTGATGCAGCATGGGAATACAAATTGGAGCTCAATTAGAGTTTTTCGTTCATTCAAATTTATCACTCTGGATTTTATTTTTTCGTCCATTTAATTAGAGTCAATAAATTAATTAGAGTTATGTTAATTTTATTTACGTCCAATCGAGTCCTTTACAATTAATTAGTTAGAGATAATTAGAGTTCAATTATAGTAAGTTAGGATTTGAACTTTATTCTCTTTCTTTTTTGGTAATTCCACCCCTCCTATATAAAGGGGATGGAAACCCATTATTTTACTTAGAGTTGAAGTTGAATTTAAATTGAGATTTATCTAATTTATCTCCCCCTTCTATCTTGTCCCTCCTCACGATCTCCGCGGTATTTTTTCCTCAAATCTCTCGCAACTGGCGAGTCTTATCTTCTTCCATCGTCTAATTTTCCTCCACCAAATATTTTCATCTTCAAAATTAGTTTTCATCGTTGAATTTTTTTTGTTTGCATCAATTGATATCAGAGCATGGCCTACAAATTGTCATCATGATCTGACGATCTGTTGATGCATTCAAGGAGTTCTCAAGTAAAAACGGTTTGCTGCAAGGACCGTGCATGGCATGCTGAAATTGAAGAATCGTTTGCCAACTTGCATCAGATTTGTGAGGATATGCAAGCTTTGGCGAATCAACCACGAGATCCTCGGAATATTAAATCTCTGACATGTCAACTGGAAGAAAACATTGCTAAAATCATTGCACATGAAGGAACCAAAGCACCACCTCTCGGCCCTGACGTCGCTATCCAGGAAGATCCCCAACCATCGTCCCTCTACAACCCTCGACAACGACCACCATCGTTGCCTACCTCAACGCCACATCTTGCCACCTTCCCAAACCCATCACCAAAACCTGCTCCCGCCACCCCAACACCTTCGCCAGTGAGCCCACCACCGTAGCTTCCCACCAACACCACAATCCCGCCACCACCCCTACTGTGGCTCCAGTAGCCCTATTGCAACCACCCCCACTCCATGCCCACTATCTTTCCCCCAGCTCCTCTCAGCCACCCTTGCGCCATTATCGAACCTGGCTTCAGAGCCAACCCCATCTCCGCCACAACC
Organism: Ottelia alismoides; assembly: GCA_037367405.1. NCBI lineage: Eukaryota > Viridiplantae > Streptophyta > Magnoliopsida > Alismatales > Hydrocharitaceae > Ottelia > Ottelia alismoides. The sequence goes on from JAZKJV010005974.1 coordinate 253,567, forward strand.
TCCCATCATCCCCACAATGCAGCCACGACCGTCTCTGGAGCAGTCCCCATCCCCTCGCCCCTTCCCATCTCACGCTAAGGATTGCCACCACTAGCCCTCATAGCTTCATCACCACCGCTGCCACTACCCCAAAGACTTATCGTCGACTGTGCAACATGAGCCACCGCTACCACCTCTCCATCCGATGCTATCGGAGAGGACAATACGCTCTCTGCCGCCCTTGCACAACTCCATGTCGTAGCTGTGGCTGGAACTGTAGCCGTAGGGTTTGACTTCGTCGTATGGAGTGGAAGGACAAAACCCGTCGACGACGTATGGAGGATTCTCTCTAGGAAACCACACTTCAATCCCATAAAATTATGGATATTCAATGGTCCTAGGATATTTGTACGAAAGCCCTTCTACCAAAAGTACTTTACAACAGAGTCTAACTTGGAGAAAGAGCCAAATGGAGATTCTTTTCAAGCAAAGGGGTAGAATTTTATGGAAATGCCCCTCAGTGGAAAATAATTATAAACAAGAAGAAATTGGAGGAAATTGACCCACCAATTTCAAATGAAATCCTCCAATGTCGCAAGTCGCAACCAGAGATCACACAACTCATTAGGAGATGAGTTTTTTGACGCGATAGAGAGCATGGCCTCAAATTTCAGCGAAATTCTGTCGAATTTCTGTCGAATATCGATATCCAATCGAAATCGAAATTCGACCGAAATGACCGAAATGACAGAAATATGGGAGTGTGAGTACAAAAAATGACCGAAATGACCGAAATTTCGGTCGAAATTCCACCGAAATTCCATCGAAATTCTGTTTTGGTCGATACCGAAATGATGACCGAAACCGACATTTAAGGCCTTGATAGAGAGCTGACGCAGCATAGAAAGACAATTATCAATTAGGTTTTTACTTTTTCGTCAGTTTAATTAGAGTCGATAAATTAATGAGAGTTAGGATTAATTTTATTTATATCCAATCGAGTCCACTGCAATATCAATTATTATTTAAATAATAAGACTGCTCATGATTTCCAAATAATTAATTAGAGATAATTGGAGTCTAATTAGGGCAAATTAGGATTTGAATTTTATTCTCTTTCTTTTTTTTGTAATTCCAACCTTCCTATATAACGTGGATGGTAGCACATTGTTTTAATCAGAGTTGAAGTTGAATTTAAATTGAGATGTATCTCATTTATCTCCCTCCTCTTTTCTTCCATTACGCGATCTCCACGATTCTTCTTCCCCAAATTTCTGACAACTAGCGAGTCTTCTCTTCTTCCACTCTAATTTCTTCTCCACCAAAATATTTTGCCGCCAAAATTATTTTTCACGGTTGAATTTTCCCATTTGCATCACTATCGTACATCTCAAACATCAGGCATCGATCTCGCACCTCAACCATTGTTTACTCAGTGTTGCAGAAGTCAGTAGTCGGTATTCAATCGGAGGGGTCACTGAATAGAGAATAACTGGTATTCGGGCGACTATTCAGGATTATTTGATTTTGTATTTTTTTATTATTTTAAATATAAAAATGAATTCTAATATATATTTTTATACATATATGATCACCAATTAACAAGAATCCAAGATAAAAGTACCACTCAACATTGTGCATATATATATATATATGGAATTTTGACATTTGTGGTGACACCATGATCAATGGTAACACTTAAGAATTAAAAATAAAAAATAAAAAAAATAAAAATTCCAACCGTCATTCACCAATCGACTAGTTAGCTGAATAGCCAGTCGACTATTTGGTATAGTCGGCTGACTATTGCAACACTGGTCTACTCCCATAAAAACTTTCCTCGAGCATTCATAACATCGGTGGCCCAGGGTATTGCAACAAAAGCCTCTGACGTCATGCTTATGCGTTCACACAATATGCCTCATCTTCTCCCATCGATAAAGCATACTAATGCCCATTTGACCACGTCTGTACTATCTTCGATTAATAATAAGAGACCATGACCGATCGCCCACCTTTATAGCCTCTTCTGTAGCGACATCACTTCCATCATTCTTTATCCCCCTTTCTCCAAACTAGTGACCTCTTTGTTATTCGACATGTTGATATGCCTTGAATCCTAACCATTTGACCTAGGTTGAAAAACCATCGTATACACCCCCTCCTACTATACCGTAACTCAATTTTTTATTAACAGTTCTATTTCTATTCGGGTATATGGATCCATTGTATCAAAGATCCATCTGTACCGGAGTACTAAATAAACTCCCTTGGGGTTATGTCTCTCTGCTTCCTTTGTACTTTCTTTTCTCTACATAGTGAAAATCGATCGTTGCCGCTCAAAGACATAGTCCAGTTATAGGTGAACTTTGTAAATTCACGTGTCTTCGTGCTTGCTTGATTGATCATTTGTGTGTGTCTCGCTTTCGTCGATTTGCCACCGACTGATTTTATAGCATCTGATTCCGTCAAGATCATGAAGCAAGATGATGTCGCGAAATCTGAAGATCGAGAAGTTCACAAGGAAGGATGGATTCAATCTATGGCATATTAAGATGTACACATTTCTGAAGCAGCGGGGCATTTGGGCGCTGTTTGACCAAGAGAAGGTGAAAGCACTCGAACCCTTCAAGTTGATAGTGCATGAAAAGAAGGCGCACTCGATGATCATGCCGTGTTTGACGGATGAGATTATCGAGAAGATCGTCGATGAGACATCAACGATCAGTCTGTGGTTAAGACTCAAAAGTCTATACATGACGAAGTTTCTGACCAACGAATTATTAATGAAGCAAGGTCTGTTCTCTCTTTGCATGCATGAAGGTACATCTTTTAAAGAACATCTAGATCACTTAAATATGTTGTTGATGTATTTGATAAATATAGAAGTTAAGATTGAAGATGAGGATGCTTCATTGATTTTGTTGGTTTCTCTTCCGCTACCGTATGAGAATTTAGTGCAGTCGTTTATTGTGGGGAGAGAAGAGACAACCCTAGAGGCAATTCAGACGAGTCGGCATACGCGTGGACTTTGACATATGGCTATCGGGAAGCATGACTCTAATGTTGCATGTTTGGTTATGACCCATGAAAAGAGTCATGCCAATTTTCGATACACAAAGAAGGGAAAGCAAAAGTTTAAGTCGAAGAATCACAATTTTAAGGACACTTGTAATTAATGCAAGGAACCTGAACATTGAAAGAAGGACCACCCGAAGAAGAAAGGAAAGCCACAGTTGCTGTAGTGGCTCAGGGAGGCGCATATTTTAAAGATGATATGGTTCTTGCCATCACAGATCAGTAGACGAAAAACATCACATGGAATTTTGATTCAAGCTGTTCTTATCATATGATTCCTAATGAAGATTGGTTCTACACCTATGGGAGGATAGATGGTAGAAATATCGTCATGGGAATGATGCAATGTGCAAGATAGTAGGGATCGGCTTTGTGAAAATCAATATGCATGATAGAGTTGTGATGATGGTGACAGAAGTATGCTATGTTCCTGATATGAGAAAGAACCTTATATCCCTTGGAATCTTTGGCTTTAAAGGATAAGGTACAACTCTAAAGGTGGAGTTATGCATGTTGCCAAAGTCGGGGCGATTGTCATCAAGGGTAACAAGCATAATACCCTATATGTCATGCACGAGTCTACATTTATTGCTTTTGTTGCAGTGGTGTGTCAAGCCGTGAAATCTGATTCAGAATTGTGACACACGCAGTTGGGGCACATGAGTTAGATGTGGATGAATATCCTTAGTTAGAAGGGTCTCATCGGGGATCTTAAGAGATCCAAGTTGGAATTCTGTAAGCATTGCATGTTACAGAAATAACACATGAAGCAATTCAATGTAGCTATTCACAAGACGAAGGAGATGCTTAACTACATCCATGCTGATAGATAGGGCCCATCCCGAGTCCCATCTTTGGGATGTGCTAGGTATGTTCTGCCTATTGTTGACGATTACTCCAGGATGGTTTGGATATACATGATGAAACACGAAAGCAAGGCATTTTAGACCTTCAGGCAATAGAAGATCTTGGTGGAGAACCGAACTTCCAAAAATATGAAGCATCTACATACAGATAACATGTTGGAATTCTGTCTGTCAGAGTTCAACGAGTTCTGCAAGGAGGAGACGCTTCCCTGTCGAAAATACGTCACAACAGAATGGAGTTGCAGAACGAATGACCATGATGCTTCTGTAGAGGGCAAGGTGCATGCTCTCTAATGCTGTACTTGGTTGAGCATTCTAGGCTGAAGCTATGAATACAATTTGTTACTTGGTGAGTCGGAGTCCCACATATCCTATTGGCCGCAGGACACCCGCGGATGTATGATCTAATAATCATGCTGATTATTTAGTTTTACGAGTCTTTGGTCATGCTGCCTATTACCATATTAGTGAAGGGAAACTAGAACCAAGGGCAAAGAATGCGGTGTTTACATGTTAAAGTGCATGAGTAAAAGGGTATAATCTTGTCAACTTCTGAGCATATAACTATTATTAGCAGGATTGTTATATTTTATGAGAATCCATGCTTCACTTGAGTGGTGAGTCTGTTGATGCATGGATATGTGATGATGTGCACGAACAAGTGGAGTTCGAACTGACATCAAATAATGATCATGTAGTTGATTACACAACTCCTGATCATGTTGATGTTGAATAATCTGAAGCTGAGTAATCGGAGGAGAGGCAACCAAGTGTTGCTACTGATTGGTCCTGTAGAGAGATACATCCTGACGAGTCTGAAAATCACCGGGTTAAGAATGTGTTTTTTATCTTCGTGACTGAAAATAATTAAAGCGTTCGTTGTAGGCGGCGATCGGAAACAGTCAAGAAAATAACCACAAATTTTAATCAATTTCAATCAAGTGGTTTTATGTTTATTTTACTTGGGCAAGTCCTAAGGTCGATCTCAAGGAGGCAAAGGAACAACCTAGATTAATGTCTATCCAATTTCGGGTTCGGTTTTCAAGGCGGTCTTTTTTTTAGAATTTTTAATGCAATAAAGGGATGCACAATGCAAATTCGGCCTATTTTAGGGACTAAAATGTAAAATTCACTCAAACAATGTCCGAAAAATACGAAACTTGGCCGAGATGATAACTATGACAAAATTAGTGCACTGTAATTTTTTTGGAATTTTCTGATGCAATATGAATTTTTTATGAATTTTTAGATGCAAACAGAATGATTTTCAATATTTAATTATAATAAATATTAAACCTACTTATTTTCGAGAAATAAAATTATCTAAGATCTATCACTAAGTGATGGATCTCAGAAAAATCCTAAATCTCGAAAATGTGGAGTTGAATACCTATTAAAAATTAAACAAAGGAATATGTAAAATGATTTTTACAGGGCAAATGATGCATGCAAATGCAAAGATTTTTTGGCACAATGTCAAGCAAAATTATTTCTACAATATATGATTTTTGGGGAATTTTTATAGCAACAGTTAATCAACTATGAGTTTCAGAGCACAAATTGGGCAAAATTTGCAAATTTCAACAGAATAATTGATTATTAATTAACCGTTAATCAGAAAAATATCCACAACATATCAAAATGTAGAGAATTAATTGACGAACATCATGCAATTTTTTAATAAATAAAATGATGTCTGAAAGAGGTTCAGAAACTAAGGGGAGTACAGGGGTATGAATGCAATAGATATAAATAAATGAAATATGCAAAAGAGCCTAGATGTAATTACCCTAAAGTTCCGGGGGCCTGAATGCAAAGTTCACAGAGAGGCACGTGCGCAGCACGTGCCCTCTGGTCTGGGACTGGAACGCAATAAGGCGGAGCTCCGGGGGTGCAATGCAATTGACCCAGGTGGTCACGTGCGTAGCACGTGACCCCTGGATGGCAGCTGAGGGCGTCCCCCACACACGCGCTCCGCGCGTGCTGGGGTCTCGGGCCTGGCGCCCGGTGACGAAGGCGGAGATGAGGCGGCGGGCGGAAGGGCCTCCGGTGACGCGGCGTTGAAGAGGGCCGAGCAGCTCTGGGTTGTGTCGGGGAAGATGGCGTGGCTGCGTTGAATGTCGATGACGAAGAACGGAGTCGGAGCTCGACCCAGGAGGCGGTGAAGGGGCGTTGGCGAGGATAATGGTGAGGTCGTGGAAGCTAGTCGGTGGAGCAGTTTGCAGGAGACGAAGGCTGTTGAAGTCGGTGGCGTTGTCGGCGAAGCTCGAAGCGGAGAAGTACGGTGGTCGATGAAGTCGGAGACGATGAACGGGGTTGTCGAAGAAGCAGCGAAACTCGATGAAGAACGAAGCGGTGAAGTTGCGTGTCGAAGACGATGGTCGGTGGCTCGACGCCGTTGGCGGAGCAGCAGCAGCAATGGCGTCGCGGAGGGCGCGTCTGCAACGAGGCCCGAAGGGCGTCGGATCTCGCCGGGAAGAAATGGAGGCGCTGTCACCGCCTCCGTTGCGTTGGCGACCAGGCTATCGGCGGATGAGGATTTCTGGGGGCGAGGTAGTCCTTAAATAGACGAGGAAGAGGTCGGCGATGGAGGCGATTGGGTTGGCGGCTGACGCGGGGTCTGCGGTTGGTGGTTGCGGAGATATCGGGGCGGCCGTTGCGAGATGGGAGGAGCGGCGGCGGCGGTTCCGAAGATTGGGGACGGGCTGTCAAAGGAGGTGCAGAGGAAGAAGACGGGTCTCCTGCCGTTCCATCGACCGAGATCGAACGGCTGGAGCCGTGCCACATGGCGATTAAATGGGGAGGAGCGGGGCACGTGCGACGCACGTGCGTCCGCTAATTTATTTATTTTTATTATTTTTATTTTTTTTATTTTTAATTTTTTTTTATAAAACGATATAAAAATATGCGAAAAATGGCTGACACGTGGCAGCCTCTGGGGCTGCCACGTGTCAGCACCAGAAAATTCGAAGGAAAATCATTTTGTAAAATAAAAAAGAAATAGCAAATGACCTCGGATCAAAAAAGTTCCTTCACGAAAAATGCTCGTCTCGACGAGATCTACAACTTTCATGAAGACATCAAAGCCTAAATCGGTCAAATGTAAAAAGTGAATTTTTGGGGTATCCCATGTACATAGAATACCTTAATTTTTGGGTTTTCTATTTTTTTTTTCATTTTAAAACAAGATAAAAATCCAGAAAAATATGGAAAAATCAAAGATAAATAAAAGACACCTAATTCTAATTTTTTGGATTTTTATTAATAAAGAAAATATATACATAAAATATAGAGTCAAAAGCCGCGAAAAATACAATGTACAAAAGTGACCCAAAACCCAACTTTCACATACGAGCTCCGATTCACTTGAACTTGGTCTTGTTTTGAAGGTAATTGAATGCGCATTAGTTCAAAAGTGAGTAGGATCAAATCGGACACTGGATGGGGAAGATATGTGGCTTTTAGTCCGAAAATCCTGAAACTAGGGTTTGGGTTTTTGGTCCACTTAACAGGGTTAGTGATTTTTTTGTATTTTTTATTTATTCTTGTTAGTGATATGTACACAGTGGAGGTGAGTTTGTGGCATTCGGAGTTAGCATGAAGGAGTTAAAAATAGGGGAAGTTAGGCTATTTACAGGTCATTTTTGGCTTGGATTTTTCGCTTCTTATTTTATGCAGAAATTACTGCTAAAATGCAATTCTTATGAAATCATGCATAAATGCTAATTATACGGAATAAATGCATAAATGCAGTTGATTTTGAGGGACTTGAGCTTAATTAATGAGACTTAGAGTGATGAATCCGAGATTCATCATCCCCCTATACTTAAACCATGCTCGTCCCTGAGCATCAAAAAGAAATGCCATGAAGTTAAATGAGACTGGGTTCCATACCAAGACCATGAGCTGAAGGTGAAAGTGAAACTAAACTCGACCTTTGGATTAATAATGTGTCGGAACTTCTGTGAGACTTAGAATTTTAAAATCAACAGCCCTCAAGTTATTCACATCATTGTCACAATTTTGGCTCGGAAGTCTTCTTAGATTAATCCTCTTCCCAAAGTATACCCTATGAATATTGAACAACCGACTCTTGTATGTGAAGGGGTTTTAGCTCTTCCCATTCAGAATGCCGGACTACCATGCTCCTCTCCTCTCCAGTAACTCGTCCTCGGGGAGTCAGGTATTTCCTTCTAAGGTCTGTCGTGCTGTGTTCACAGTCGAATGAGGGAGAAGATAGAAGAAAGAGAAAAGAACTGGAGGGTGGACAGTGTAGTCACCTCTCCTTGTGAAGATGGCCAGTGTAGCCGAGTCTCCACCAAGATCTGCAGGTTCTTGAAGCTTGGACCTTTTTGGTCGGATTTTTATTTGGTAGAATGCTTCTTTGTATTTGGAATTTTTGGTGGTTCTGCTTGGATCTTGTTGTGCCCCTACGGATATAGAATCTTTTTGTTCCGTACATTTTTTGGGGTCTTAGAAGAAATTGTGCCCAGCCGTCCATCCCTTTTCCGAAGCTTTATTTCAACCCGTACTTAGGTCTTTAGATTTCCACGCTACCAGAAAAGAGACTCACACAGTCTTCCAACATCCCGTCTGGGTTGAGCTAAGTGCATAGTGCGAGAGTGCGAATTAATTCCCTATTCCAGAGTTGTACCCAGAATGAAGAGACCAGTTTAGACACTAAGAGTCAAACGCTGTATATTGTCATGTGGAACTTAAGGAATTAAGTCAAAAAGACCTGAAGCTCTTAAAATCCTATTTCTTGGTGAAGTTCCTCTGAAAATTAAGTGGATTAAGGTCAAGTTCAGACCACTCTCGGTTTCGTCCCATAACTCGGTTCAGAACCCAATGACTTTTTGCAGATGCATGCGGTGCTGGATGAAGTGCAGGTGTGTGAAATGCATACAATTTTTTAAGGGATTTTATTTTTGATTTTTTTTGACATTTTATGCAAGGGATTTTTTTTATGCAAAAATGGATAAGAAGCCTTCTTTTTTTTTCAAAAAATTTTTGGGCAAGGTTAGTAGAAAACTCTCTTTCTTTCTTTTTTTTGTTGTTGTTGTTTTTTTTGTTTTTTTTGTTAGTACCCACCCCGTAAATACATATAGACTTACGCGAAAGTACGAGATATGGGTAAAATATATATAAAGTATATATACAAACCCCCCTATACTTAGCGAGTGCTGTGTCCTCAGGGCACAAGAAGCATAAAGAAGACATAGCCTCGGGCTAAGCGTAAGGGAGTGAAAAAATGAAAAGAAAATGAAGCGGTCGGGATATGTGAATGAAGAGAGTATATACATGTGGATGTTGGTTCCCCCTATACTTAGGCTCTGATCAGGCCTAAGTATGGAAGAATGGTGGAAATGGAGCGATCGAGAGTTAGGAGAGGAATGATATATACAGATGGCATCGCCCCCCCTATACTTAGGCCTTGGCCTAAGTAGAGGAAGAAGCTGTACAAGGAGACCGATGTGGTCGGGAGGGAGGGTGGTTAGCCGATGATTAAGGCGGTTTTCGACTGATCTTCTTGTGAGCCTGTGGTGGGAGATCGTAGTGATGAGTCGGAGATGAGGCGTCTGATTCCCAACTACAATCAGTGTCATCCTCAGAAAATTCATGATGGATAATCGATGAAGTGTTTGAGTCAGATGAAAATATCCATCATCAGAGTTATCCTTAGAGGAGTAGTATTTGAAAGTGGACATACTCCAAGTATTCTGGTCTTTTTTCTTCTTCAATTGTTTTCTCAAAAATCGTTCCTTCTTGGGGTCAATCGGTTTGTCCTCAGATGAATACTCAGAAGCACCGGTCTCAGTCAGCTCATATGAAATAATTCCAGTGTACTTGAAGAGTGCAGGAGCATCAGCTTTGGATGAGTAGTAGTTAGGAACGGGAGTTGTCCAACGGGGATTGAATTTTGGATCCTTGCGAAGATATGGCTTTAGAGCTGCCGAACAGACTTCACTCATGTAGACCATCTTTTCTGGACCTGATGAGGGATCATCAGTTGATTCCTCTTCCGAAAGGTCAAAGGTGACTCTCTTTTTATTTCGTTGTGAAGGTGTCGGTTCACTTGAATATCCAGATGAATAGCCATTGAAAATTCTCCTTGGTTGGTGCTTGGTCTGCGTGCTTGTTCTTAGTCTCTCGAATATTTGAGCACTCTCGATTTGGGATGATTTGGTCAAGATATTCAGAGAATGTTGCTCCCGGGTGTGACCATGCATATGTCTCAGGATCGTAGTAGAAAGATCTGTCTATTTTGAGTGAGATCCTCGGGGATTTGAATATCGGGGAGAGTCTCTGCATGTTCTTTCTCAATTGATTCGATGTTGACGCATTCCTGTGTCGAGTTGATGTAATCCATGTAGTCAGAGTAGGTTGACCCAGGGTGTGCCCATGCATAAGTCTCCGGATCATATGATTCATATACATGATTCTCCATTGTGAGAGCGGTTGGGAATGGAGCAGGGGGAGATTCTCTAAACCAATAGTCTCATCAACAACCGCTATCTCAGGTGTGGCTGCGGGGTAGGGCTCTTCTACCGCTGCATGGTTACGGTTGTCGGGGATTTCGTGGGTTACCTCAGAAGATCGTGGTTCCTCAAAGATATGTTCAGATCTAAGTGCTTCCAATGCTGTGAAATTGATTTCCCGAGTCTCACAATCAATACTCGCCTTGGCCAATGCCAAGAATGGCTTCCGAAAATGATTGGAGACTGGGTGAATTCTCCTTGATGCTCAATATCAATGATCGTGAATTCTACTTTGAGCGGAGCACCTTGGAATTTCATGATGACAGAAATGATTCCTCTCGGTCGTTTTATAGATCGGTCCGCTAATTGAATAATCTCTCGTTTCTTCCTAATCGGTCCGAGTTGGAGTTCGTGAAAGACAGAGGTCGGGAAGATATTAATCGGTGAATCGTCATCAATCCGAGCATGGGTGAAGATTGTGTCTTTGATTTCGCAGTCAAATCTGGCAACCGCTTCACTATGCGGCTCTTGGTTTTTCTCCTCAACACCAAGGAGGAGGCCATTGACAAGATATGTATTTCAGTCTTTGTTCGTATCCTGCCCGACTTTTTGTTCATTAATTTATCTGTTATAAATCTTTTAAGGTCGGGGAAGTGTTCAATGGCCTGTATAAAGAGAAGTTCGAACATCAAGCGTTTTTCTAGTGCTTCCCGTACAGTCGGATCCAAATTCCTCAGATCGTCTTCAGTTTCAATTTTTATGAAATTTTCTGAATTTTCAATTTTTTTTGTGATTTTCAAATATTTCCATTTTTTTGGTATTTTCTGGGTGGTGTGGGGGTGTGGTGTGTTCTTCAGATGAAAAGGGGCCTTGATATTCAGAGCGATAGTCTGCGGCATAGTCATTTCTAGGGAAGTAATATGTAGAAGTGAAATTGTCAGAATCGTCCCTAGGTCCCTGAATATCCTCAGAATTTTCAATCTCAGATCCAATCATTTCTTCATTTATTTTAATGTCCGAGCTACCATAGAATGCGATGAATCGGTCGGTGAATTTTTGAAATCTATCCTCCATCAATTCGAATCTTGTTTTTATCCTCAAAATATCATCCTCAAAATTCAATTCATGGTCAATCATAGGCGCAGTCGGTATGTGTTCGATAATTTCATCTTCCATTTTCTCGTTTGTGCTGAGAGGAGAATTTCTTGGAATATCCAATATATGGTCATTAATTTCGGAAAATATCTCCTCAATAATCATGGAAGGCGGCTGCTCATATGATCCAGACATGTGGAGTTGGTCCAAAGGGTGTTCAATTCTTTGAGTGGTCGAACCTTGATGTTGTGGAGTCAGCATGTAATCAGTCCAATCCTCTATATGATTATCATGTCTGAAAAGGGGGTTGTGATGGTCAATCCAAGATGATGATTGTATTATGTGTGTTCAAGGGGAGGGTCGATGGAAGAGGTGAAGATGTGTTCTATTCGATCATGTGGTTACCATCTCCCATGAATGATGGATTGATATTCACCGAATATGATGGGTGAATTGCATGATCGGTGTAGAGAGGATTGATATATGAAGAAGTGGAGACCTCAGTCGATTGTTGATTTGTTGTGTCCGAAAACAGAGGATTGTCATTCATGAAGCAGATCGGATTGGTAAAAAGAGATGGTGGTTGAGAGTCTCTTGGAGGAGGTGTTTTGGGTCTAATCGACATGAATTCGTTTTCATAGTATAATTCTGATGGATTCTCGGTCATTTTTGAAAGAGCTGAGAGGAATGAGGGGTTGGGTCTGTTTTTGTACAAGAATTCCATTATCAAGAAGAGAGGAGAGATGATTGCACGGGATAGTCAAGAGAAATCAAATGTGCGGCTATTGATTTTGAAATCGGTTCACGTACACCAATGCAAACACAATTCAAACCCTGGGTTCACCAACGCACACAATGAAGCCGTAAGAGATCGACTATTATCTTTTCAATTTTAGTTGGTGATAAATCAATCTTGGCAAAAATTTAGCGAGCTGAGATTTCGGATTTCGGCTCTAGCCTTAAGTGTCGTCTCTCGCTCACTCGAAAAAAAATAAAAACATCCAAGGTCGGGGTTGCTCTCCCGCAGAAATTCTTGATTTTATGGGTTATTTTGATCGGCTATATTTAGCAGTCCCAATTTTAATTAGGTGATCACTGAAGAATTTAAATGAGCACAAATAAACGTCTACCGTGCAGTCCCAATTTCCTTTTAAAATTATGTGATAAAACAAGAGGGAGGGAGTTCGGGAAAAGCCGATGCACGCGAAAAACAATGATGTATGCTCAGTTAGAAGACTTACAGTGCCTCCTCGCAATCTCCATGTGGGATGTAATACAGAATTGAAAATTTTATTCTAAATGCGTGCAAGCCGATAAAAACCGCACCTAAGCACAAAGTTCTATTAGCGGGAAGAATTGAGTTAAATTTGGCTAAGTTGAACGATCTATGTGCGTCTTGATTAAAGTGAAGTGTGGCTTAAGATCATACGAGCACAATCAAAAATAAAAAATGCTCTGAGAGCCGTATGTGCAGGTCTATCCTAATCGCCACTCAAGTCGGGCCCCACCCTCATCGGAGAGTGAAACAGACCACGACACACCACAAATAGAGTTCAAAGTCTTTGTACACACGCGAGAGTCCAAACGGACACCGCTATAAATAAGCAGAAATTAAAATTTGCAAAAATTAAAAACCTAGACTCTACGCTCTCTCACGACTCGACTCGATCTTAATTTTATTGCGGTTTCTTCGGATGTCGGTGAAGATGCGTCGGTTTCTTGAAAAACCGCTCCACGTGCGCCGGGTACCTCGCAAGAAAAATAAGAGAGAGAATGTAAGAGAGTAACTCAAGAAATAATAAAATAAGAAAATAAATGCTAAGAAAAAAAATATGGAATTTACAATGACAAATTCGGGGGTCAGACTACCCGAATTCGGGAAACCGAACAAAATTTTCAAAACACAAAACTAAGCGTTTGCCTCCCGGCAACGGCGCCATCTGACGAGTCTGAAAATCACCGGGTTAAGAATGTGTTTTTTATCTTCGTGACTGAAAATAATTAAAGCGTTCGTTGTAGGCGGCGATCGGAAACAGTCAAGAAAATAACCACAAATTTTAATCAATTTCAATCAAGTGGTTTTATGTTTATTTTACTTGGGCAAGTCCCAAGGTCGATCTCAAGGAGGCAAAGGAACAACCTAGATTAATGTCTATCCAATTTCGGGTTCGATTTTCAAGGCGGTCTTTTTTTTTTAGAATTTTTAATGCAATAAAGGGATGCACAATGCAAATTCAGCCTATTTTAGGGACTGAAATGTAAAATTCACTCAAACAATGTCCGAAAAATACGAAACATGGCCGAGATGATAACTATGGCAAAATTAGTGCACTGTAATTTTTTGGAATATTCTGATGCAATATGAATTTTTTTATGAATTTTTAGATGCAAACAGAATAATTTTCAATATTTAATTATAATAAATATTAAACCTACTTATTTTCGAGAAGTAAAATTATCTAAGATCTATCACTAAGTGATGGATCTCAGAAAAATCCTAAATCTCGAAAATGTGGGGTTGAATACCTATTAAAAAATTAAACAAAGAAATATGCAAAATGATTTTACAGGGCAAATGATGCATGCAAATGCAAAGATTTTTTGGCACAATGTCAAGCAAAATTATTTCTACAATATGTGATTTTTGGGGGAATTTTTATAGCAACAGTTAATCAACTATGAGTTTCAGAGCACAAATTGGGCAAAATTTGCAAATTTCAACAGAATAATTGATTATTAATTAACCGTTAATCAGAAAAATATCCACAGCATGTCAAAATGTAGAGAATTAATTGACGAACATCATGCAATTTTTTAATAAATAAAATGATGTCTAAAAGAGGTTCATAAACTAAGGGGAGTACAGGGGTATGAATGCAATAGATATAAATAAATGAAATATGCAAAAGGGCCTAGATGTAATTACCCTAAAGTTCCGGGGGCCTGAATGCAAAGTTCACAGAGAGGCACGTGCGCAGTACGTGCCCTCTGGTCTGGGACTAGAACGCAATAAGGCGGAGCTCCGGGAGTGCAATGCAATTGACCCAGGTGGTCACGCGCGTAGCACGTGACCCCTGGATGGCAGCTGAGGGCGTCCCCCACGCACGCGCTCCGCGCGTGCTGGGGTCTCGGGCCTGGCGCCCGGTGACGAAGGCGGAGATGAGGCGGCGGGTGGAAGGGCCTCCGGTGACGCGGCGTTGAAGAGAGCCGAGCAGCTCTGGGTTTTGTCGGGGAAGATGGCGTGGCTGCGTTGAATGTCGATGACGAAGAACGGAGTCGGAGCTCGACCCAGGAGGCGGTGAAGGGGCGTTGGCGAGGATGATGGTGAGGTCGTGGAAGCTAGTCGGTGGAGCAGTTTGCAGGAGACGAAGGCTGTTGAAGTCGGTGGCGTTGTCGGCGAAGCTCGAAGCGGAGAAGTACGGTGGTCGATGAAGTCGGAGACGATGAACGGGGTTGTCGAAGAAGCAGCGAAACTCGATGAAGAACGAAGCGGTGAAGTTGCGTGTCGAAGACGATGGTCGGTGGCTCGACGCCGTTGGCGGAGCAGCAACAGCAATGGCGTCGCGGAGGGCGCGTCTGCAACGAGGCCTGAAGGGCGTCGGATCTCGCCGGGAAGAAATGGAGGCGCTGTCACCGCCTCCGTTGCGTTGGCGACCAGGCTATCGGCGGATGAGGATTTCTGGGGGCGAGGTAGTCCTTAAATAGACGAGGAAGAGGTCGGCGATGGAGGCGATTGGGTTGGCGGCTGACGCGGGGTCTGCGGTTGGTGGTTGCGGAGATATCGGGGCGGCCGTTGCGAGATGGGAGGAGCGGCGGCGCGGTTCCGAAGATTGGGGACGGGCGGTCAAAGGAGGTGCAGGGGAAGAAGACGGGTCTCCTGCCGTTCGATCGACCGAGATCGAACGGCTGGAGCCGTGCCACGTGGCGATTAAGTGGGGAGGAGCGGGGCACGTACGGAGCACGTGCCTGGGAGGCACGTGCGACGCACGTGCGTCCGCTAATTTATTTATTTTTATTTTTTATTTTTTTATTTTTTTATTTTTTTATAAAACGATATAAAAATATGCGAAAAATGGCTGACACGTGGCGGCCTCTGGGGCTGCCACGTGTCAGCACCAGAAAATTCGAAGGAAAAACATTTTGTAAAATCAAAAAGAAATAACAAATGACCTCGGATCGAAAAAGTTCCTTCACGAAAATGATGCTCGTCTCGACGAGATCTACAACTTTCGAAGACATCAAAGCCTAAATCGGTCAAATGTAAAAAGTGAATTTTTAGGGTATCCCATGTACATAGAATACCTTGATTTTTGGGTTTTCTATTTTTTTTTTCATTTTAAACAAGATAAAAATCCAGAAAAATATGGAAAAATCAAAGATAAATAAAAGACACTTAATTCTAATTTTTTGGATTTTTATTAATAAAGAAAATATATACATAAAATATAGGGTCAAAAGCCGCGAAAAATACAATGTACAAAAGTGACCCAAAACCCAACTTTCACATACGAGCTCCGATTCACTTGAACTTGGTCTTGTTTTGAAGGTAATTGAATGTGCATTAGTTGAAAAGTGAGTAGGATCAAATCGGACACTGGATGGGGAAGATATGGGGCTTTTAGTCCGAAAATCCTGAAACTAGGGTTTGGGTTTTTGGTCCACTTAACAGGGTTAGTGATTTTTTTTTGTATTTTTTATTTATTCTTGTTAGTGATATGTACACAGTGGAGGTGAGTTTGTGGCATTCGGAGTTAGCATGAAGGAGTTAAAAATAGGGGAAGTTAGGCTATTTACAGGTCATTTTTGGCTTGGATTTTTGGCTTCTTATTTTATGCAGAAATTACTGCTAAAATGCAATTCTTATGAAATCATGCATAAATGCCAATTATGCGGAATAAATGCATAAATGCAGTTGATTTTGAGGGACTTGAGCTTAATTAATGAGACTTAGAGTGATGAATCCGAGATTCATCACATCCGCCTCCAAGGTTGCAGAAATCAGTAGTCAGTACTCGGTCGGCGGGCCACTGACTAAGGATTAATCGACAGTTGGACGACTAATCAGATTTAGTCGGCAATTAGTCGGTTTTGATTTTTTTTCAGTTATTTTAAATATATAAATTATTTTTACACATATATTCTTATATATTTGCATAGATTTATATATTTTCTATACTATCATAATGAAATAAAAGAAGTAATTGACTTTAAATATAACATTAAGCATATTAGAATAAGTTTGCTTTTACAAAAAGAAAAAATTAAAAAAAAATAAAAACCTCTATGTAAAAGTCAGTCGAGTAGTCAGCCCGATTAGTCGGGTTGACCGATTAATGGCCAACTAGGCCTAATCGAGTCGGCTACCCCTTGACTCGACTAGTCGGCCTAGTCGGTCGACTTTTACAACAGTGTCCGCCACAGAGATATGGGGCTTTGAAGACATGGTTGCATTTGCACTACATGTTGCGGAGGATTGGATGCATAGTCTCCAGAGCCCTCCACTTATAAGGAGGCTATAGTTAGGGCATAATCTGGATAGTAGATTAGTGCTATGGGTGAGGAAAGTCGTTGGCTGCAAATGGATCTTCAAGAAAAAGTCATGCATCTCATGTAATGAAGGCATTATATACATGGCACACCATGTTGCAAAGTATTACAGTAAAGAAGATGTGGATTACAATGAGATATTCTCTCCCATTATAAGACATTCATTCATCATAGTGCTATTAACTCTTGTTGCACATCGAGACTTGGAGCTGGAGCAGTTAGCTGTGACTACAACTTTCTTGCATGGTGAAATAGAAGAGGACATTCTCATGAGCCAGCCAGAGGGATTCACATTTTAGGGAAGGAAGACCATGTGTGCAAATTGACGAGGTCCTTGTATGGGCTTGGGCAGTCTCCTAGGAAGTTGTGCAAGAAGTTGAACAACTTCATGATTAATCATGAGTTTAACGATAGCCCATACAATTGTTGTGTTTACCATAACTAGGTAGAGGATGGGTCCTTCATGTATCTGTTATTGTATGTTGACGACATGCTGATTCTATAATTGCATGTAACCCTAGACCTCCCTATTATATAATTGCATGTAACCCTAGACCTCCCTATTATATAGGGAGAGATTGTACACCCATTGAGTTTTATCTTTAAAATTTCATATTACTCAATTTCTAAGATGGTATCAGAGCTGTGAGAGGGCCTCTCTCTCTCTCTGATCTTGATCTAAAGTTCGAAACCCATTCTACACCACATCCATCACCGGTTGTTCATCACCACAACCGTCCTTCATCACCATCACCCAACTTTCTTACTGCATTCCGCCCCTCCAGCAAGACTCGCCGCCAACATCGCCCTCTCACCTCTCCATTGTTATGCGTTGCCAACGTCATTGTCGCCCAACGAACCCCGCTGCCTAGTGCGAATTTTGCCTCTCTCCTTCCATCTCTGACTGATCGTTGAGTTTGAGAAGGTCTTCCGAGTCCTCCCATTCATGGTATGATCCGGGTGCTCAACATCTACATCAACAAGTGATGTTCAACTTCAACAAGATCCATTGACTCCCTTGAAGGCAAAAGGAGCTTTTGAAGCTCGTCGACAAGTGTTGTGTTCGTCTCTCTAGCCATGCATCTTATACTCACCATTGGTTAGAACTGTACCGTGAGTATTGCCCCTTCTGAAGCTCAGACTGATTCATATATGAGCATCAACTTATGACATAAATTACGTAAAATATGAAGTTTTTACTGGGATTGGTGCATGTTTTTGTTGTTGTGATTGTTGTAATTGGTTCCTTATAGTATGAAAACATCTTTGGTACAATCACCAAGTTAGATGGTGCAAACTATGTGCTATGGTCTCAGTCCCTTCTGAATGTAATCGAAGGGCATGACATAGAGCACGTTATCATGAATGAGGAACCTATTGAAAAGAACTACAAGAATGCAACATGGAGGTAAGATAATGCCATGGTCGATGCTTGGATTATGAGCTGTTGTGTCTCCTATATTGCGAATGCCATTGTAGACTATAAGACAATCAAGTGTACGTGGGATAATCTTCGCAAGACATACTATGAAGAGGGGAACTATGATAAGGTTCTTCAAATATATGTTGATATGTCTCAACTAAAACAAAATAGTCGACCTCTAACAGAATTTCTTTTTGACGTCGAATTCTGATTTTCAGAGATTAAACTCGTATACGCCTATTTGCATCTGCTCGTCATAAATTGCTTTCAGATCTCAATTGATGGTTGGAGTCTTTCTTCGAGGCCTAGACCCTGTGTATGATGTTGCTCAAGCTCAAATGGTCGCGGCTTCTGTGATTCCTTCTATAAAAGAAGCCTACAGTAGGCTTAGCAGGTTGTCCATCTCTCATTCAACTGTAACACGAGTCGAGAACACATCTGCTATAGTCGTCCTTTCAGCAGAGGTCGTAGGAATTTCTTTAGAAGTAGAGGACATAGTTGCGACACTCATGGACGTGTAAGATCGCCGTATACATTCTGTGGTCGCATGGGCCACACAAAGGAACTATGTTGAGGGAAGCATGGAAACCTCCACTTGCTCCTCAGTCCATTTCTACCTCCACAACACATGATGGTTGTTCCTCGAATATATTCACAATATAATATGAGGATTTGATGCGTCGATTGAATCAATATGGGATGACATCATGATTAAACGAGATTTTGCGAGGGTCTAAAGTAGTCCACACAAGACGGGACCACAGTGTCGCTGAGCGACCGCTCACGAAACCTCAATCAATCAACAATGAACCCACAACAGAAATCAAACAATGAAAAGCGGTGCGGAGTTAAAATTTATTATAACTCTACAACAAAAGTGTGTATAGGTGCAAGTATGTGTAGAGTGTCGAACACAGGGAACAAGCAGGATAGATCGGGAAATCAAGCACAGAAATGAATGTGATCAAATGTCTACAAGTATGCTATTTTTTGTGGGTTTTGAATTTTATATTTTTTATTTTTATTTTTTTGATTTTGTATTTTCTTTTTAGATTTTATATCTTTTTTTAATTTGTAAAATAAAATATATATACAAAATAAGAAAAGAGAGAGATAAGGTATTTATAAAAATATGTAAAAATAAGCAAAATTCAGAAATAAAATATTTTTGTGCTTTTTATATTTTTCTAATGTTTTTGTGATTTTTCTAGATTTTTGCTAATTTTTTTGGTATTTTTAAAGTTTAAAACACTGAAAACAGGGAATAAATTAAAAGTCTGAAATTAAAATGAGGATGAAAAATATCAAACAGAGTCCAAAATTCCTCAAATTAATTTTAAAGTAAAGACAATAAAACAGAGAAAATTCAGAGATAAAAATTATGTTTTTAGAATTTTTGATGGAATTTCTAAGATTTTTATGAAGTTTTAAGGGATTTTGCTATTTTTAGGGGTTTTACTTTGAAATTTTTAGTGATTTTTGGATTAAAACACACAGAAACAAACAAAATGTGATTTTTTTGGAATTTTTCAAAGAGCTTTTATATTTTTTTAGGTATTTTCTAATGCAGACAGTAAAGAAAGTGCATGTTTTTGAATTTTTATAAATATTAAAATGCAATAAAAAAGCAAAATAAAAATATGGCATGAAAGAGCAACAAAACATGAACCTAAGGAAATTTGTTGGGAAATTTTGCGATTTTATAGATGCATGAAATAATTAAAGGAAACAAAAAGAAAAATCATTACTGGCAGGGGCATTTATGTAAATATCCTGAAGTCCAGGGGCACATATGCAATTTTTCCACAAATATATAGCGCAATATAACATTTTCTGGACCAAATGCAAATTTCCAGACCCACAGGGGTATATGTGCAAAATGTCCAAAGTCACGTGCACGCCGCACGTGACCTGGCAAGCACCATTTTGTAATTAATCAAAAATCTGAGGACTTAATTGCAATTTCACCAAAATAATACAACGTGACAAAATAGTTCCTGGACTAAACGGAAATAATAGAAACTACAAGGGTCCCTATGCAAAATGTCCAGTCCCCACATGCGCATGTCACGTGAGGTGACGTGGACCGGGACCAAAGTGTAAATAATCAAACTACAAGGGTGTTTTTGCGAAATGTCCAAAATAAATATAATTGCAGATGAATGATTATATACTACTTAATAAATACAAAAATGCCCAGGGTAAAAGATGTAAAATACCCAAGGCCGGCGCGGATCAAACGGAGGATCTTGAATGACTTGGACACGCGTCACTCCTTGGACGACCGATGACGGTTCGCGCGGGGACGGTTGGGATTAGATCCTGCGACGAGGATCAACGGTTGTGACGCTTCTGGATCTGACGGCACCTACTAGATCTGGAAGTCTGCCCTTGATCGAACGGCGAAGGAGGCCCCAGGAGGAACATGGAAGAACTGAAGCTCGGGCTTCCTTCGATCACCTGGATCACGCTGCTCCGTCGACCGGATGCTCCATGGCCGGTCCCAAAAGCTTCCTGGAGAGTTCCTCGAGCGGCCGACGGCGTCAAAATGGCGGGGAGACCACCGGTAGGCCACCGCGGCATCGGGGAAGAGTTGCGGCTCCAAGTACCTCAAGCTCAACAAAAAATCGGCTCCAGATGGGACCTTCTGGCTCCTGACCTTGCAAATAATGCTCCAACGAACAAAGGAAGGGCTCGGGGCCTTGATTGGCTAGGTAGAATGGCTAGTGGAGGTGAAGTCGAGGCTCGCTGGAGCAACTCCGGCGAGGGGGGCGGTGATTTGTGATTTGATGGACGAAACACGATATGGCGAAGGGGGTT
This sequence comes from Ottelia alismoides, assembly GCA_037367405.1. Taxonomy (NCBI): domain Eukaryota; kingdom Viridiplantae; phylum Streptophyta; class Magnoliopsida; order Alismatales; family Hydrocharitaceae; genus Ottelia; species Ottelia alismoides. The sequence goes on from JAZKJV010005974.1 coordinate 274,854, forward strand.
TTGATCTTAAGACTATGGAGAATAAAGAAATGCAAGAAAAACAAAGAAAAATAAGAACCTCAAGCCAAGAAATGGCGAGCTGTACCTCACGGCCAAGGTTGGTCGGAGATGGAGGTGGAAGCTCCTCCTGGCCTCACCGTACCTCAGACGAGAGTGCTGGAGGCTCCCCTGTCACGGGAGTCGATCCAGAGCACTCGGATTTCTAAGCTCGACCCAGAAAGGGTTCAAAGATCGAAGGGAATGGTTGGAGGTATTTTTGAATGGGTGGTGAAGGGCTCCAAAGATCGTGGGAGTGGCATCCATTCAGTGGCCCATTGGCCAAGGAATCATGCCGACGAGTATGAGGGATGCTCGAGGGGGATAATGTCAGAAGGAATCCAAGTCGATTGGTGAAAGAATCGACTTGTAAAAAGTCGAGAAAACGAGTCAAAACTACAGGTTTGACCAGCTACAGGAGCTAGGGCCAGAGAGTTGACCCGCGGTCAACTCTTAGGCCCTCCTGGTTGGTCCACGTGGACCAACCAGGAAAAATCCTGAAAAAATACTTTGTAAAATCATTTAAAAATAGAAAACGAATTTATTAATTTTTGGTTATTAATTAAAAAATGTTTATTTTTTTATAAATTATTTTATTACGATTTTTATTTATTTTTTTGAGGTATAAAATTACAAGTTACCTTTTATGGCCTATATAGGTATATTCTTCTATATATTTTAATATTTTATTTTTATTTTGTATATTTAATTTTATTTTTTTTCATATTTTATACATTTATAAAATATTTTTATACACTTAAATATATTTTTATTTTATTTTTCTGATGTATTTTGTACACTTAATAAAATATAAGTAGTAATTATATAGGTATATGTACAGGTATTATGCCTATGTGTTGTATACAAGTATTTTATTTTTGTGTTTTCTTTAGGTTTTTATTCCTATTTTAATATACACATACATTATAAATAATATTTACAAAATTATAAAAATATAAAATTATAAAAATAATGAATAATAAATAAAATGAATATTTTAATCTGTACAAGTATACAATAGGGATCCAAAACTCAACTTTCAAACCGTAGCTCCGTAAAATGCAAAACCACCTTCATTAAATAGCTTATTGAAAATTATATACAATTAAAGGTGATTTTGATACATTTCGAGTTTTTATTTGAGAGATACATGTCTGGGAGTTGGGATTCTGGAATTTTTTTCAGATCATAACTTTTTACTTGTATATTATTTTTGGGTGAAATCAATTTTGTATTTTTCTATATTTAATTATCTACAACTTTCATGTACAAAGTTTCTTTATTTGAGGTGTAAAAAGTGGACCCATAAATAGGTCCCAAAATGAATAAAGAGTGAATTACATAAAAGGAATTTTTATTGGATTCTGGCCCTTATCTCCCCCTACTTTATTCCTTGTCGACCTAGTCGTCGAGATGCCTAGGTCTCGGGGTTTCGGGTCACAAAATATTTACAATATTTTATTCTTTTTCTTTTCTTTTCTTTATTCTATAATTTTGACTTTAAAAACCGTATTTTATACACTATTTACACAAATATGCATGGATGATAAAATGCATGAATTAACGCTATTTACATGCATTTACTAGGGTTTTTAAGGCCAAAATGATAGAATAAAGATGATGAAACGTAGATTCATCACATCCCAACAATCACCTTTATCGCATGTAGTAGGACTTGCTATGAGTGCCACCACTACTGATACTTCAGCCTTCATGTAGAAGGGGGTGTGTACCACTTGATGTAGTCTCCTTTTGCGGTCACGTCTCTACTTCTACCAGAGATTCATCTGTCTATACTTGGCATCTTCGTCTTGGTCACTTACCTCTACCAAAACTGTGAATAATTCTTCCTCTAAGTCCCGCAACCTCCTCTCTACAGTGTGAAGCATGCCAACTTGGTAGACATCATATAAACTCGTTTCGAAGTCGTCATGTCCCGATTTGTTGGGAGTTGTGAGACGAGATGATTCTGATATCTATCTTTAGGTTCGAGAAAGCATGGTTGTTGGATGATGGGTTCAGGGAGATGGTGATGAGATTCTGGAGATTCGTGCAGGTGGAGGGGTCAACTGCTTGCAGACTGGAATGGAAGATTTCGGGGCTGAGGGAGGTCCTGATGAAGCATAAGAATTAGGGTAGCAGTGGCCGCAGTGAGTAGCTGGACGTCGCTTTGAAGGAGATTGCCAAAGTGAACAGGTTAGAGGATGAGCGCGACCTTAACCCGGAGGAGATTCATGTTCGTGGTGAACAACTTATGATTGTGGCTGATATTGACAAGCAGAAGGAGGTGGAATGATGTCAGAGATCTAGACAGAAGTGGGTCAGGGAAGGGGATGTGGATACCAGGTTCTTTCATGCGGTGGCGAGTGGTAGGAGAAGGAGAAACATAATTCATGACCTGCAGGTGCATGGGGAGAGGATCCAGGGGGATGAGGCAATTGGCGCGGCAATTATAGAACATTTTCGTGACTTCAGTAAGAGAGCATCATCTTCCTGAGTCAGATGGAGTGGTAGGGGGCCAAGGTGTTGAGGCCTGAGCAGTAGATTGCACTTGTCTCGTACTTTACTAAGGCGGAGGTTTGTCGGGTTGTTTTTGACCTCAATGCAGATGGGTGCCCTGGCCTGGATGGCCTTCCGGTCCTTTTCTACATAGAGTTTTGGGATGTTGTGGAAGAGGATGTTATGGGGCTATTGTTACAGTTTAGAGATGTGAATAGGGGCCTGGTAAAACTTAACTGATCCCTTTTTTTCTTATTCCCGAAGGAGGGGACGGAGCGGGTAGGCAATTTGAGGCCAAAAGTTCTTTCCAATGCTATTTACCTCATTGTGACAAAGGTGCTGGCCAACCTTCTTGGGTGGTTATGGACGACTTGGTGTTACTGGCTCAATTGACATTTGTTTCGGGCCTTTGGCTTCGGAGATGGTCTCGGATTGGAAGATAAGAGGAGTTGTTGGATTTATCTTGAAGGCGGAATTTTCTAAAGCTTATGACTGCATGAGTTGAAGGTTTATCTGGGCATCGTTGGTCAAGCGAGGCTTCTCGGATGTCTGGATAGATTGGATGGAGAGATGCGTTACGATTTCTTCCCTATTGGTGGTGGTCAATAGGAAAAAGAGGGTGGTTTTTTAGCCACAGAGAGGTGTGAGGTAGGGCTATCCCTTGGCTCCCCTTCTATTTGTTTTGGCGGCAAATGGCTTGGCAGTCATATTGGGGCTGGCTGAAGCGAAAGGCTTATTCATGGGGTATTTTAGGGGGATATCCCCGTGCCAATTTTGCAATATGCAGATGATACCATCTTTTTCATTGAAGGAGGCGTGGCAGAGTATAGGACTGTTAAGGCAGTTCTGAATATCTTTGGTAAATTGTCTAGGCTGAAGGTGAATGGCGCAAAGTCGGCCTTCGTCCCGTTTAACCTTGCCCTGGAGAAGGAGGTGGCTTGTGTTGAGATCTTGGCAATGGTGTAGAATATCCTTCCGATTAATTATCTTGTCCTGCCACTGATGTGAGGTAAGCTTAGGCATATTGATTGGCTTCCGGTTGTTGAAAAGCTTGAGAAGAAGTTGGCGGACTAGAAGGCCTCATATCTTTCGAGGGGAGGAAGGTTGGTAATGGTGAAGGCGGTCCTCGTGGCAATCCCTGTTTTCTTCATGTCCACAAGGATGCTGCTGACGGGTGTTCGTAAGAAGCTTGAGTCCTTCTTGCAGTGCTTTTTCTGGTCTTCGGTTAGGATGGTAGGGGTCTTACACTGCTAGAGTGGTCGGTGATGACTGTGCTGATCGTGGATGGAGGGCTGGGGATACTGCGTTTGGATGCCATGAATAAGGCGTTACTCGTGAAGTGGGTGTTGAGGATTTGGGGGGATGAGGATGACCTTTCTAGCTTGATGCGATCTATCTATGGTGTGTCGACTATCCTGTATGCCCGTCCAGAGGTGGGTGTTGACTGTGTCGACTATCCTGTATGCACCGACCTTTCTAGCTTGAGGGCTGGGGATACTGCGTTTGGATGCCATGAATAAGGCGTTACTCGTAAAGTGGGTGTTGAGGATTTGGGGGGATGAGGATGACCTTTCTAGCTTGATGCGATCTATCTATGGTGTGTCGACTATCCTGTATGCCCGTCCAGAGGTGGTGTCATCACCGCCCATCTTTTGGCGGGGCATTTGTTCTGTGTTACCGACCTTGATGCCTTCGACGAGGCCCATGCTGAGCGATGGTCGTGAATTTCGATTCTGGACGATGACTGGTCCGAGGAGGGGGCTTTTTGTGACATGTACCCCATGCTGTTTGCATTAGCGGTGGACAAAGAGACTTTCGTTGCAGATTTGTGGTCGGAGGGTTCTTGGTCTTCTATTTTTGTGACAAATCTATCTGATCAGAGGGTGAAAGAAATTCCGAGTCTATCAGGGCAGTTAGCAAGGCTTAAGGTCCCTTCTGCGATAGAGATTCGTGGTGCTGGCCTGATGGATGTTTTACAATCAAGAAGGCATACAAGGTGATTTCTTCCACACCTATTTCAACGAGCTCGGAGGCTTCTCGGGATTGCATTAGGATCTAGAGATGGGGGTTGCCCACAAGGGTGAAGGTTCTCCTGTGGCTATTGAGGAGAGAGCATGTTATGACAGGTGTGCGCAAGACCAGATTCTTTCCAAGGGTAGAAGAGGGTTGTGGGAGATATAGGGGAGGGTGGAGAACATCGATCATTTGTTCTTCTGTTGCCCTGGTTCGTTGGAAACGCGGTGAATCATGAATATTCCAGGCGTCCAATGGGGAGATAAAGATTCATTTTGGGCCTCGATTGGTGAGAACTGGACCGATTCGGACGAGGGACGTCTGAAGGCTTGTGTGATTTTGTAGGCATTGTGGCTAGCGAGAAATGCTTATGTCTCTATGGGAGAGCATTTTTACTTTGAAAATGTACTGGACCACACCCGAGCGCTTTTTGGCACATGACGTTTGTAAATACATTATTTTTTATAATATATTTTTTGGATGGATCTCTAAAGGAGACCCATCCATCCTTTGTCAAAAAAGTGTTTTTGAATTAGTACATTTTGATGTGTGGGACCTAATCGTGTTCCAGATCACTCTGGACATAATTTTTATCTTTTACCTGTGTTTCGTGTCTTTCTTATGAAATCAAAATTTGAAGTGGGCACTATTATGAAAACGTTCTTGCTAGAAATGAAAAATGCCTTTGGTTTTCATGCCAAAAATATTCGCACTGGTAATGCTCTTGATTTATGTAATAATTTTTTTTGTTCCTTTTTGGCTGAACATGGAGTTATCCACCAAACATTGTGTCTGTATACCTCCCAATAGAACGATATGGCAGAAAGGAAGCATCGCCACATTTTTTATGTTGCTCGCACATCACTTATTCAAATACGACTTCTCTCACATTTTGGGGAGATGTTATTCTCATATCTACATACTTGATAGACCACATGCCCTCCATTATCTTGGAAGAACAAGCTCCTTATACTCTTCTCTTTCTTGAAAAGAACTTATTCCATGTTTTGCATATGGTTTTTGGGTGTATCTCCTTTATCCATATACATGATGTTGGACATGATAAACTTCTCTCTGTGTGATGAAATTTGTTTTCGTGGGTTTTTATAAAACTCAGAAGGGGTATTAGTGTTATGATCCTCGTTACCGTCGATATTTCGAAAGTGTAGATGTTAACTTTTTCGAGTCCATATCCTATTATTCTACCTTGGGCTTTCATGTGATACCCTCTGATGTCAGGGTGCCTATCAATCTTCCCATGCCTCCTCCTAATCCTATATCTTCTCCTCAGAATAACAATCCTCTTGACAATAAACCATTTCAATTACATGGGATCAAATTTTGATTGAATTTCATTTTCAGTAGGTGACTGCCATTCGATCGAAGTAGCCTATATCGACTGAAACTTGGGGGGGCAGTTCAAAAATTGACCTAAATGACCGAGTTTTAGTTTCGGTCGGTCATCGAAATGGTGACCGAAATTGAAATTTGAGGCCTTGTTCAGTTATTCTATTCTCGTCGAATGATACCTCGTGCTTCCACATCGACACCCACTCCCGAGGTATGTCAAGATATGCACACTAATAAATCCATGCTTGAGGATGATATCTCTACAAGCTAACAAGCTGCGGAGGATGAAATTCATGAATCACATGATCACTTGAATCTTAGCCATTCACAAAGGAAAACGAGCATGCACATTGCACCCTATCTCCAAGCATGTTTCAATAAGCAGATTATCACCACAATAGAAAACCTTATCATCAGGTCTCTCAGCTGTCACCATACCTATTACACATCAACATGCATTATTAGACCTTGCACGGAATGTTGCTATGCATGAAGAGATGGGTACCCTTCTCTCTAAGAAAATGTGACAGTTTATTGATCCTCCAAAGGATGCAACTGTTGTTGGTTGTAGGTGGGTCTTTTCCACCAAACATCTTCTGGATGGCACCGTTGAAAGCTATGAGGCATGATTGGTGGCCAAAGGCTATACTCAAACATATGGCTTGTACTACATGGAGACATTCTCTCAAGTCGCTTGTCTACCGATGATGAGAATTCTGATTTCCATTACGATTCAACTTACGTGGCCATTTTACCTAACTTAATGTAAAGAATACATTTCTCTATGGCAACTTGGATGAAGAGATCTATATGCAGCAACCTTAGGTTTGAGACCAAGGGGAGGTATCATAAAATGTATAGACTCAACAAAGCAATATATGATCTCAATAAAGTCTCCGAGCTTGGTTTCAGAAATTACCCGACATTGTGTCCAACATTGACTTTAATCGCTCCATTGCAGAACATTCTCTATTTGTCAAGAAAGATAGTCAAAGGGATATGTTCAATGCTTGTGTATGTTAATGATATCATCGTAACCGGGGATGACATAAGAGGCATAATGGATAAAGAGTGATATCTTACAAGACATTTTGTTACCAAAGACTTGGGAGAACTCCATTATTTTTTGGAAATTGAAGTTGCTAGAACCTACATGCTTGTGTATGTCCAACATTGATGCTTCCTAAAACTCAGCCATGATCGGTCGACGGTCCCAAGCCCGGGTAAATTGAGGGTTGCACGTTAGGTAGCCGATAACCAACACAAGAGAGACAAATTCCTATCTCAAAATAGTTAGGCTCTTTTCAACATGGATTTAAGCAAACATTTAGATTTTGTTGGGGCGTTCCCTTCTAGCGATATGTTGCATCACCCGAATGCAATGAGAAGTTGGCAGGGGCCACTACATCATTGCCCGGATGTAGTTCAAAATTTGTAAGGGTTCTCGCATGAGGAATACATACGAGTAAATAGGCTAGTATTTTGTTGCATAGTCATTAGGACGCAGTCCAAAATTTACAAGGGTTCTCACATGATGGACACATGCGAGTAAAGAAGTTAGTCCAAAAGAGGTTGCAAAGGAAGTTGCGAATATGTAGTTGGAATATAGGCACTTTGACTGACAAATCGATGGAGATAGCAGATACAATGGAAAGAAGGAAAATTCAGATACTATGTCTCCAAGATACAAAATGAGTCGGGGAGGCAGCAAGGGAGATCAATAAGACATGTTTTAAGCTTTGGTATTTAAGTAAAGATAATGGCAGAAATGGTGTTGGAGTGGTTGTTCATAATGATTTGAAGAATTGTGTGGTTGAGGTCTTAGATTCGAGGATCGGATTATTTTGCTAAAAGTGATGCTTGAAGAAATTCTGAATATCATCTCAGTTTATGCGACACATATTGATTTAGATGAAAGGATTAAATAAGCTTTTTGGGAGGATTTGGATAAGATTATGCAAGGAATCTCACAAAGAGAGATGATTTGCCTAGGTGGAGATCTTCATGGACATGTGGGAAAGGATGCTTCAGGGCGTGCTGGTGTTCATGGGAGGTATGACTTCAGGGATAGAAATGAAGAAGGAGAAGTCATTTTGGATTTTGTAACGGCTTATGATCTTTTCATAGCAAACACTCTGTTCAAGAAGAGGGAGGAGCATTTATTTACTTATAAGAGTGGCCCGACTAGAACATAGATAGATTACTTAGTGTTGAGGAGAAGAGATTAGTTGTATTGCAAAGGATGCAAAGTAATCGTAGGAGAGAGTTTGACCACCCAACATTGCTTATTAGTCTTGGATGTGCACATAAAAGGGCTGGTAAGGAAAAAGAGGATTTTCAAGATCATTAAAACGAGATGGTGGAATCTTCAATTGAAGCAATCAAGCTTCAGGGAAAAGGTTTTAGAAGACTTATCTTGAGATTGTAACAGAAGTGCAAATGAGATGTGGGAGGCGGTAGCATCTTATATTTGAAGGGTAGCCAAAGAGATGCTAGGTGAGTCAAAGGGAGGAGCTCCGTGCCAAAAGGAGGCTTGGTGGTGGAGTGAAGGGGTGCAAGGGAAGCTCAAAATTAAAAGAACATTCTTTAAAGGTGTGTTTAAGGGTAAACAGATGAAATTGTCACAAGCTACAAAATAGCAAAGAAGGAAGTAAAGAAGGTTGTAAGCGGAGCTAAGTCAAAAGCTTATGAGGTTTTGTACAAAAATCTTAACTCTAAGGAGGGCCAAAATGATATATTCAGGTTGGCTAAATGGAGAGAAAGAAAGACCAAAGGCCTTTCTCAAGTGAGATGCATTAAGGATGAGGAAGGTCACGTGCTTGTACTCAGAAGGATATAGAGACTAGATGGAAACAATACTTCCATAAGCTTTTCATTGGGAAAGGAAACAGAGAGACCACTTTGGGAGTTCTAGCTAATAGTGAAAGTTATTTGAATCGTGCAAGCTATAGATGGATACAAAGGAATGAAGTAGAGGAGGCTTTGATGGTTATGACCTGGGAAAGGTGTAGGACCTGATGACATTCCTATAGAGGTTTGAAGAGTTTTAGGCCAGCGTGGCTTGACTTGGCTTACAAATTTCTTCAATGTTGTTTAGCGAAGCAAGAAAATGTCTGAAGATTGGGGGATAAGCATTGCCATGCCTCTTTATAAGAACAAAGGAGACATTCAAAATTGTTCAAATTACAGAGGTATCAAGCTGATGAGTCACACTATGAAAATTTAAGAATGCGTGTTCGAAAGAAGGTTGAGGCAAGTTTCCAAAGTAAAAGAAAATCAATTTGGACTCATGTCAGGTAGCTCAATTATTAAAGCCACCCACTTGCTGAGAACAACGGAGATTTATAGAGCTAAAAGGAAGAACCTCCATATGATTTTTATTGATTTGGAGAAGGCTTATGATTCTGTCCCACGTGAGATATTATGGAGAGTTTTGGAGAAGAGACAAGTACCTGTCATACATTAACCTCGTAAAAATGTATGATAGGGCTTCATCATGTGTAAGGATATAGTCTGGGAAGACTGACTATTTTGACGTCAACATTGGTTTGCATTACAATTCAACTTTGAGTCCATTCATTTTTACTTTGATTATGGACTAGTTGACAAGTCACATTCAAGAGGAGATACCTTAGTATATGTTATTCACTGATGATATTGTGTTGATTGATGAGACTAGAGATGGAGTAAATGAGATGCCTGAGATCTGAAGACATGCATTGGAGATTAAAGGTTTTTGTATAAGTAAGGTTAAGACTGAATATATGGAAGCAATGATGAAAGAATCAAGGTGAAGATTGGTGACGACAACATTTAGAAGAGAGATTCTTTTAGATTCTTGAGATCTATTTTGCAACATCATGGGGAAATTGATGGAGATGTTACCAATATAATAAATGCATGTTGGATAAAGTGGAGTGGAGCCTCTACTGTTCTCTGTGATAATAATTTTTTATTGAAAATCAAAGGAAAGTTTTACGAAGTAGCCGTGAGACCTGCTATGCTCTGTGGATTTGAATGTTGGCCAATGAACCATAAACATATGTAGAGAATGTCATTAGCAGAAATGAAACTGTTAAGATGTATATGTGGACACGCATAAAGATCGGATTCGGAATGATGCAATCAGAAGGAAAGTTGGTGTAGCTCCGATCGAGGATAAGATGCGAGAAAACCACTTAAGGTGGGTTGATCATTTACACTCAGTTGATGTACCCGTTAAAAGATATGAGTTTTGGGATGTTGAGCCAGCTTAGAGAGGGCGATGAAGGCCCAAGAAGTGTCAGAACGAGACTAATACGGAGGGATCTTAGTTTTTTGGATCTAAGCTCGAGAATGATCCATGATAGATTTGAATGGAGGCAAAGAGTCCATGTAGCCAACCCTACTTAATGTGGGAAAAGGCTTTGTTGTTGTTCTCTCTTTATATTTTGAATATATTTCAAAAAACAAAGGCAAAGAACGGCTGTAGATAGCTAACTCTTATATCATTCAGTATGATCCGTCGAATCTTGGCCTCTTTATTTGATCCATATATTTCCGAATGAGATGATTACGTACATGTTAGGATCTAATTAGGAATTGTTCACCATGGGATGATCAAGTACATGATTTACTTTATGAATCTTGCTAAAAGCTCTACTATTAGAATATTTATTATTTCCTCTTTACTTTTTATTCTAGAATTTGTCAATAAGTAAAAGGAACAAACACAACATCCAAAGAATATATTATAAAGCAAATAAGATGCGGAAGAAGAGAAGGATATGCTATTTTCAATAGTGATGAGATGATTGTTTGTAAGTGATGTATTTTATTCATATCTCTATTCTATCTTTGATGTGACTTTAATAAGAAAAAACATCTTATTAGCAAGTGAATAAACTTTAAAAGGTCATGGTACGATCTATTCATCAAGCTACTTTGTCGTTCGCTATTCACCAAGTGCATATCCAAGCTGAGCATGATGGATATCTATGCTCCAGCTTGAGGTGGAGTATTAGAGCTGAATATGTTTTACAAAAGTTCTTTTATATTTTGAGGGTGTTTCTATAATTGTTTGTAACCCTAAACCTCCCCACTATATAAGGAGGTACTATACACCCATTAAGTTTTATCTTTGAACTTTCATATTACTCAATTTCTAAGACATAGTATGCTTATGGTGCAAAGATCGTAATACAAAATTGACGACATGCTTCTGATGCAAACATTGCGTTCCTACTTGAGAATATGCTTTCAATGCAAATAACGTGTTCTTGTTTCATTAATTATGTCCTGTCAGTTTACATCTTAAGGAAGTATCTTCATGTGTAGAATATGGGTAAGTTATTCTTTGCTTAGGGAGAGTGTGTAGAGAAAGGGAGAACACCCAAAGCACCGGACATGCGGAGAGAGCATGATAATGATATAATCTCATGGAAAAGGATTGGTGTGGTGGAGCACACAAGAATGGGCACGAGCTGTGATCGCAAGGAGGGAGGTGCAGAGGATGGGATGTCGTCTGGAGGAGGATTAAGCTTCTTTGACATGCATTTTGTGTTTTTTGAGACGCATTTTGTGTTGCATGTTCTACAATGTTCTTATTTCGTTGTCGTGCACATTCTATGGCACACATCATTTGTTTCGGCAATACTGATGCTCCTCAAATCACATTGTTTATGGAAATCTATGTACCCTTCTGACTATTTATTTGGTCATAGGTGGATCATTGATCCTCCTCTGGAGATCACTGTACCTGCAAAGCGCACTCCTTGGCCTGATGCACCTCCTGAACTTCCGTTGAGTAAGGCAGCTGGCAACACTGATAAGCAATCCCAAACAAGATCTTCGAGGTCGCGGCGCAGTTCTCGTGGTAAACGGAGACACGAATCACATGTAGATACACAGAATTCTGGTGCAGCTCAAACTCAAACAATTGAACAATAAGGGTATATAACAGCTTGTAAACAGGTAGTTCTGTTAGAGCAATAAAGTAAGAAATTATTCTGTTCGCCAACACCTTGGTGTTATATTTCTTGGTATAATCTTTTGTTGCTTGATAATCATCTTGCAGATGCCGTGTATCCAGAAAACTAGGCTTACTTGAAGGACCATTGAATCTCGCTTCAGGGATACTGATTACAATCCGCTTCATCTATTGGTGTTGAAGAGCGAGCAGGCCATAATATCCTGATGAAATGTTTATTAAGGTTTTGCTCCCCATGATGGTGCATGTTACTCGAGGTACCTTCTCTAATGAAAGGCTTTTGCTCCACATACCTTTATACGTTTCAATTCGTTTGAACTCTTGTCCTATATCTTTTAGAAATTAATTGTTGTTGGCTTCATTAATCATTGTAATGTTGCCAACATGAAAAAAACGTTCATGAGTTATTCATTGGTTTGAGATGGGATCATGGGAGGCCACCATGCTCTGTAATAGCACACTTCTCCATCTTGTTTTGTTTCACAGGGCTTCGTTGATATCTCCTTTGCGGTCAGGAGTCTGGCCCTGCTGCTTTGAGATATTTTTCCTGGACAAGATGCAGAGACAATATCCATCCAACGCAATAATAATTTGTTAAACAATAAGAGATAATTTGCAGGTGTTGAGATTTGTGAACATGTATGCATATTGATGGCCTGCCTGCTGTTTGCCTCCATGCACAGCTCATGCCCAGTCGCTGTAAACCACGTTGGTCATCTTTGATGCCGAAATTCGGACTTGCGGAACCAAGTAAAATGGAGAGCACACATACTTTTAGGTTGCCGGTCTGGTAACACAGGAATATAAATCGTTTGTTGAGGTGGTTTCGTTCATATAATGAGCGGTGTTATTATTTTTGTTGTCTATTTTGTTCATTTTATATTCAGATCTCCGCTTGATATGAATCAGTGCGCGATTCCGCAAAAAAAAAAAAAGAACTGCATTGAAGGGGATAAATTAAATAGCGGGAGACAAGTGTGGCCACTGGGAGCGTTTAAAGCTCTGCAACCAAGAGGGGTCAATGACAAAAAGTAGGTTCAATACCACAAGGGCTTAACTGCGGGCTAAATCTTCGTCAAAACGATACACTTAACGCGGGGGAGGAGGAGAAGAAAGAGCAACAAACGCGGCTACCCATCGCAACAACTCGAGAAAATGGACGCCCGCAATTTCCGATAACGACTCAAAGGGTTTTCTCGAGTCAAGTCCACTCCCATTTGACCACTTTCGTAATCAATCTCGTCCGCTCGATCTGATTTTTAATTAATTCCCGTGAAGGGCCTGGACTGGAGATCCCTTCTTGTTGGTCGTCCAGTACGAAGGAAGACGGAGACGTGGGTTTTGTTGGAACATCCTCGGCAGTGTCGTGAGAACGGTAGGTAGACTGGTCCTGTAATAAATGCCTATAAATAATGCATATATATATATATATATATATATATATATATATATATATATCAGCCATAATACGATAGACTAATCAATATCTGAATTGATAGCTGGAACAACAGAAGATAACATCCACATGCTAGCAAGTTGATTTGATGCAAGGGAACCTCTTTAAAATAAAGTTTACTGTCACCAACTCAAAGGAGAAGTACCCAATAACTTCAAGAAGAGCGGAGAGAAGATGTACCAGTATGGCTGCTAATCAAATTGAACATGTTCATATTCGAAGAATTCGTTCAATAATAATTTGAAAATTTATTTATTCATGAAATTTGAATTTTAATTCAATTACTTAATGAAAATTAATGTAGTATATGTATATATGTATATATTCATTCAATAAGTGTGAAGTTTGATTATTTGTAAGTATATTTATGTAGATATATGAAGTTATCCGGTTATTTTTTTGAGACAACATTAGAATTTCATTTCAATCAAAATGATTCAGTACTTCAAACGACAAATTGTAGTAAAGTCAAAAGTCAAACATAAAAGAGTAGCAGCAAAATAAAAGAAGACTTAGGACCCCTGACGTTTAGTAGAGTCGACGAGTGTCACTAAGCGGTTATCAAAAGCATAAGTAGAGTTCTCGATCAAAATACTTGGAACAAAAAAACAGTGAGGTAGCTCCATGCACGGTCGATCGACAGTAGGTCATTTCTTTGATTCATGGAGACACGTTGGCATCTTGTACGCGGGCGTTGATTGGAAGTACTCAAGTCTTGTGAGCATGAAAACGATGGTGAAGAACGAAGATATTAAAGGTGAAGATGTCAATAGGGCGTAGGGGGCTTGTATCGGTAATCAGTACGAAAGTTCATGTATGAATTTTACATCATTTGTATGCTGTAGTGGGTGGTGAGAGGTATCTTGGTTAATGCTTGATTTTGAATAACATATTTGTAAGATTGAACAAATAGTTGACTAGAGACTTTTATATAGTATAGGTAAAGAGGGTAAACCTGAGCTTCAATTTGAATCATTTCTTATCTTATAAAATGCATTTTGAACTGTCAATCTTAAATACCGAACCCTGTTTTCAAATTAATTTCAAACTCGTTCATTTTTACATGTTTGTCTTGAGTCAAATAGTTGATGAATTACTATTTAATCGAATTCGGATGATCATTTTTCTAATAAATACGGATTTGGACGCATGTTACCGTATCTATATCAATCCAAGTCGAATTCAAACTTTCTTGTACATAAACATAGAATCATTCGTAACATTTTGGTTGGACTAGCTACACTTTGTACTAACATAGGACAATACAAAGTTAAAAACATACGAAGAATTGGCAACGTCATAGCTCCAATTGGACAATTCAAAACTGGTAACCATTGCTTGCTCGACATAGATTGATTGTCAATGTAAAGGATACCGCCTCGCATGTATTTTCTTTGAATATTAAATTGTTTTACAATTTTGCAAGACGCTAATATTCAATTATCGGATGTGTATCCTCTTCTTATGACACTATAAGGCATTTTTTTTAAAGTTTTCTCTAATTAGAATAAACTAAATAAAATAGGGTACAAATTAAAATAAGATCCACTAATGAGCATCAATTGCAGCAATCAGGTTTGTAGATAGATATTGTGGGCTATTTGTACAAAATATTTGAGTTTAAAAGCTGCTAATAATATGTTCATGAGCTGCATGAAATTATGTGTTCATCGCCTCCCATCCGCCCATTGATTCTGCGTCGGGATGAGTGAGCGCAAGTGATTCTGTCTTGGAGCATGTGCAATTTCAAATTTAAAGGAAAATGAATGGTTGCGAGGTGACAAACATAGAAGTAATGCGCAAATCAGCTGCATACTCCTCCACCTCATAATTTCGTTGACATTGAAATTTACAATCATAATGAACTATGTTAGTTCAATACTTAATAATTTGATGATTTAGTTTAAGATTTTTTATGTTTTCAATCGTTGAAAAATGAAAAATGAAAAAATGTCACGCTATCCATATTTTGAGATTATAAGAAAAGGCCTCAATTATGGATTAATTCAATAATGGAGACTCATTTTCCAAATGTAACAAAAAAGGGGTCTTAACTTTCAACTTTAGATTTTAACGTCGACATAAAAGAGTTTAATGACAAGCATTCTCGAAAAAAATAAACCATGCTACTCTTTGTTGCATTTGAAAAATCAAGCTTTAATTAGAAATTGACATATAGTTGGGATCTTTTTTTGATAAGTTTTATGTATATTGCTAAATAAGCGAGTAAAGTTACAAAAAGATAAGGCTCATAACTTAGTTACAAAGTTGACAAAGTTTAGATGGTACCTGAGGAGTACAAAATCTCGGGTCTAAAGTTTAAACTTCAATTAGAAATCAAGGTATAGTTGGAGTTTTTTTTCTCTTTCAAATTTACCTAAAATTTAAAGGAATTTTATCACTTGTGCCCCTCCGAGATATCGCAATATCAGTTATGCCCATATTTTTTTTGTAATATCAGTTGTGCCCCTCACTTTTTGCTATTTTATCCTTTGTGCCCCTCGGGTTAGTGACCGTCCATCCCAAATGCAAACGGACGTTAACTTTAGGGACACATCAGGAATTAAATGAAAACAAATGAATTGAAAAGTCCAACCACTGTTCATCTTCCTCCTCCCTCCTCTTCATCTTCCTCATCCTCCTGCCCCTGCCTCCTCCCCCCGCCCCTGCTGCGCCCTAGGCCCCCGCAACCCCGCGCCTCCCCCTTGCCCCGCCGACCCACCCCGACGCTCAGCCCCAAGTCTCCCCTCCGCCCCCCTTCCCCCGCCTCGAGTTGCCCCCTTGCCCCCCGCAGCTGGCCCCTCCGCCCCCCGCACCTCCCATCCGGCCCTCGCACTACACCCCCACAGCTCCCCCCTCCGCCCCCCTTCCCCCGCCTCGAGTTGCCCCCTTGCCCCCCGCAGCTGGCCCCTCCGCCCCCCGCACCTCCCATCCGGCCCTCGCACTACACCCCCACAACTCCCCCCTCCGCCCCCCGCAGCCCCTGCCACCGCCGCCCCCGCGCCCAGGTCGCAACCCCTCCCACCTCCGCCCCCTCCGCCCTGCCCCCACGCCCCCAGGTCGCAGCCCCTCCCCCCTCCGCCCCCCGCAACCCTCGTCCCCGCCGCCCCCCCTGCGACCCCCCCCCCCCCCCCCCCCCCCCCAGCCCCTGCCACCGCCGCCTCCGCGCCCAGGTCGCAGCCCCTCCCACCTCCGCCCCCCGCAACCCCTGCCCCCGCGCCCCCCCAGGTCGCAACCCCCCCCCCCCCTCCGCCCCTGTCCCCGCGCCCAGGTCACAGCCCCTCCCCCCTCCGCCCCCTCCACCCCTGCCCCCGCGCCCAGGTCACCCCGCACCTCCTCCTCAAGCTGCAGTTTTTGTTAAATTAAGATACATTTTGACTAATTGAATCATAAAAATTCATCAAAAAAACTATAAATTTCATCGTTTGATCCGTAATGAGTGATATGTCCGTGAAAATGCAAAAATTTTAGAGATTCAATGGATGCATGAAGATGTCACTAGGAGAGAGAAATTATGAGGAGAAAGGAAGAAGAACAAATGGATGAGGAAGAAGATAAAGATGTCTGGACAATAATACCCTTCTTAACTGCACCAAAGTTTGATGAACCCAGGTTAAGTCAATTCATTGACAGTCAATCTGACGGAAGGGCACAACTGATGACGGAGCAAGAAGTGAGGGAAACAACTGATATTACCAAAAAGATAGGGGCATAACTGATATTGCGATATCTCGGAAGGGCACAAGTGATAAAATCCCAAATTTAAAGGGTTCGTGTACCCATTTTGCTGTGAAATTTAATACTGCGTGGCAGAAACATGCAAGAGGAAGTCTCTTCCTACCCCACACAGAATCCTTTGCGTTCAAGTGAGGAGAAAACTTACCTTTCTATTCCTTGACTAAATTTAATTACAATACGCCGCTTCAAATTTTATCCACAACAATCAGACGTCAGGATTAATTTTCGTGCTGCTGGCGAAATGTTCCATCGACTCAAGTCCTGCAATAAATGTTCTAACAAATCTCAAGAAATGCCCAACGGCAACATCCCTTTGGTCAAACTTCTTTACGTTGATTCCAAAAAGACCTAATCCGCGCAAAAGCCATTTCAATTCTATGGTATCTCACTTGTCACTTGTGTTAAAATCCCAATCTATAATTTTTGAAGAATTTTAAAAAAGTAGGGTAGGAATAAATTTAAAAAAAAAAGAGGAACAGGAAAGATCACTTTCGCTTGGAAAAGTATTCAAACGATAGGGATAGCAATGTAAAAAATACCCGCCCGCAGTTGAGGGGACCCTTCTAAAAAAGGAAAAAAAGTAGTCAAACGCTTCCGTCCTTCCGTTCCACGCGGCGCGTCGTGATTGGATCCTTTGCATTTGACGACAACACCTCCGTTGACAGCTCAGTCGTCTCCACCTCAATGTATATTGACAGTCTGCTTTAGCCTTTTGACTCTCTCTCTCTCTCTCCACGTCTCTATCTATCTACAGCCCATAATAATAGCCTTGTCTTTGTTACATCTCTCTCTCTCTGTCCTTCTCTCTTTCTCTCTCCATGGCGGTGGAGATGATGACGGTCAAGTCCTCCAGCGAGCTGGAGGAAGCCGCCTCGGCCGGACTTCGCAGCATGGAGGCCCTCCTCCACCTCCTCTCCCACGGCGGAGCCACGGAGCAGCAGACCCAACCCGCCAACTGCCTCGCCGCCGCCGACTCCACCGTCACGAAGTTCCGCAGGCTCATCTCCCTCCTCGAACGCCCCCGCACCGGCCACGCCCGCTTCCGCCGCAGCCCCCCTCAGCCCACGCTAAGACCCCTCGAAGAGGACGCCTCTTCCCCTTCCGCCGTCAGGATCTACTGCCCTAAACCCATCCATCGCCTCCCTCCCCTCCCCCTTCAGCAGCAGCAACCACAACCCACCAGGAAGAGGTGCTGCGGCGCCGGATCGGAAGGTGGGTCCCCGCCGGCGAGGTGCCACTGCACGAAAAGAAGGTGGGTTCTGTTCTTTCTTGTCGTTACACGATATCCCCCTCTCGTCTTGTTGATCTGTAGCCAAATGCGCAGGAAGCTGAAGCTGAGGAGGACGGTCAGGGTGCCGGCGACCAGCGCCAAGGCGGCTGACATACCTTCCGACGACTTCTCCTGGAGGAAGTACGGCCAGAAGCCGATCAAAGGGTCGCCGTATCCTCGGTGAGCATTTCGTCTGGTTGACTTGTTGATACTTTGCTTGATTGATGATGGATACCTACTTCGATTTGACATGAAATGTAAATAACTTAGTAAAGTTGGCTAAGTCCAGATATTTGAAATTTCGTATCACCGCTGCCACCAACTCGATATAGTATTATATTTTAAATTTCCCATCTGGGGCAGGGATCTGTGATCCGTGAAACGAGGATGGAAAAGAGGAAGGAGTATGGGTTTCTTTTGACCATTGCCAAGAGACGATACCGAAGAAAATTTTAAATTTTTTTTGGGAATTTGCGAACAATTTGGAGGAAAAACACAAAATGGAGTGTTTGTGCTTTTGGAAGGTAAGGTAGCCAACAAAAATCGAGTTCTCTTGCTTTTGTTTACGAGTATATTCTATTTCAAGAGTTGAAGATCGGGGGGAAGGTGGAAAAAAGATAAACGCAATACATGGAAATGTGAGGAAAGAGTTTATTTTCTTTGCTTTGGCACTAACTCCTGTTTGGTTACTGGGTTGGGTAGGGTTGGGCTGGGCTGGGATGGGTGAATAGTAATCTGTGAGGAGGAAATACCCTTGTGAATAGTAATCAGGGTTGGGCCAACCCTGCCCAACCCTGCAACCAAACATGCCCTAGAGATAAAGGGTCTGTGACTAAAACCGGATCTGAGCGACCGGTTGAACCGGTGAAACGGCGGTAGACCGGATGAACCGGTGAAACGGGGTAGATATGTTCGGTTAACAAATTTTCGCTTTTTTGGTTCAAATATTATTTGTTTTGGTCAAATCATTGATTCTATTAATTATTTAAAACATGATTGAACGAGTTTTGACTAAAATTGAATTGTAATTCAAATTTTAATTTATTAAAAAATAATGATAATGGTGAGACTTGAGGGTTAGGCTTAGAGACCTATGACCTTCGGTTGCCCCGCAAAAACCGATAACAAACTACTCCATCGCAATTTCTTATAAAAAATGGATTTCAAATAATATTAAACTATTGTTATCATATAGTGTATTTAGTTTAGATATTATCTATATTTTATATGCATCAAGTATATTCGACTGTATTTTATTCATATTTTGAATCAAATCCAGTTTGATTAGTCGGTTCAATCATTTTTCTTCACCGACTCAGTTTACAAAGTGATTATTGCCGGTTCAACTAGTTTCATTCCATTGTCCAATCTAAGCCGATTTTTTGGGTGAAATTTTCGGATGAGACTCCATTTCGGTTTTAGAAACATTGTTCTGGAGTGCGATTTATAAAAAAAAAATTACGGAGGAAATTTGTATTCCTCAATTTTTTAATACAAAAAAGCATGATTTCGGTCATGGCGACAGTAACAGGTAGATTACGGATATTAGATAAGTGTTATATTCTATAAATACGATCTTACTTTTTATGGTTGCAAGCTGCTTCTTTCCCTTCATGGATTTCCTTTGACATCTGGTCAAGCAAAACATTCTTTACGCTTGACTTCACAAGGAAGAAATCAACTTCTACTGCATGGCAATTATTTCAACAGATTTGCATAGGAGGAAACGGTTGCAATTTTTTTTATAATAGAGATTCTGAATGACGTAGGAAACGTAGAGTTGTTAGTATCATTCGTAGGATTCAACATCAATGCTAAGTTTGGCCCTTTAATTTTCAACCTCTAACTTGACTTGTGATGCAGGGGATACTATAAGTGCAGTAGCGTGAGAGGTTGCCCGGCTCGGAAGCACGTAGAGAGGGCTGTCGATGACCCGACGATGTTACAGGTCACCTACGAAGGCGAGCACGACCACAGCCTAGTCCGCGGTCGAACTACCACGGTCATGACTGGTGGTTCGTCGCTGTCGACTGCTCTCCCGACAGATGGAACAATGGCCTAGGATTACAGCAACAAGGAAACCCATAGTAATAACTTCTGTTGTAAGCCTTTGATTGCAGAAAAGGCTTCCTTGTTTGTTTGTTTGTTATTTTTATTTCTTGTAAATTATAATAGAGTTTTCTTAATCTGTAACTTTCAGTGATGTTTAGATGTGGTATGCATGATTTTGGTATCGTTGATCCTTTATATTGATCGAATGGTATGGAATGAGCCAACTTCTGTTCAGATTGGTAATATCTAGTTTTAGTATGAGTAGAATTTGACAGAATCAGTAGCCCACCAAATGCTAACTAACAACTCTAACTATAAGGATTAGAAACGAACAGAAATGTCTAGAGTCACTATTTTTCTTGAACATTGAAGTTAAATATCGTGTGATTATGACTTATTGATATACTTTATACTTCGAGAGCAGATTTGCTGTAATCCTAGTTACAGCAGGTTTGCTGTAATTTTTTTCTTTTGCGATTTTGATTCCAAAATCTAACCTTATCGATTGAATCTTGGATTAGTGCTTTACATATGTTCCAAATTTCATGTTAATCAGAGGTTATTTGCTATTTTATCTTAATAATCCAATATCTGGGTCCTTTTTAAAAGGAATTTAAGTTGCTTAAATATTGCACGGATCTTCAAATATTAAGATAAAATAGCAAATAATCACTGATTAATATGAAATTTGGAGGATATGTAGAGCATTAACCTAAGATTCAATCACTAAGATTGGATTTTGGGATCGAAATCGCAAAAGAAAAAATAAAGAAATTACATCAAGTCTATTGTAAATAGGATTATAGCAGATAATATGCTTTCTTATACTTCACCCATCGGAGGTATACATGCGTAGGCACACACTTAAGAAGTCGTAATTTAAGAAGACCTGTTTTTTTATTAATGATGATTTATTTCTTAAGTGATATTTGATGTTTTTTTTTGTATTTGGTCCATTTCAGTTCAGAATATGCGACCAACACTATTATTGGGAATAAGTGATGACTAATGCGCCATGTCACAACAAGGCACATTGCGAATATAAGTAAGAAAATTTGGAATGCACCAAATTTTGTCCCCACATCTAAAACTCGCAGAGTGTGAAAGTGGATTATACGAGTGTGAATTACTACTTGACGACTTGAAGTTAGGTCCTTCGATTATACGAGGATTGGACAAGGTCACGCTCTCGATGCTTTCTCTCCTTAATGGTCAAGTCGGCTAATTGTCAATGGTTTCTGTTGACTAAAAATGGATGAATCACTCAAGTATTGCGAAGATGATGACCATGTGTGATACAAAGTGGTATTAAGATGGAATGTTCCAATCATTCATGGATGGATTGGATGGCTAAGATAGAATTCGAAAATGTACAACAGAATAAAACTTGACCAACCTTTGACATTTGAGTTTATTCTGTTAGCCATGTGATCTCGAAACGAACCACTCCTACAATAAATATTATTGTAATATTTGATTTATCAATAAAAGTTATTTGTTTATTTCACTCCATGTTTGGAATTAAATATGAATGAATGCACTATAAGATCCCTTGGTACAATTAGGGATATGTAGCATGACCATCTCGATGATCATACAGTTGTTGATTCAATGGTTGAATCATAGATGTTGGTGCTTGGATGAGTATCTAAAGTTAGATTGAGGACTAATCAAGCACCGTCAAATGATTGTTAAGAGATGATCTCCGGCCTGAGTAGGAGATGACAATCCTTTCTCATTTGGTTGATATCTGACCGACCTCTTGATGCAGGCCCTGTGCATGGGAATAGAGATTTTGAGGCGTCATATTAGTTAGGTCAAAGAGTTGAATTAACGAGATCGAGATAAGCAAGCCCTATGTCGTATATTGTCTTTTTTTATAGTAAGCCTGGTTTTAGCAGCCCAGGTAGCTGCGTTTATTCCATCAAGAGTGAAAAAGTACAAATGGTGCTCTTCAAGGGGAAACAGAAACGGATACAGAGAGAAAAGCAAGAAAATACAGGTCTTATGATAAGACCAAGCTTCTTAACCCAGCTTGCAATTAAAACCACTTCAAATGAACATGAGAATCTGATTTCAAAGGTCTTAAACTTCACTGATCTTTCTTCAAACACTTGACTTGATTAAATTTGAATCCACTCCAAAGCTTTGCCGCTTCAAGACCCAAGGGTTGATTAGATTTCTTTGTCAAAATTCTCTTCAGAAAAGGAAAAACTCATTTCAAGTAACTCATTCCCCAAGAAGGATTAGCAACTTCCAGTTATTGAATCAACAAAAATTGCTGAGTGCCATAAGACTCTTCTAATCTCATCAATGCAAGGAACACATGGCAGGGAAGAGAAAAAGTCCACGCAACAAGGACTTTAATCTGACAAAATACTCCTCCAGATCCCAAAATAATCAGTTACTCATTCACTATCAAAAAGATTTTTCCATGTCTTCTCTTTAACTTTCCTACTCATAGGAGTTCTTTTCCTACCAGATTCGCCTAGTTTCCTTTTAGCAAATTCCACATATTTCGAAGTTTTATTGCCTTTAGAAGGTTCACTGGAAGCTGGCTCAAGGTTCACCATAGCACTTACTTCACTTCCAAAATCCGCCGAGCTATTAGAGGGGATTATATGATCCTCAATATTTAACAAACAAGGACGCAACATATCCGGATTCCTGACCACAATCTTAGTAGTGTTGTTCAGAACATTCTGATCTGTGCCAAAAGAGGTAGATGAGGGAACATGTTTTCCTTTGTCAGAATTGAGTGTCCAATTTGTAGTAGGAACACCCTCTAAACAGAGTAAATTGTTAGGTACTCCTGCACTATCAATGACCAATTCATCTAATTCATCAGAGTTGTTTTTTAAGACTTCAAGTCTTTGGCTTTTCATCATCTGCTCCTCTTCAGATTGTTCCACAATAACAGATTCCTTTAGCATTTGATTTAAAACTGGGGAAGTGCCTATTCCATACTGGTTCACATCACTACTGAAGAAAATTTCAGAATTCAACACTTCTGCAGGATGATGTTGATATGTTTTGACTTCAATATCAATGCCTTCTGAAATCTGGTCCGAGGTGCCTGTAACTTTAGTCTCAGTAATTTCTTTAATTTGTTTTCCTTTATTAGCTCCTGATAACTCAGTGCAAAAGTTTGTCATTTTAGGCATCTGGGAAAAAACTTTGCTAGATCTCAAGTGATTAGGGCTCTGAGTTGCACAATTAAATTCTCCAACATGTTTTGCCTGACTGATTCAGCTCTGGCCACCCATTTTTGCCTTGGTCTAAGGGCTTTAACGTCCACCAGATCAATATGAGCTTTCCCTTTCTTATCTTGTTCAGAATCTTTTCTCCGAAAGCAATCTTTCATGTCATGGCCAACCATAGAACAGAAGTGGCCATAGGATGGGAGATTTTCATAAATAATATTTTGAATGAAGTCTTTATCCCCACATCTGATTACAATATGATCAATAACGGGTTCACTAACATCTATTTCCACATTCACCCTAATATAGCCAGGTCTGGTAAAATTTGTAACATCTTTATCAACAGAGAGAAATCTCCCAATGGGTTTAACAATTGAGCGGAATGCTCCTTCATTTAAGAACTGCAAGCTCAACATTGGGAGTCCCACCCTAACTGGGACATTCGGAGAAGAGTCCCCTGGGTAGAAAAAAGAGACCAACGAATAAGAGACATCCAATTGTTGCCAAATTTCCACGTGTTGCTAATATACATCCTCATATAATCTTCGCTTTTATCAAATTTAAGGATGATATGCCTTGCATCCAGTGCTCCAATTTGAACATTATCAATGAACTTCATCTCTCTCCTGATCACAGAGTCGATTTCCAGGAGCTTTGGCCTTAGTCTCCGAAAAATTCCAATCAGACAGAGATCGAATGGCTTGCTCATCTCCACCATTTCCTCCGGAGTAAATTCAACCACAGCATCTTCCCCTTCAAAATATGAATCTCTAATTCTCACCGGGGGGCCAAGTTTAGGTGGACTGATTTTGTCTTTCATAATTGCAACATAGGACTTGGGTCCTAACGGAGGAGCCTGTGCCTGACCTCCATCAATTATAATTCCCTTGGCAATAATTTTTGGAGGAGTCAGTTCTGGAAAATTAATCTCGAATTTCTCCAGGTTTTCAGGAAAATTTCCAACCATTTTATCAAAAAGAATAGCAAGCCCAGCCGCTAACAGTAAATCCACATGTCACATGCAGATAGGTTGAAGATTTCAACAACCTTCCACGTGGAAGCCCTCATAGGACACGTGGACCAACCAAGACTTTCACAGGCCCACAAACAGTTCTTTGAAAGTGTTCAGTTGAAGAAAAAGATCAACCACAGTTCCTGGCGCAGAAATCCCAACAAAATCTTCCTTCCAAAGAAAAAGGAACTCGAGGAGTAGCAGAAGATCAAAGGGCCAAAATTATATCAATTTCGAAAATAAGTCTTCAGCAAGAAACAAACAAGGGTGCGCCTTGCATTTGGCAAAGATCAAAGGAACTTGCTCAAGATCCAGCTTCAAAACAGTTCATCATCGAAGTGTTCCAAAAATTCTTAACAGAATCCAAAATCGCTCGACAAACATGGATACAATAGAGGCATGGAGTCTAATCCATCGATTGGGAGGAATTTATCCATTAAAAAAGGAGGAAACGACATGAAAATTCGATCCGAAGGTGGGGTGGGCGCTCGCTTTCTTGATCGCCAGAGCGGTATCCTCGGGGCGCGCGCTCACCTAATAGGATCATTGATTAGAGCTTTAGGATTGGGTTATGTCGTATATTGTCACGATATAGGCACACATCCTTTGATCAGAGATAGATGTGCTGCTATATATCTAAGTATGTACATTTGGCGGATCAATATGTTGATGACCTAATCAAGGTCTATACACCAACGAGATGGTGTGCATATGAGGGCATATGACTGATATGATCTCTCAAAGGGATCATGCATGTTCACTTGTGAATCAGAAGACATGAGCTCACTCACGAGGTATTGGGACCGATCAAATTACATGTATGTTTGTCTTGCTTTGGAAGCATGACAAGAATTTATAGGTATGATATATGCTTTGGGAAAGCATATGTTTGATACCAACTCCCAATGACCGAATGAGAAACTTAACGATAAAACCCTAAAGATGATAGTGTAAATTGATCTATGTCATTGGGTTTATTATAGGTCTTCCAATATGCATGATGTATATGTATTAGGAATACCCGAGGGTGATGTGATCATAAACGATTTGTATAACTATGATGCTTTCATTCCGAGGAACTGATAAAACAAGTATAGATTTTAGTGACTCCTCTCAGTAGAGAAGTGATCTGATCTTGGTCTAAATGTTGGACAATGATCTGAATGTGATTCAGATGCAATGAGAAGCTTAGATTTACGGTCTTGATTTAATCAAGCATCTATGAGAGGTCAATGAGATATGGATTTGACATGTAATCTCAATATTCAAGTCACTATACGTGGAGTGTACAATCGCTATGTCCTTATCTCTAAGTATCTGTAGAGAGAACACATTATTCTTGAAAGAGTACAAGAACAATTCTATTGTTGAATTATATCAAGCATTGAGAAATGGATAATTAAATATGATATAATTATCATGAATAATGTGTATTTGATTCATATTATTTAAATACATTAAAATGATGATCCAATATAATTAAATATAATATAATTATTATGGATAAGAATAATATGGATAACATTATCCAAATTATTCATATATGTTATAAATGTGATCTATAATATATTAGAGAGAGACAATTGTGATTTATATTTGTTGATTAAGTGATGATGTGAATTGAATTCACATTGGACAATCAATAGAAAATATAATTTACATTTTATTTTGGGTTGTGAATGTGATTCACACATTTTCAATGGCATGATTACAATGTTCACAAAATAATTATGAATTATTTATATGAATAAATTTGCAACAAAAGTTGTTGCAAATATTGGAGAAACATATGAGATAATGTAATCTCATGGAATAAAGAGGTGATAGCCACCTTCCATATAGAGATGGTGGACGACCACCAAGTCCTATTTGGAATTGGTAGCCGTCCCCCCTCTTTATGCAAGGAGGCTAGCCTCCTTCCTCTTTCTCCAAGGTTAGTTGATTTAATTCGGAATTAATTGTATTGATTTATCAATATATATTAATTTCAGTAAATTTATTATTGTTGTGTTTTTACAACAAAATCACGGTCATTGAAAGAAACACAAATCAATCTCATTCATTGATTTTGTGTTGTTCATGGATTGAGATCCATGGACTCCCAAATATTATAAAAGAAGAGGCAACACTTGCTCTTCAATTTACAACAACTATAGCTATATATATCTCTCTCTCCCCCCTCTCTTTCATTCTCAAGCCATGCGCAACCCTCTCTCTCCATCTTGAGTGGCCATCCACTCTAACCCTAGAGAGGTCACTGCCATCGTTGCATCACCGTTGTGTTGCTGCCTCAAGTATTCGTGGATATCCGTCTTCTTCGGTGTACCTCGCTCGTGAAGAAGATATTTGATCTCGTGAGACGAGTTCAGACGACTCGCCGCATGGATCAAAAATTCGGATTACGAGAGACACACGATTCATCTCCGAGTTCACAAGCGTCTCCTCTAACAGGTCAGACTTGAGACAGGAGTTCTCTTCGCATAAAGACTCGATCACAACCATGCTACAAGAGGTATTCCTTTATTTAATATGTGATTTAGATGAAACGATCCGAGAAGTGTTCTTAGATCATGTGGCTTCATCGTTTAAAAATTTTTAAATTCTGCTGCACCGGGCAACTAGTGCGAGTAGTCTCTCCCGATCGTATATGATACGATCCTCACGATTTCGTGATGCGCTTAAAGATTTTTCCATATCCTTCATATTCATAGTGCTTCATTATATTTTTTAATCATCAGAGGACGTCTACCACCTAAGAAATGATGCTTCATTATGTTGTTTAAAGTATTATTAATGGTGTATCCCCTCTCACCGTATCAAGATTTCGGGTTCTAACAGAAACCTTGATGGGTTCATCTCCCTGTCAACAGAAGAGATGGTGGTGGGAGTGCAGCAGCCATATAAGTCAATCCCATGCATACACGTCTGTTCCACACCAAACCTCTCACACCCAACTCGTGGACCAGTGTGATGAGATGGAACACGCCACTTTGCTTCTTCGGCATCCGTGGATTGGATGGCAGTGCTTGCCTTGCAAGTTTGATTTCCATCATGTGAATGAGCATTATAAGCGGGTTGAAACTTAGCAAATAAAGGAAGGAAAACCTAGAGAGAAGCTTAATTGGCCAAGTCTGATTTCACTCCTTCAAAAAAAGAAGAAGTATAAGGTTATGCATTTAATTTGAAGAGATAAAGTTGTAGCTAAATTACGAAAAAAGAATATCTCGTCTTTACATCAAATTCCCAATGATCGGCCTATTTTTGAAACGTAACAAAGAGATATCATTCTTCTCTTTTTGTCTGAAATACGAGGTTCCGCAAGCTTTTGCAACCCTTTTATAAAGGCAGTAAACGTTTAATATTCTTATCATTACATCTCTTAAATGAATACCTTTATTGATAATCGATGCATAAACATATTTTTTTAATTTACCTGGAAATTATTGAATTTCAAATACCATGGTTGCCATTATTTTACTACGATTGCATAAGTTCTTTAATAAGACTTGATACATAATTTTTTTTTGATATATTTGTTGAATTGTTCTATAACAAATCATAACAAAATTGGCCCCATGTTAATAATCTAAATACATTGCCATATCATCGTGCATTAACTTTGTAAAAGCAAATATTACTCGATGCACATTATTAAAAGTTATGAAATGACGACTACTTGTTGACTTGTTATATGATTCGATGTTAGTAATATATCAATTAATATACTATTTATTGTGAGTTTAAAGAATGAAGCAATGAATAAAATTCATTGTTATAAATTTTATCACGAAGAAATGACAATGATTATAAAAATTTTATTAGCATAGGTCCATTTTCTCGTCATGAAATTGCATGTATATATTCCAAAATGAAAAATCAATTAAAGTTTTATTCACGTGATATTGATTAATATTGTTTTTTAGTGTCTTTCTTAGATTAATATTAAAATATGAAACCTCAATATTATTAAATTTTAGCCTTTAACGTTCTCAGCTTATCATCATCACGTGATATTGATTAATATTGTTTTTTAGTGTCTTTCTTAGATTATTATTTTGTTGGAGTAGTAACAAAATTAATATTGTTTTTTAGTGTCTTTCTTAGATTATTATTTTGTTGGAGTAGTAACAAAAGTATTGTAGAAGTTGATACATGGTTACTGTAGTAGACCAATCTGTTAGCTTTTTGATCCAGAGTCAAAAGAAAATAAGAAATATCATGTTCACTCTATTAAAAATGTAGCTGATATAGAAGCCTCAATCCTTTGTATGGATGAAGGAAAGAAAGAAATGATATTTAAGTAGGTTCATTTCTACGCCCTTAACATCACCTTTTGTTAACTTGGTTGATTTGATAGATTGATTATCTTCCAATACTTTCGAAGATGAGATATGATACCCACACACAGAAAAGAGAACTTGTTCTGTGTAACATTCAAGTTAGTTGTTACACGGAGCAATTTCCCTTATTTTTTTATTTTTTTTTCAAATATTCCACCATGTATATCCATCTATATATCCTTCATATTTGTCATTCAAATTTCATCAGAAACAGAGACTCTTATACCATCCATCCAGAACATGTAATTTTAACGGTCTCAAATTTGTTGTAATCAACATGTTCTGGATGTAGGACATATGAGTCTTTATTTATGATAAAATTTGAATGACATATAGGAGGAATATATAAATGAATATATATGATGGAATTTTTGAAAAAAATAGGAGAAATCGCTCCGTGTCACAACCAACTTGGTTGTTACACAAAACAACCTCACAGTCCTCATATATATATATATGGGTAAAATGGGGCTGCCCCTTGGGAGTAGCCAACTTGGCTACTCCCACCTCTATTTTCCCTCATTTTTTTATTTCTTTGAAAAATAAAAATTTGAATATTCATCACTATATCCCTCTAACATTCTATTAAAATTTCGTAGAGACTCCTAGGCCCTCCATCCAGACGTCATTTTTTTAACGGTCGCATGATTTTTTAAATCGACCCTGTTTGGATGGAGACCGTAGGAGTCTCTGTTTCTAACGAAATTTTAATAGAATCTTAGAGAGATATAATGATGAATTTACAAATTTTTTTTCCAAAAAAAATGAGGGAAAAATAGGGTGGGAGTAGCCAAGTTGGCTACTCCCAGGGGGCAGCCCCATTTAACCCTATATATATATATATATATATATATAGAGAGAGAGAGAGAGAGAGAGAGAGAAGGGAGCCTACACCCAGGGGTGTAGGTAACTACCTACACCGACTCATTTTTTCATATATTTTTTATTTTTTTGAAATGAAATCTTGGGGGAATTAGATCACTGTATATCACCATGGTGTCTTTCAAAATTCAACTTAATTTGAGACTCCTATCATCTTCATCAAGACTATCAAATTTTAGCGGTCTCATAATTGTTGAAATTGACCCCTTCTAGATGAACGTGTTAGGAATGTTTGTTTTGCATAAAACTTGAAACACATATTCCTCTCAATATATTGAGAAAATCCCTATAAGGTTTCATTAAAAGAACTCAAAACTCATGAAAAAAGGTCGGGTGTATGTAGTTACCTACACCCCTGGGTGTAGGCTCCCAGCTCCACCTTTTCTTGATTATGGAAAGGTACCATCTTAGGCCATTGGATGATGGGTGTACGTGTGAGATTGAAACCATTAGGTGATTTTTATGCCAACTAACATTGATAATTGGGACGGATTAAATTAGTGCTAATTTAGTCAAATACACATCATCGAACATTCTATATTTAGTAAAATCCGAGGAGTGTACATTGTACTTTCTGGGAATATATGATGGAATAAATGCATGCATTTTGAAATAACTATTATGAATTTACGAAAGTTGGATATATTTTACATTCATGTGTTGTAAAATACAAAAATCGTAACCACTGATGTACGGAAAAAAGTTCAAATTCGACAAAAAATTGGTGTATAGGATGTTTTGATAATGACCTAATTAATTGATTTACACATGTAAACTGTTCCTAAAATGATGGGATTTTTGTTACAACTATATTTCTAAATATATCGGATGTGGTAAATTACGAATGTATTATATATTCTACATATCATATGCATATTATTTTTAGGAGGTTTAAATATGAAGCTTATTTTTTAATTCATAAATTAGAAAAATGTCATAGTACATGTTAAATATCATTTCATCCAACATTCTGTGAAAGCAATATTTGTAAATTGCAACATTTTTGGTAAAATTTATAGTCTCTTTTGTAAACCACATTTAATTTATTTTGAAAAATTTGTAGTCATTTTTGAGAATATTATGTGGGAGTAAAGTCTGTAAAATGCGATATTATTTTGTAAACTTTGTGATCTCTTTTGTAAAATACATGTGATTTTTGTAAAATAGATTGATTATTATTAATGTATAAATTATTTTATATGTCCGTCAATATGATTCCCAATATCATGGGTCCATTGAAATTTGTCATCCATTGTAAAATTTGTGTAGATTTTGTAAAATCCACGCTCCCATTAATTATGTGCTAATCTGCAAAATAAAAATTTAATCAATAGTTTATCATTTATTCCTAAAAAAGGATATCACATAAAAAATACATGGAGAATTGTAAATCAACGAAATAAAATATATAATTATACAATTAATTATGTAAATTAGCAGATCAAAAGGTAAAATATACCATCATATTCGATATTTAATCCATTCAATTGAATATGCAAACTTCGCCCCTTTTGTATTTAATCCACAATCAACGAGATTCCATCTAATTTTATTTTTGGAAATTACATCACCTTCTTGAAGAAAATATAACAAGATGCATAATATTCTATAATAAAAAATCATTTATTACTACTGGCAACATGAGCCATATTCAATCTGTAAATAAATATTTACAATCTTAATAAAAAATTTCTTTCTTTTAGGTGATATTTTCATTCTCATTCTACAGAAAATGAATCTATAAACAAAACTCAAAAGAAAAAAATGAAAAGTGTGTTGTACTCAAAAGAATGTGGGAACCCAAACTTACAAATGATTGAATATTCTAGAAAATATGATTGAACTCAAAAGAACAAAAAGTACATTGAATATTTCAGAAAGTGTGATTGAATAAAAGCTCATGTTTTGAAATAATTGTTATCAATTTACAAAAGATTATCATATTTTACAGTCCTGTGTTATAAATTACAAAATCGTAAAAGCTGATGTTCGAAAAACACCCAATCAAATCTATTAGTGAGTCTGAAACAATGATTCAAAACAAAACAAAGGAGAAACTTTGAAGATTGGAGATGGAATCAAAACAAAAAGTAAAATCCAAATCCAAATAAAAAAAGCAATCTAAAATAACATGGTACTCGATTAATAGATGAATAAAAAAGAATAAGAAAAAACTATTAAGAACATGCATCATCCTCCGTACGCAACCGCCTCATGCTGCATCATGCATCGTCATCATCGTCATGCACCGACATCGTCATACACCACCATCATATCCACACACATGCGCCGCCTCTACGTCGAGAGAGGACGAAGAACTGGAGGAGCAGCAAACCCCCGTTGAGTTTTGTTTTGAAAAATTTGATTAATTGAGAACCTCGATGATGATGATGGGTGCTATATTTAGAATATAAATTCGATTAATTGATGACCAACGAGATAATAATGAATTAAATAGAATATTCAATTTCGTTTCTAAAAATAGTAAGTTGGAGGTTATTTGGACGGTGGTTTTGGGTTTAAATTGGTGGTTTTCGTTAAAGCCGTAGATCAAGATCTAACGGATTTTATGCAATGTCTTACCATGATTGTGGTGAGGTACCACCTTAATTTAAGTTTTTCCTATATATATATATATATCACGAGATACATAACCATACTTTCATATGTGCTAAACTTCTTACAGAAGAAGTCTCTATGTATTGGCGCATTTATGAAGCATGTAACCCAATGCAACTACAAAGGAGTTTTTTTAATTTCTTCTCCTTGTATCTTCAATGATCCCTTTCGAGGATATTTTTTATGCTAGATTACGCCCTATGCTAAAACCCATCAATCCCAAACAAGAGGTACGAACATGGATTTCCACCACGTAGTGGCGGCATGCCAATGGAGAAGAGGAAGGGGACAACCTTAGAAAGATGGAAAGCGAGGAAGATTTGTTGAAAATGTGAGTCTATTGTGAGCCACTATGCAATAAAAGTTATCGTGAACCATCCTTTTGTCTGAACAAAGTATAATTAAGTTTACATTTAAACTTTGTATAAAAATAGGGTAATTATACTATGGGCGTCTTAATATCACACATTTGTTGATCTAAATTTTAGATCGTAGAGGCCGATGCATGTTTGTGAATATAACGAGTTAGATTGAGGACACAACTAGCAAGGGCAGGTGATTATCAAAAGAGTATCTCTAGTCTAAGAAAGAGACAACAATCTTTCTCTAAAGACTTACATCCAATCGACTCTTGATGCATGTCCTATGTATAGACAAGGGAGATTCAGAGGTGTCTGATAAATCATATTTAGGTGTTAACCAAAGTTAAAGTGCTGACCATAAGTCAAAATATAGACTAAGAAGGTCAAATTGTTGATCAAATTTTCAACATGTTGACTTTAAATCAAAGTGTTGTCCTATTGAGAGTGAGTTAACTTAAGACTTGTGTCATATGATGTCACAAAACACACACACATCATTTGACTAAATATAGATACATATATCTATATGCCCGGGTATGTAAATTTGATAGACCAATAGGTTGATAATCTAATAAGGTATATATACCATCGAGTTGGTGTGCATACATGATATATGAGATGTATGATCTCTTGAAGGAATTATAATGTTCATTGACCGAAAGACATGAGCTCATAGATGAGATGTTGATAATAAATCAAATTCTATCGATTCATCTTATTTAGGAAACATGACAAGGTTTTAAGAATATGATGCTTTTGGAAAGCAAATAGATCGATATTGTCACACACTGATTGATTTGAGAAATTTGTTGGTAAACATTGAAGACGACAACCAAATAAGGATTTGAACTTCAGGTTTAATCGTGGTCTTCCAGTATGTATGATGCACAAAGATTGGGAATACTTGAGGGTAATGAGATCTTAAAAGGTTGTATACCATGACGGTTCCATTCCAAGGGAGAGATGAAACTAGAATAGATTTTAGTGACTCCACTTGGAGACACAAATCTTGGAATCACATTCTTAGCCTAAAGAGTGGACAATTGATGTGATTGGATCAAATTAAATAAAAGATTGAGATTCAATTATCTAATCTAATCAGATAACTCTAAATGGTATGGATCATGACATGAGAAATAATCTCAATATCAAGTCACTACACATGGTTTGTACAATCTTAGTTACCTTATCTCAGATTATCTTTGGATGTTTCATACAAATCCTAATTCAATTATGACTTGTACATTGAGAGACTGGTCAATATTCATGTTGATTAATGTTGATCAATGATAATATGTGAATATGATTGACATATCTAGATACATTAATTAATACCAATTTTGATTCATAATAACAGATTATGTGAATTTGATTCATATTAAATTGAAAGAACTTACATATGAATATGATTCATACAACTAATGTTAATATAAATTGTATTCATATTAAACATTGATTAATATAAATTAGATTCACATTCACTATGTGAATATTATTCACATGTATATAGACATGATTAATGTGAATATTGATTCACACTAATCATCCATGACGCTGATTCAATTCACATTTAATTATAGAACTTGTATGTGAATTGGGCTAACACATTCAATGTTAATACGAGTTGGATTCATTGAACATTGGCAAATGTAAATTAAATTTACATTTAATTATGAGCTAATGAATTTGATTCAATTCCATGTAACGTAACGAATTATTTATTATCACAAAATAATAATGAATTATTTAATATCACAAAATAATAATGAATTATTTATTCGATAATTAGTTCACAACAAATTCTAATTCAA
The DNA here is from genome assembly GCA_037367405.1 of Ottelia alismoides. NCBI lineage: Eukaryota > Viridiplantae > Streptophyta > Magnoliopsida > Alismatales > Hydrocharitaceae > Ottelia > Ottelia alismoides. The sequence goes on from JAZKJV010005974.1 coordinate 309,465, forward strand.
TTGGGATTGGAAAAAAGAGGAGAGAGAGAGAGTTGTTTTTCCAACAACTCCCATGGTGCCAGGCTGCCAGCATTCTCTCTCTCTCTATATATATATATTTCTTGATAATATATTGCATAATTATCCTTCTAATCCTGATTAAGATAGGATTGAATCCCAACCATTTAATCCAAGAAAGAGGATTTCTATCTTGACCATCCATTAGCGTATAAAAAAGAGGCATGGGTGCTCTTATATTAACAACTTGTGACAAGAGAATCGATGTCCCAATACTCGGATTTCCTTTGAGAAAAATCATATGGATGCCCATCCTCTCTCCCTCTTCTATATGGTTGTCCACCTTCTCCTCTTCTCCTTCCCGTTGGGTTGTACAATCTTGTGAGAAAGATCACCTACTTTGATTCCTTGTGTTTGTAAAGAAGAAGGCAGATTTTATGAGACAAAGTCTGAAGCATTCATACTCTTTATGGATCATCTTGGACGTGTACAATAAAAAGAAAGAACCATCTTTGAAGTTCGTAGACATACACATGTCATCTCCGCATCCGCAAATGCTGCTCTATCCGATCGGACTGAAGTCAGGAGGCCTCTTATTTTAGAGGTTAAGGATCGTATTCACGCTTCAAAAGTATTTTCCCCATCTCGTGCAGATGGTGAAACAATTCAGAAATATGATACTATATGGTTTTGCCTTGAATTTTTTTGTTATATGTTATCTATGTGACTCATACGACGAGTTTATTTATCCAGATTATATCAAGATTTTTTTACTTCGTGATGCACGAGGCTGATCACCTCCCTTCAGGATTGTGGGTGATGAGATTTTCTCGTGATGCCCTAGTAGGGATGAAAACTAATAAGTATATGTTCGTATATATACACCCAATATGCTATCGTATTCGTTTATATCGGTTTTAACATGTGTATTCGTTTCTATTTTAAAATAGATATATACGAAGATGGTTATCACTTTGACATTCTTTAGTATTTGTTTTCATATTCATACATCCATCTTAATATATAAATATAGTTGTAGATTTATTTATAATTAAGTGCAATACGAATTTATGGATTTATTCACCGATATTGATATAATTATTATAAAATGAATATATTTAATGTATTTATTTTATGTTTAACCATCCTAAACAAGTATATTGAAATTAATATACTAAGTATTTTGGTTATTATATGTGCACAAATCATATTTATTTTATATTCATATTCTTGTTTAAGGATACATTGTTAGATTTTTCATATTCGTCAATATCCATTTCCACATTACTATTCATAATTTTAAATGGATTAGGATATGATTTACCTAAATTTATCCTTATTCAACCATTTTCATCCATATACCTTATTAGTCATCCACCCCATTTATACGGAGAGGGTAAGCACCACGTTTATGACGAGGGTCCAATCCTGACCACCTAACCAAAGTTAGCCTGGATCCAATTGTGAATGTATATAATTCATATAATAGATCCTGCGTTCTATTTCTTAGAATCAATCTATGGATCCATGATACTTGCATATTTCCACTTAGTTATTCCGACTCAATATTCTGGATAAAGATACATTAATTGGATAAAGATATCTCGAAAAGGATATCCCAATCATATTAAACATCCTACTGTATAACAAGCATGGATACTTGAAGATATTAATAAGGAAATAATATATATATTTACAGTGGCTAAATATTCGATCAAGATTAAAATTAGGGATAGTGACCGCTAATGTGGTTCCATTAATATAACATACATTGAGGCTCATTGCTAATCAATTCAAATATCAGGATCTCACAAACATGAAATATTCCCAATACTCATGCATTCTGCATACTGGTAGGGTCAAGAAGAAATATCCTTTTTGGTCATAAGATAACAAAATCAATTATATACTTTCCAAAAATATATATTATTATTCCTAAATTTCTATCCTCTTTTCAAAATGAGACGACCGCAAGTTGAATTCTTTTACCCCGTGACTCATGAGTGAGATCTGTCTCCTTTTTCTCCGTATATAAATGTTGATAACTCCTTTAATACATCCCATATATCCTTAAATGTACTCCTTTGCCTAGTATTTAGTCTGTGATTAGACCATCAACCTAGTGGTTTACAAATGCACATATTTAAATACATACACACATACATGTTTGTCTTTGGTCAATGGATGACTACCCATACTTCCTAAAATTTTAGAATATATGACTTCATATATTTCGGTATCATCAAATGAACTCTTTGAATAGAATAATTATATAACTCTGTGTCTTTATTTGTATGTAAAATATTTGCATCAAAAGTATCAATCGAATATTCTTCTACAAATAGGATTGTCATCTCTTCTTAAATTGAAGATCGAATATTCGATAGTATTTTCCGATGTAAGTTGCGCCTTGACTTTAATTATTTTGATCACTGACTATTATTAATAAAATGTTTTGATTTAACTCGTTGGATAACACTACGAGAAAAGTGACCTAAGGTAACAGATAATTTAATATTTGTTGTCCTATCTTCCGTAGTTAAATATATAACAACGAATATTATTCGTTACTTACTTCTTTGAATTCACAACAAATAATGATATCCGTTGCTATACTCCTAGCAACGAATCATATAATAATGATTATTCATTGCATTTTTCTTCTAATCGTTGCTAAATTTGGCAACGATTAGTGTGAATTTTAATGAATAATTCAATGGAAAATTCGTTGTTATATGAGCTTTTAACAAAGAATATGACATCCATTGGTAATTACAAATACAAAAGATGATTTGGCAACGAATAATACTCGTTGTTATATCTTTATCATCGAAAGATATGGTAACGGATATTCAAATTATTCGTTGATTTAGGTCCAATTTCTTGTAGTTAAGAACTGTATAGCATCTAACATGGCCAACATGTGTCACCCTAACCATATAAAAGGACTTGATTTGTCATGCAAATCAAATTGTACTTTATTTTGGATATTATATAATACACACATTAACATGCTTTGTATAATGGCTTAATAAAGGCCCACATGTTTGATAAACACACACTAGACCTCAAAGTCATTCTTAAACGTCTCTGTAGCCTATACTTCTTATGTATCAAACATTTATATCTTATATAAGTAATTTCTATATACTTATAGAAATTCATTAGTTTGTCATTGTGGGCCATGTTAAACTCTGGTACAAACTTTATAAGTAATTTCTATATACTTGACTTCATTGAAACTGCCCAATTGTCATACATCATGCTACTCTTAGCTCACATAATATGATGGTCCAACAGAAAAATAATGTAAGTAGGAGTAGATTTTCCATTATCCATGCAATATTTTGAAATTGGATTGGAGTGTCCTTAGGCATGGAGATCTCTTTCCACCATTATCTAATATTGCATACTATAGTGGAGAATCACAAAAATAATTGAAATTAAAAGGAAGCACAAGAATGACTCCATGATTATTGGGGGGTAATTAAACCAATCACACGTAGAAACAATGATTAGAGTCATCCTGACTCAAGACTTCACAAACAGATCATCTGATCATGCACTATTAAGTTGCTTTAATATATGTAATTCAACTATGGTTCACAATCACTCTAGAAATTGGTAGAGCACAACGTTATCTTTCATTTGAAAGAAATAGGCTCTCAAAAACAAGGCACCCAATATCTGTTGCATTATGTATTGTTGGCGACGTGTGCTTTCATGTGTGATATCAAATATCGTGAACGCATGTGAATCTACACCATCACAATAAGCTCAAACAAAAATGTTATAACCAATATCTGCACAAAATTTTTGAATCAAAATCAAGCACAAGATTTACATAATAATTCTAGCAAGAAAATACAATCGCAAAAAAACCCAAATAAGAGTTGTTTTAACTTAAGATTTCATGGTAATCAAGGATTATCAAGTTAATTCAACATAACTCAATTGTAGTGCATGACTATTTCTAGAAACCATCAAAGCATAGTTTTATTTTTTGTTCTGAAAGAAGAACTCTCAAGGTCTAGAACAATCTTACAAATCTTGCGAGCAATGCATGAATGAGTTGGGCTTTTGATTTTGTTTCTCAATTGTTTAGCTAAATAATTTGAGATGATATGGATTTTATTTCTTCGTGTGTTGGGTCAGTAGCTCGATGATCAATTCGGAGACCTTCAAGAGTTATTATGTTCTAAGGTGTAATGAAGAGGTAGCAATAAAATCAAATGCTAGAAATTGCTCGATGAAGTATTGTATAATTAGTCAACTAACTAAATATGTTGATTAATCGACTAAAAAATCAGTTAGTCAACCGAACATTCAACATAAAGACGCTCATAAATAGACTTTGTTGACCATATAAACAATTAGATGATTTTTTTTACTAGTAGCAAAATTCCAACCTTGATGCTTTGAAGCAAGAGCTATTGTTTTTACCACCAGATCATTAGAGGAGTTCGCATAAACAATTAGATGATTGAAGTTCAAAGTAAACTAAAAAATATCATAGTTCAATCAAAGATTGAATATCCTATATATATTTTGAAAAGTTGAATTAGTCGATTGTCAAAGATGTTAGTTAACTCAATGATTCAAATTAGTTGACCAAGGAAAATCTTAGTTGGCTAAGCAAGTGCAAAGAAGTTGTTAAGGTCATAAACATTTCATGTGAATATTGATCAAAGGCTTAATGACTAACCAAATGACCTAAAATCAATGGAACAAATTGGTTGATTAAGACTAACTATTGATTTAGTGAAAAGGAATTCAGGTGGCACATTTGAGTTAGTCGACTGTATGATTGAAAGAACCTATATACTAAGAGTGACACATTTCTAAAATAAAAAGGGATATTTACACCCATAACCCTGAGTAATATGGTAATTACCCTGAGAACCCTCGATAAACACGAATTACATGTAAGACCTTGAATAATACTTAACTCTTACACCCAGAACCCCGTGTTAATTTTCATTCAATTTTCCGTCAACTAAGACGGTATCCGTAACGGATTTTATATTTTATACCTTTAAACTTTTAGTTATTTACAAATAAGACAAATGTCCCCTCCCTCCTCCTTCCCCTTCCTCCTCCCAGCACACCCACCCAAGTCAAGGTCTCCCGCCGGCCGCCCCGCCTCCCCCAGCAAGCCCCCCTACTCCGCCTGCACCCCTCCCCTCCGGGCAACCCCACGCCGCGCCTCCTCCTGGGATCGAGCCATACCCAGGTCCATGCTCACGCCTCCTGGAATGAAGCTCCACAGCAACCCCCGCTCGCAGGTCCAGGCCCCGCCCGCGCCCTAACACGCCTCCTCCTTTCGCAGGTCTAGGCCCTGCCCCCGCCTCCCCCGCTTGGGATGGAGCTCCAGGGCACCCCGCGCCCGGCCGACGTGCCTCCTCCGCCCGCCCGGCCGACGTGCCTCCTCCGCCCGCCCGGTCGACGTGCCTCCTCCGCCCGCAGGTCCAGACACTGCCCCCCCCCACCCGAGGTCGGTCGCACCCCCCCCCCCCCCCCCGCCTCGATTGAGATGGAGCTCCAAGGTAGCCCGCGCCCGCCCGACGCGCCTCCTCCGCCCGCAGGACGCGCCTCCTCTGCCCGCAGGATGCGCCTCCTCCCGCCCGTGCCCGCCCGACGCGCCTCCTCGGCCCGCAGGATGCGCCTCCTCCTGCCCGACGCGCCTCCTCCGCCCGCACCCCGACACGCCTCCTCTGCCAGTAGGTCCAGCACCCCTCCAGGTCGGTCGCACCTCCCAACCCCCCGCGCCTCCTGGGATGGAGATCCAGGGAAACCTCCTCCGGCGCCTCCTCCGCCTGCTCAAACCGTATGCGAGCCCTCCTCCCTCTCCCCGCCTGCCTTCATGCGAGCTCCCCAGGCCCTCTCCCTGTCTGCCTCTGCTCCCGAGGAGGCTTGTGTCCAGGTCCAACCGTGCGCCCTCCTCCTTGCGCTCAGTTTCTTCCCTGAGCCCCGCCGCATCCTCCCGCCTACAACCCGAAATCACCCCCCTTCCCCGGTCGCACATGCAATCGAGGACCCTCTCCCCTGCCCTCCACCGCCTGCAAGTTTCCCCCGGCGTCTGCAATCAGAAACCCACCCCCTCCAGTCCTTGGATCATTCTTCTTCTTTTTTTTCTTTTGACTTAATTTTAGCCATTGGATCGATGGCCAGGTTAGATTAACTCAACTGTATGGTTGGGTTAATGGTTGAAACTAATGGAAGGTTATGGATGTACTACGGAGTAATTACTCAGGGTTTCTCATGTAATTCGTGTTTATCGAGGGTATCCGGGGTAATTACTATATTACTCAGGGTTATGGGTGTAAATATCCCAAATAAAAATTTAGAATAACAATATAAGGAAATGATCTTCATTAATTGCCTTCATTTTGACTTTTTTTTTCGAATTCTTCTCTTCTTTTCTTCTTCTTTCACACATTAGGTTTTGGCCTTCTTGTTTCTTGTTTCTCTATAGCTTGTTCTTCTTGCTCCAATATCGGAATATAAATATAAGCTTCACCTCATTAACAAAGCAATATTTTTTTCATCATTAAAATATGCATAAAATAGATGAAGTATTAGGGATAAGAATATGTAGGAAGTGCAACTCATCAATGATAGTATTCAACCTATCCCCATATTTAAATATTGAAATAGACAGCCTAGGTGAATGTTGTCGAAGTTAGAAGATCTAGATAAGTGGCATATCTCAAAATTTAGTCGACCATATATGTAGCTAAGTTTTTTGGAGCATTAGATAGATATGGCAATATCAATTTTTATGAACAAATATTGGAAAAATTTTAGCATTTTTAAGTTCTAATATGTAAAGACGGAGTAGGTTGGTACAATTACTTGTTTAGGTAACATAGAATTCGGCCACAATTTTGCGTTATTTATTATTATTAATTATCGTGATTTTTAGGTTATGTTGTAGTGATTGTATAAGGTTTTTAAATAAGTATATAAGGGCTTTGGAGTTCAATTAGGCCTACCAAATATCTCGAGCCACATGATAAACCCATTTAATGTTCAACCACAACCACCAGTCAGGCATAATCGCATTCGACTCATAAACAAACGTTGAAAATTACACCTTTTTTGTGCATCACAAATAATAAAAATATTTTTGAAATCGAACTTGAGATTGAACCGGAAACCTTAATGTAAAGATCGGATTGAGTTGAATCATAGAGTCAAATCGGTTCAATTGAACGAAGACATCATTGTTCTTTAAAATCAGATTGAACGAAACTGATAGGAGAAAAAGTGATTGAGCTGCATAATCGAATCAAAATAAATCAGAACATGTATAAAACAATGTAAGTATCTTATAATCTACGTAAGATATATTTTTAATATGTAACATCAAATGTTACACACACATAATATTTAAAGAATATGTTGTATAGAATGACTAAAGGTCATGGATTCAAATCTTGCCAATGTTTTTGTTTTAGTATTAGATTTTACTTGAGGTTAATTACTTGAGGTTAATTTTGGTTGGATCGTGTCAAATCGGACTTGAAAAAGCCAATTAAACAAGTGATTAGACCCAAAATTGGATTTTCAGATGTTTCGGCTCCATAAGTTGTATACCACGTTGGTGGAACCTTGTCATTGTTATGTGTTCTTTGTACTTTCTTGCTTTGCTTTTGATGACTTCTTGATTAGTGACATATGGGAGCCCAATAGGAATGAAAACATCGGATGCAGATACGAATATATATATATATATAATTATAATTATATCCTTATATATATATATATTAAAATACAAATATATATGACGGATACAAATATTGACGAATATGAAAATTGTGTTACTATATCCTAAAAAACGAATAGAAATACAAAACAAATACAAATTGGATAAGAATAATATCAGAAATAATTAATAGATTAACTAATGTGTGTGTGGTTTACACATAAAAAAGATATGCCATATACATTCATTTCGTAACAATTACATCAACAATGGTGAATATAATCATATGTATATTCTAAAATGGAGACACGAACACGAATGCATGCCAATGTTAACGAATATAAAAGTGATATCTGTATTCGGGTCCACTTTAAAATGAATATGAATTCGAATGTTAAAATATGTATAAAATGAATACGATAGCAGATCGGATATGAATATATTCATATTCGTTTTCATCTCTAGAACCCACCTTCGGAAGTACCGTTCGCATCAATACATGCATAGCATATACTGTGGATAAATGCATGAAATAGATTTGTTGTGTTCATAACTTTTTTTTAAAAAAAGTATAGTTAAATAAGTCAATAATTGTTGCAAATAAAATTACAAAAAAATATCCACGGCTATGTTTAGAAATGAATTCACTTGAAGCCATTAAAAATAGTATGTTCGCAACCATTTAAAGCTGAGGTCCAAAATATGTAACAGATATAGAAATAATCGAATAGGAATATGTCCCTATGCAGGGCATTACTTCATATGAGCATCTACTCAACAAAGAGATGGGCTGGACTTTAAATAATTGGGTCATGACCCCATGAATGCTCATCATGACCATAGGCCCGCGAATATGCTATTTTTGTTTCAATATTTATGAGTTAAAATGTACACATCATAAAGAAATATATTATATGTCATAAACACACATTTGAAGCGAAATTTACTCGTATGCACATTCCCGATCCAATTTATGAAGAACTACATGTTTATATTTAGGACTATTTTACAATTGTGTCCCTCTTAGATTATGCAATCTGTTAAGATCTTCTATTTTTTGTAATATCGGTTGTGCTCCTACCTTCTTGGGAGATTGATAGTTGTACCCTTCGAGTTAGTTTCAGTCCATTCCCTTCACAAATGGATGTTATCTCAAAGGTACAAGTGTAATGTAAAGAATAAATAAGGGTATAAGTGTAATTTTTTGAAAATTATAGGGACACAACTGTAAGAAAATGTTAATAAATTTGACTTTAATTTGGATTTGTATGAATCATGGTTTAGTTTATCTCACTAATGGCAAAAGCTAATGGAAGGACACGAGTGATAATGATGTAAAAAAAGTAAGGGTTCAACTGATATTGTATAATCTAAAGAGGGAGAAGACGGTAAAAAAACCTTATATTTATGTTTATTTTGCTGATGTTTATGGAAGATCAATTGAAGCTTTGGTAACCATCAACCTGTCTTCCAAGTTGATGGTTGCCAAACCTTATATAATCTAAAGTAGGGGCTCTAATGGAAGAGCCTCAAAGAAAGGAAGACAAAAAAACCCCAAATATGGGGACAAGAATCGAAAAGTTATGAGGGTACGAGATAGGAGGGGCTCGTTTTTGTTCGGTTGGTTTGATGAATAATGAATTCGCAAGGCTTGATTGCTTTACGAGCATCGAAATCAACTTTTACTTGGTCTGGTTTAGAATCGGTCAACTCTTGGGCGATTCTAGATAGATGTCTAACCAACCACAAATTTAAGGATCTTTTCTCCCTTGTATTTGTAACCACCTTGCCAAAAACTTTTCTCGGATTACAACCCTCTGCTTCTTAAGACGGGGAACTTAGTTGTGAGCCAACATTTATTCATAATGGAGACCTTTTGGTTGGAGAAGGAATTCTTTGGTGTGTTAGTAAAAAACTCTTGGTCCAGCTTAGTTGCTTCTGACAACCCTTTCCATCGCTGGGCTTCAAAAATCAAATGCTTGCGGCCGTTGATCAAATCCTGGCACCGTAAATCCATCCCTGACATTAATCGTCAAATTCTTACTCTTGAATGAGAGATCTTTGATCAATATCCCTATTCGTATTATCTCTAAAGCAATTGCAAATCGTTTTACTCTCATTCTTTCAAACTCCAGTGCTCCATACCAACTAGCTTTCCTTAAGAACCGTTCTGCAGTTGATGCATTTATCGTGACCTCCACTAACCTACATGATTGGTCTCATACTAAAACAAAAGCGATTGTCCTCAAAATTGACTTCTGAAAGGTCTTTGATACTCTTTGTTGGCCTTTCATCTTGAGGGTCTTAAGGACGACTAACTATCATTCCCTCTTCGTCTCATGGATCAATGTCCTTTTGGAAACCACAAGAGTCTCTTTTAAGGTGAATGTGACTATGTTGGGTTTGCTTAAACCTGAATGCATGTTCGACAAAGTGCTCTGATATGTCCTCTCTTCTTTATCCATTTTCTTACTGTTCTGGATGCCATGTTGAACAAGTTGGATTTAAATGGGAAACTTACAGGGTTTCAAAGGGGCTTGGATTCTATAATCACAAATGTCCAATTTGCAGATAGATGAATTGCTTATATTCCTAAAATACAATAATGACCAACTGAAAGAGGTCTTCTCCATGCTTAAGATATTTAGCGAGTTATCAGGTCTTGAAAACGACGAATCCTAATCCGGATTCTTCACAATCAACATTCCATAAATGGAGATATCACGGATGCGTAACATTATTCGATGGCCTAAAGACATGTTTCCACTTGGTTATTTGGGTTTTAACCTTTCCCCAATCGATTGATCAGAATCAAGTGGGAACCTATTATCGCAAAATTCACATCAAAGCTCCAAGGGTGGAAAGTCAAGTTGCTCCCACTTCCAGCGACGGTTAATCTTCTCAACTATTCTCTTACTCCACTGATTACACATGCTATGTGTTGTTTAAAGATTTATATTGGTATTCTGGATAATATTGATAAGATTCATCGTCGATTCTTTTACTATGCAAATACTCGAAAGAAGCTTATGGCTAAGGTGGCTTGGGCCAAAATTAACAGATCAAAGGACAACGATGGATGGGGTATCATTGATATGAAAGTTTCTAATAACTACCTCTTATCAAAATCGGTAATTAATCTAGTAAATTATCGAGAAGCCCTGGTTATCAAATCTCTTGAGTGTTGTTTCCTTTTCAGGGGACCTATTTGTATTTCGAAGCGAGGCCTGGCCTTAAAATCTTTGATTTAGAAGGCACATATCAATGGCACCACACACATACAATCACTTCTTTTTAAACAATTGAGATCTCCTATGTAATCTTTCCTTTGGTTTGATCCTTTACCAAGAAATAAACTTTTAGCGTATGTTTGGTACGTGAGTTAGGGTGGGTTAAACTGGTATGGGGTAATTGATAAGCCGAGATTTCGACCCTTTAATAGTGTTGTTTTAACACTTGAAATTGTCATCGTAGTCGGGCCGAAATGGGTCTCATCAAAGACCATCTCATTTAAATATAGCATTCAAAATAAGATGGTCGTATTTTTTATTTTACTTGGCAAGAAACCAAGGTCGAACTCAGGGACACGAGCCTCTCTCGTATTATCTAGATTTTTATCTATTTAACTAAGTGTTGAATTGAAGACAAATAGGCCAAAGAATGATAGGTCAAATCATGCATGAGGACTAGACAATGCATTATAACAAAAGTAAGCATGCATTTTTTTATTTTTAATTTTATCATGCAAATAAATGCAATGAGATGCAATGAAAATATGCCCTAGGTCAGAATAGATATGGTGAGCACAATTAACAAGAGTCAATTTCAAGTTTAATTAAGGAGACAGATCTGATGAACAATTTAAACAAGGCATAAGTTAAAGCTCAAAAAGACACATGGCGAATAAAACAATACATCAAAATTAATGTGTCCAAAAATGAGAAATGATCATGCCATTAGAAAAGTCATCAAACAAGCTTCGAAAGGAAACTGAAATCAACTTAATCGGAGTTACGGTGCTCAAGATATGCATAAAAGAAAGCAAGGGCATAACTGAAAGAAAACACGAAATAAAATTAAAAACAGGTCCCTAGGAGGGACTAAAATGTTAATATGAAAACATTTGGGACCTTCCCTGTAAATAAACCACACGCGCAGGGGCATATTTGCAATTATTAAAATCCGCAAGGGTCGAAAAGCAAAATACCCCAAGCACGTATGGTGTTGCACGTGCTTCTGGACCTATCTGCAATATGCGAAACTTGCGAGGGCGCCGATGCAAAAAGCCCAGCACCCACTTGCATGAGGCACGCGAGTTCAGGCTCGGGTGGGGATGAGGCTCGACGCAGCTTCGGACGGCCGTAGCAGGTGGCTCGGGCCATGTGGCGGCTCGAGGTTGCCTCGGGTGAGGCTCGATCCCACCGAGCCTCCGCGCTCTGGGAAGGCGATGTGGCTGCTTGATGAATCCACATTTCATCATCTTTATTCTATCATTTTGGCACCAAAAACCCTAGCAAATGCCTGTAAATAGCATTAATTCCATCATCTTAGCATTCATGCATGTGCATCTATTCAGTGTATAAAATGCTGTAATTAAAGCCAAAATTATAGAATAAATAAAGAAAAGAAAAAAATAAAATATTGTAAATATTTTATGACCCGAAATCCCGAGACCTAGGCATCTCGATGACTAGGCCGACAAGGAATAAAGTAGGGGGAGATAAGGTCAGAAATACAGATAAAATACCTATACATTCTATTCATTCTTTATTCATTTTGGGACCTATTTTTGGTTCCACTTTTTATACATCAAATGAAGAAACTTTATACATGAAAGTTGTAGATAATAAAATAAAGAAAAATACGAAATTGATTTCACAGATAAACAATGTACAGATAAAAAGTTATGATCTGAATAAAAATCCAGAATGCCAACTTCCCAGACCCGTATCTCACAAACGACAACTCCAAATGCAGCATACTCACCTTTAATTGTATATAGAAGAAAATAAGCTATTTAATGGCTGTGGTTTCGCATTTGGCGGAGCTACGGTTTGAAAGTTGAGTTTTGGACCCTCATTGTATAAATGTACTGATTAAAATATTCAATTTATTATTTATTCATTATTTTTGTATTTTTATATTTTTATAATTATGTAAATATTACTCATAATATATATGTGCATTAAAATTAGAATAAAAATGCAAAGAAAATACAAAATAAAAATACTTGTATAAAGAATACATAGGTATACTGCCTATACATATACCTATACAAAACACTCTTATATTTTATTTAATATACAAAATAAATCAGAAAAATAAAACAAAAATATATTTATGTGTATAAAAGTATGTTATAAAATACTAAATAAAAATAATAAAAATAAAAGTACAAAATAAAAATAAGAGAATACACTATATAAAATAATATACCTATATGAGGGTATAAAAGCAACTAGTAAAAATACCTCTCATAAAAATAATTAAAAAGCACCATAAAATAATTTAGAAAATAAGAAACATTTTTTATTTTATAACCTAAAATTAATAAATTCATCTTCGATTTTTAAATGATTTTATAAATCATTTTTTGGGGTTTTTCCTGGTTGGTCCACGTGGACCAACCAGGGGGCGGTCTTAGTTGACTCGGGTCAACTACCTGCCCTCCACCCATGTGCGTCTGTTAGAATGCGTTTGACCTCGTTTTGGTTGATTTTTTCCTGATCACATCTTGCACCATTCCATGATGGAGTCTTGACAACTTTTTCTCCTAGATTATCAAGCTTGCTCACCCTATGATCATCTCGAGGAATGGATCAGTGTGTCGCCCGAGGTACCTAGATCTTTGGAGCACCTTGGTCAGGGGTCAAACCAGATATAACGACCCCCCACTTTGAATTTGATTTTTGGACTTCCTTCGGACCACCCCTCTCCACCTTCGTGCGCTCAAGACCTTCCTGGAGGTGACAGCTCCAGATCACGCTCTTCAGCCTAGGTGATCGAGGTCGGAGAAGCTCCCAGCACCTCCTGCAACCCGGCGGTCGAGGTAACCTTTCTCCCTCTGGCTCCTGCCATTGAGGCCCCTTCCCCTCTCATTCCTTTCATGTACTTAGCTCCTGTTACCCTTAGGATTAAAAATCACCAAAAAAATCCGAGATTCGTTGCTTTAATCGCTAGATCTATTCACTTGGCCGGAGCGCACCTCCGGCCGATCATCTCCCCGTCGATCCATGCTCCCCCACGTCCATCCAAGGGTCCAGGCAGTTTGCCCTGGACCCCTTGACTCGTTTTGCAGGTCAACGTGCATTTGAGAGCATCTGGAGACGAGTTTTGAAGCTCGCCGGAGCCAACGAAGCCTCCCAGCTCCGCCAGCCACCAGCAAGCACCACGGCCACCGCCGTGGATTTTTGACGACTCCAGACGATAGAGGAGGACCTGAGGAGGCAGCAGCCCGATTTTGAAGCTCAAAAGCCACCGGAGCTGGAAGGAGGAGCTCGAGGAACTTCGCCCAGCCGGAGCATCGCCTTGTTCTTCCAGCCGCCTTCACCACCGTCCGATCAAGGGAGCCCCTCCAGATTTAACGTGGACCGTTCGATCATCAGTACCCAGCCACCGTCGATCTCAGCCGAGATCTAATCTCAGACGTCCACCAGCAAAGCGTCATCGGCCGTCCTCAACGCGCCACGTGTCTAAGTAGTGTCTTCTCCGCCGTTGGATCGCGCAACGAGGGTATTTTGCACCTTAACCCTCGCGCATTTTGTATTTATAGTTTAGTCTAAAAACATTCGTCTGTAGTGTAATTTTTTTGTAATATTTGCACAAAGACCCCTAAGCTTCTCATATTTGCAGATAGGTCCCCTGCCACGTCACCTCACGTGACCAGTTCACGTGAGGTGTGGGCATTTTGCAAGGGTACCCTCGGCTTTTGTTGTATTTTGTTTTAGTACCAAAACTTTAACATCACGTGTTATATTTTCGAAAATATTGCAAGTAAACCCCTAGGTTTTTGAGAAATTACATTTTGGTCCTCGCCAGGCGCGTGCAAGTCACGCGCCCTGGTGGGAAAATTGCTAGGACACCCAGGCGGGTTTTGTAATTGAATTTTAGTGCTATAAATTGAATATTCAGTTCAAACTTTTGTGGAAATTTGCATGTTCGCCTCTGGATGTTTGAGAAATTGCAGAAATACCCCTGCCAGGCCTGTTTAAAATTTGGATGCTTGTTCTAATTATCTAAATTATCATTTTAAGTCCAAAAATTCCACAAAAATAGGGTTTAGCTCCTGTTAACTTGTGCTTCCACGCTATCAATTCAGTTTTTGATTTTTTTTATTTTTATATGTATTAAAAATCAAAAACTCGCTTTTTATGCACTGTCTAGCTTAGAAAATGCAAAAAAATATTAAAACACTTCGAAAAATTCCACAAAAATTCCCTATGTTTATTTTATCATGCTTTAGTGTCAGTCCAAAAATCATTAAAAATCTAAAAAGAAAAACACTAAAAATTTAAAAACATTCAAAAACTTCAAAAAAATATATAAAATCAAAGAAAACTCCAAAAAGTACAAACTCAGTTTCTTTTGTTCTACATTTCATTATCTTTATTTGAAAAATAGTGTGAAAAATTTTGGTTGCTGTTTGATAATTGTAATTCCCATTTTATTCACAGCCAGCACTTATTTCACTGATTTGACTTATTTCAGTAATTAAAAATACCACAAACACCTTGAAAAATCCCCAAAAATCACAAAAACAGTAAAAAATCCTAAAAATATCAAAAACATTTTATTTCTGAATTTTTGATATTTTTTGCATATTTTTATACATATTTTGTCTTGTCTTTTATTACATTGTCTTTATTTTCCAATATTGAAAATTTGAAAAAAAAATATATAAAATATAAAATTATAAAAATTAGAGAATTAAACATCAAAATACAAAATTAAAAATTAAATTAAAAAAATATAAAAATTAAAAACCCACAAAAATTTTATTTGCTTGCTTGCTTAGTGTAGACACTCGACATATACACATTCACTTGTGCACACTTGTTAGAACTACCCTGCTTGCTCCCTGTGTTCGAACTCTCTGCATACTTGCCCTTTACATCATTTGTGCAGAGTTAAAAATAAATTTTAACTCCACATTATTTCTAATTCATTGATCTTTAGTGTGGGTTAATTGTTGATTAATTTCAGAGTTGATTGGTCGACACTTCGACTGTGTTCCCGCCTTGTGTGGAACATAAGACCGATCTAATTTTGAGATTATCAAATGGCGCCGTTGCCGGGGTGCAGCAACGAGTAGCTCATTTTTGTTTACTTGTGTTTAGTGTTTACCATAGCTTCATTTCATCTCTTTTACATTTTTGATATATATTGCTTGAGCTATCTGACCACCCTTTCTTGTCTTCTTGCGAGGGACCGCGGAGCGAGGCGGATCGCTTAGCTGACCCGGAGCATCCTTGGGAAGCGGAGCCGGCCTTTCTTTAGCCAGGCCGGCAGGAGAGAGCAAGAGGATTGAGAGAGAGTGATTAGTTTAGTTGCTTTTTATTTTTGTGAGAGAGTGACCGATTAATTTGTAATAATACAGGTACATCGGACACTTGGACTCTTGGACACCACCGGGCCTAATTTCCGGGTGTTTGTTCACCCGGGGGCTCACCGCGGTTTTATCGTGTTTTCTCGCTTGTCATTTTCCGGTTTTATTTTCCTTTTTCCTTTCTTTTGTGGATTGAACCCTTAGATTATAGGTCCTGCTTGATTCGATTAGAATAGGTCCAAACACACTAATTATCTTTGCATGCTCCTATAGTTCGTTGTTGGACTTAGACTAATTAAATAGTTGATCATTAGTTTTCAATCCACGCGCCGCGAGCTCATTCCCGAACAAGCGCTGTCTCCTAACTCAAATGTGTTGAGCAGAGGAGGGGTGAGCCTAGACCGGACATTCGGATTGAGGATTAGTGATTAGCTTGAGGTTCTTCACGCTAGCAGTTGCCTATTCTAGGACGATTTCCGCTTTGCATATCGCCATGTAGTTTAGGTTTATAAATTCTGCTTTGCATCCCGCATGGAGAGAGCTGGGATTCGCTGTAAGTCTTCTTACTTTGCATGCATCATTTAGTCACAAAGGTGAGATTTCCACCTTGGTGTCGACTTGCACGGCTTTTCCGACTCTATTCTCCCTCTGTTTTTTTTGGAACAAAGTAGGATCAAGAAAATACAAAAACCGTTAGGCGCTTGTTTGAATCTACTCAAAAGAAACGATAACACCAAAAAAATTAAAAAAGGGACTGCTAAGAAAATTTGACCAAAAATAAAATCGGTAATTGGATTCATTGCTTGGGGAGAGTAACACCCTCACTTGTATTCAGGTTGCATGGGAAGGTCTCCTTCCAAGTGAAGTGAGCGCTTCGTAAGGATTAGAGCCAAAAACCCAACTTGTGGCTGCCTTGTGTATCGCCTGGATTTCCGAAGTATTGGCGCTACTATCGTACGTAGTAGAGTAGGACTTGGTCGCCATTGGTGACTCACTATTGTGTGAGCGCCGACCTTGTCCGAAGTACCGAGCTTAGGCCACGCCTTCACGGGTGTGTCTGTCTCACCGGCTGCGTCCGAGTAGGACCTTGTACGCTCACGGGTGATTCCGTTGCGAGCGAGGTCCGAAGTATCGGTTTCGCCTATCGGCTTCCTCCCTCTATTTCTTTGGCTGAGTAGGGATCCAGGAAGGGTTACAAGGACCTCAAAAAGCGCAAGTTACAGGTTACACAGGAGGAGGACAAGTACGGGGACACTTTCCTGGCAGTACTCTCTCTCCTTTAGGCGTGACGCTCTAAGGACTCGTGACAATATAAATTCCTGAAAACAAGCTAAAACTGACAAGATAAAAAGCCGAACCTTCACGGCTTCACGTGTTGAGTTGGTGAACTTACCCCTGCTTTGTGTTTGATTGCTAGATTTGTTTAGGTCAAGATCAAAAACACAGCACAATTGTGCGCGATTTTGTTGCATCTCATTTCATTCCTCTTCTTCTTCTCTTGCATTTTCCTTGCTCTTCCTAAATAATCAAGATGATGGGACGGAGATCTCTTAGGCCGACTTTGTCGGCACCGCTATCCAGCACTCCTCCTCATTCATCTAGGAATACCTTGGAGAGTCCGCTCTCCGAGCCTGAGTTCACATCCACCCTATTCCCCCTCGACCACCCTTCCCATTCTCCTTCTCTCAGTCCAATTGTTTCAGAATTCAGTGCATCACAGAGTTCGGCTCATTCGACAGCACCTGAGATGGCCTCTTTTGCTTTTTCAGAAAATCCAGCGATGGGAGACAGAGGCGAGCACCCATATGACCATGATCACCCTCCATTCATAATTGATCAGGTGGCCATCAACAACTCCTTGTTAGCGTACCTGGAGACAATGCAGAGACAGATCCGTGACCAGGGTACCTTCATGGGTGACCTGATGAGAGAGGTAGCACAGATGAGAGAGAACCGACCAGGGGGCGGTGGCGGTGGAGGAGGAGGAGGACCAGATGCAGGAGGAGGCGATCCAGACGCTGAGCGACCGCCACAGACCATCATGAGGGAGTTGCACAACCCAACTGCATCCCTTACTCACCGTTGGATCAGACTCCCGCCAATTCACGGAGATTTCGAGCTTCGGCCCCACACTATCCAGCTTCTACCCAAGTTCCATGGGTTGCCGACCGAAGAGCCGCACCTCCACCTCCAGGAATTCGAGATGATTTGCATCACTATCCATGATCGGTTGATGACCGAGGACACTATCAAGATGATTGCCTTTCCATTCTCTTTGGTTGATAGAGCCGCATATTGGCTCAAACACCTTGGGCGATTCGTCGACACATGGGCAGATCTCCGGACCGCGTACCTGAAGAAGTACTACCCTCTCGGCCGGACCAACGCAGCTCGAGCCATGATCAGTAACTTTGTCATGATCCCAAATGAACAATTCCATGAAGCCTGGGATCGATTCAGAGAGCTCATCGACCGGTGTCCACATCATGACATTTCCAAGCCCAATCTCGTGCAGAGTTTCTTCTGTGGGCTGACACCAGAGCTGCAGGGGCTAGTGAACGCCTCTTGCGGTGGGTCTTACTTCTCCAAGGGAGAAGACAACGTCTGGGCCATTTACGAGGGCATGGCAGAAAACTCCACAGTGATGGCCCAAGCCCGAGTATACACACAGCAGAAGCCCCCGCAAGGAGCGGGATCATTTCAGAGGATCGCCCGCATCGATGCCGGTCCCAACACAGTGTCAGCTGCCGCAGCCCAAGCTGAATCAGCCGCAGCCGACATGGGCATCATCAGTGAGAAGCTGGTCCGCCTCGAGATCCTCGAGAAGAAACAGATGAAAGGCATGGCCCAGATGGACCAGATTTCCAGGACTATGAGTGATCTGAAGACGCAGATCTTGTGCATCCAGGAGGCACAAACTCAGTCACAACAGCCTCCCATATCACATGCTGATCCGAGCAGTAGCAATGCCAACCAGCCCTCTACCTCGTACCGTCAGGTGAACCATATCCAGGCAGAGCCGGTTCCATTGTTACCATACTATCCATCGCAGCCGCCATCTACGGACACGCAGATGGTGGTCTATCAGCCGGAGCAGCCACTGGCAATTCTTCCTCCACCCTCCTTTGAGCAGGAACCATTGATGGAAGTCAATGGGATTTGGTACGACCGGTACCCTCAGCCCGGGATTCGTCAGGATCACCCTGGATTCCGTTGGGGCAATGGTGGATCCTCATCCCAACAGCAGAACCCTGCCCAAGGACAGCAGAACAGCCAGCCACAACAACAGCACCAGCAGCCCCAGTACGCCCATCAACAACAATATCAGAATGGTCCTCGTCCCGCCTATCAGGGACAGCAGTGGAGGCAGCGACAGCAGCCTCAGCACTCCTATCACCATCCTTCCCCCCAGTATTAGCCACAACAGCAGCAGCAGCCCCATTTCCAGCAGGGACAGCCATCCGGTTCTCAAGGTCCTGCCTTTGAGAACCCAGCCCTTGATGATGTTGCCCGCTTGCTATCTGAGCAGCGAGCATCTTTCAGGCAAGAAATGGATGAATTCCGGCAGGAAATGAGAGACATCATAAAAGGCAAGGCTGCCATACCCGCTCAGATTGAACCTAACCCGAACAATCTGAAAAGGAAGTCTGAGCAGGTAGAGTTTACAGAGGATACTTCTCCTAGTGATGATTTGAATGATATGTCTTATTCTTTGAATGATGCTGATTTTGTGACTACTAGGAGCGGTAGGATGCCAACCGGCAGCGCCTCTTCTGAGCGACAACCAGATGCTGAACCAGGAGCGCCAGAGGAGCAGAATAGCGGTGCTGATACCGCTAATGATGATGTTGAAGACGGTGGTGCTGATGCCACCCATGATGGAGTCTAGGACGACGGTGTTGATGCCGTCGTAATACCAGTTGCAGACGGTGTTGCTGAAGCCACCATTTTGGATGATGAGACAGAGCGCGGTGCTGATGCCGCAAAGACCGGTGCTAGTGGTGCTGTAGAGGCCACCACATCTACTTTTGTTGAGCCACCATCTGTGATGTTGCCACATTTTATACCTCGGGACTGTGGGAACAAAAAGAAAAACAAAAATATAAATAAAGGAAAGGTTTCTGTTCAAATTGCGGATCCATATGCGGTGAATGATGATTATTGTATGGATTCTCCTTCTTCACCTAGACCTCCATCTGTGGAGGCCCCTACCATCCCCTTCCCTGAGGCACTCCGCCGAGCGAAGGGGAATAAAAGAGAAAATCCCAAAAAAGAGCAACAGGTAGAGTTCGGCAATCAGATGATAGACAGATTCCACATTCAGCTGACTCTACAAGAAGCACTTGAGCACATCCCCCTCTTCAAAAAGAACCTGAAAGAGAAGACTACCGTCCGCAGGAAGAGGAGGAACCACAGAGATCAGATCCATGTGCTCACTCATTCCACTTGCTGTACCATCCAGAACAAGCTACCAGCCAAGAGACCAGATGCAGGAGCTCCCTATGTCAGATGCGAGATTCAGGAGCAGCAGTTTGATCGTACTCTATTAGACAGCGGCTCTTCAATTAACCTTCTTCCGGCAGCCTTACTCGACCGATTCGAGTTTGGTCCTCTTCTTAGGAGCAGGACAGTCCTTCAGTTTGCTGATAGGTCGACTAAGAGGCCGAAGGGGTTATTGAAAGACGTGGTCGTTACTATTCAGGGCCTGAAATTCCCCGTGGACTTCGTTGTGTTGGACATGGAGATCCCTGAGTCGGTAACCGATGCCCCCATCATTCTCGGACGTCCATTCTTGGCCACAACCAAGGCGGTGACCGACCATGATAGCAGGAAGGTATGCTTTCGCGTAGAGGGCGAAACCACACAAATAGAGACGATCGAGGAGACCAAAGCCAGAGAGTTGGCGTGCTCAGAGCAATCCAGCGAAGCCGAGCAGATGACAGAGGAAGAGCTAGACATCCACCAGGTTGGTGATTTTGAGATGACTGATGATGAACCCAACTGGAAAGATCCCGTAGCACCGACCCTTGCCTTGCCTACAGATTCACTCTATCTCAAGCTCATGGTAGTCGAGAGCCGGGAGAGCACACTCCTGGATGAGGATACACATGAAGCTGACAGTGTTGTGATGAGTAGTACCGATGATTTTCATTCATGCTCATCTTCTTCTGATCCCTCGGATTCAGACATTGACTGTGATGATTTCAATGATTATTTGCCTTGTCTGATTCCTTCCGAGCCGACAACCATGACAGAGTGCGAGCCAGTGCAGTTTATTGATGATTCAGCAGGCCGCCCTTCGTCAGAAATTCATGCAGAGCGAGAGTTCTCCCATGCAGACCTGGTAGCATTTACACAGACATATCAGAAGCCAGATCTGCCACCTCCCAGTTGTCCAGAATGGAAACCTCTGCTGCAGTCAATGACATACAGATTCGTTGCGGGTGAGCCAGAAATGTACCCGGTCATTATCTCAGCAGATTTGACTGGAGAGCAAGAATCTCGTCTGATGGAGGTTCTTGAAAGAAACCGCAAGGCAATCGGTTGGAGTATAGCTGATCTCCAGGAGCTGAGCCCAAATCTTTGCTCTCACCACATCTATCTTGAGGATAACGCTAAGCCGTCGCGTGAGTTCCAACGACGGCTGAACCCAAATCTTCGAGACGTAGTCATGAAAGAAATTTCAAGGTGGTGGAACGCCGATTTCATCTATCCCATCTCCGACTCCAAATGGGTAAGTCCGCTACATGTGGTACCCAAGAAGACGCGTATCACTATAGTTGTCAACGAGTCGGGAGAGGAGATCGCTACCAGAGTACCAACTTCTTGGAGGGTCTGTGTGGACTACAGACGATTAAATGAGGCCACCAAGAAGGATCACTTCCCGCTACCCTTCATTGATCAGATTATCGAGCGGTTAGCTGGGAAGAGTCATTATTGTTTTCTTGATGGGTACTCTGGATACAATCAAGTGGCCATTGCGCCCGAAGACCAGGAGAAAACGACATTCACCTGTCCGTTTGGGACTTATGCTTTCAGACGGATGCCCTTTGGTCTATGTAACGCTCCGGCGACATTCCAAAGGTGCATGTTATCCATCTTCTCGGACATGGTGGGTGACTGTTTAGAGGTCTTCATGGACGACTTCTCGGTCTATGGCGACGGGTTCGACGCTTGTCTTGACTGCCTAGACCGTGTGCTCAAGCGCTGCATTGAGGTCAATCTTGTCTTATCCTGGGAGAAGAGTCATTTCATGATGACTCAAGGGACGGTCCTTGGTCATATCGTCTCCAACAGGGGCATGGAGGTCGATCCGACTGAGGTGGATATCATCAGAAAACTCAATCCACCGTCCAACTTGCGTCAGTTGCGGTCTTTTCTGGGGCATGTCGGTTTCTACCGATGGTTCATTCAGGACTTCAGTTGAATTGCCCGACCGCTCACTAACTTGCTGACAAAAGACACCGAGTTTATTGTCAATGATAAGTGTCTTGAATCTTTTGAGACTCTCAAAAATATGGTTATTTCAGCTCCTGTCCTTCAGCCACCCGATTGGTCTCTCCCATTCGAGATCATGACGGATGCTTCAGATTTTGCCGTTGGGGCTGTGCTTGGACAGAGGAGGGATGGATTACCGTTTGCCATTCACTACGCCAGCCGGACCTTGGATGCCGCTCAGCGGAATTACACTGTGACTGAGAAAGAGATGCTGGCCGTAGTTTTCGCTCTTGATAAGTATCGATCTTACATTCTTGGATATAGAGTAACCATCTACACTGATCATACCGCCATCCGGTACTTAATGGCTAAGAAGGATGCCAAAGCACGTCTCACCAGATGGATCCTTCTACTCCAGAAATTTGATATTGAGATTAAGGACAAGCCTGGAGTCAAGAATGTGGTGGCGGATCATCTCTCCAGATTGGAGAATCCTGAGGAATCTGAGCCCAGCGCACCTATCACAGAGACATTTCCAGATGAGGCGATCTTGGCTATCAACTCGCTCCCGTGGTACGCTGACATTGTGAACTATCTTGTTGCCAAGACGGTTCCACAAGGTTGGCCCAGGCAGAAACTCGAGACCTTCCTGGCGAAGGCCAAGTTTTACCATTGGGAGGATCCCGTCCTTTATCATGAAGGAGGGGACAATATCTGGAGGAGGTGCATTCCTCAAGAAGAGCATCATAGCGTCCTCACATACTGCCACAAGCTTGAGGCAGGAGGACATCATTCTGGAAAAAAGACAGCACAGAAGGTGCTTCAATCCGGCCTATGGTGGCCTACTCTCTTCAAGGATTCTGATGAGTTCGTGAAGTGATGTACTGACTATCAGAAAATGGGAACCTGCGGACAGAGAGACATGATGCCCATGCAACCCATTCACTTTTGTGAGGTTTTTGATGCATGGGGGATTGATTTCATGGGCCCATTTCCTAAGAGCCAGGGATTCGAGCATATCCTGCTCGTTGTTGATTATGTCAGCCGATGGGTTGAGGCCATCCCCGCCCGAGCCGCAGATGCTAAAACCGTATGCAAATTCTTGAGGAAAAATATTAGTTCGGGGTGCCTAGAGTCTTGATTTCAGACGGGGGGTCTCACTTCATCAATGACAAGGTTAGGGCCCTTGTAGACGAGTTCGATATTGACCATCGGGTTGCCACTCCATATCACCCTCAGACTAATGGTCTTGCCGAAGTGTCGAATTGGGAGATAAAGACTATCTTGCAGAAAGTTGTCCGCCCAGACCGAAAGGATTGGTCACAGCTTTTGGACTCGGTCCTGTGGGCTTATCGGACTTCTTTCAAAAATCCATTGGGGACATCTCCCTTTCATCTCGTCTATGGCAAGCCGTGCCATTTGCCAGTGGAGATCAAGCACAAATCTTTTTGGGCAGTCACTGAGTTGCTGTTAGACCCCGAAAGTATAGGAGACCAGAGAAGGGCAGAATTGGCAGCCCTGGAAGAACTGAGAGACACAGCCTTTTCGAACAGCCTACAGTACAAAGAGAAAGTGAAGACATGGCACGATTCGCATATCAGCCATAAACAGTTTGAGCCAGACCAGAGAGTATGGTTGTTTGATTCCAGGCTGAAATTATTCCCAGGGAAGTTGCAGAGCAAGTGGAAAGGTCCGTACGTGGTCAGGAAGGTACATGACAATGGCAGCATCGACATATCCGAACCGTCATCTTCCTCTACCTTCCGCGTCAATGGTCAACGCCTGAAGCTATATCTAGATCATGATCTGTCGACCATTGACGTTGCCCCCATTCTTCTAGTATGAGATGTGTCATTTGAATCTCATTATCTGTATCTCATACACGGTGATCAATTCCATCTTCCGCTGTACAGATCCATCTGTTCATATCACAATTTCATCTGTTGATGCATTTTCTTCTTTTCTTCTTTTCCATTTCTATCTTCTTTATCTATCAAAAAGGTGCCGCCCTTGTAGACAGTTTTCCATACTTAGGACGTACTTTGTCCTAAGTATAGGGGGGTCGCACCCGAGTTCTGTCATTTTCATTTCGATCCTCTCCATTGTCTCCTCTTCTTGTCTATACTTAGGGATATCTTACCCTAAGTATAGGGTAGACAACCCGAGTACGATCTGTTCATTCCCACCCTTGACCCTCCCTGCATTGTGTACAGTCTGCTATACTTAGGATTATTTGATCCTAAGTATAGGGGGACGGTCGACTTCTCATTCGTTGAAGCATTCATTAGTTCCTTCATTCTTTAGACTTGCCTGTACTTAGTACGAGTTATGTCTTCTCTTTTCTCTCCGATCTATGAGGACATAGCTCAAGCTAAGTATAGGGGGGTCGTATATACTACGTATATACTTTAGCCATAACTCGTACTTTCGTATTTTCTTAATAAGTATGGCTAACAATTCTTTAAAATTCACTAAAAACCCTTAATAAAAAGATGTGGTTATTCCTCAAATTCTTTTTGTATTTACTGATTAATAAATCAGGTGAAATTGTTTTTTGCAAAATGTTTGAAAAATAGTTTGAAAATCTTTGTGAACATCTATTGAAAACTATTTTGAAAATATTTTGTTACATGTTTTCAACCTTTGTAAAAATGTGTGTTTTGAAAAATTTATTTTCTTTGTGTGAAATAAAATGTTCGAAAAATGATTTGCAAATGGTTTGAAAATGGTTGCAAAAATATTTGAAAAACCTATATATACTGTTTTGAAAGCCTTTGCAAAATGATTTTCACATGTGTGTACATGTTTGCAAAAATGTTTGTAAAAACTATTTTGGACTATAGTTTTCAAAAATTGTGTGAAAAGCTTGTGTCAAATAAGTTTGAGGAATACATACATCACACCAGAATCCACTACCTATATATATGTATAAAATTGACCACTTACCCTGTAAATTCTTAAAATCCATTTCTTGTAAATATAAGAAGCACTCCCATGTACATATTTTAACCTAGTTTTCAGCCAAAATCTTTTTCTTTTCAAAAATCCCAAAAATATTTGTAAAATTAAAATCCAAAAACATTTGAAAAATTGCTTTAAAAATACAAAAAAAAAATTGCATCTGCATATGCATGCATCATATTTTCAAAAATCCATAAAAAGTTCAAAATCTTGAAAATTGCATCACAAAAATATTTTCTGCATTGCATTGCATAGCATGAGCATTTTTCGGATTGATTTTGATAGTTGAACAAGTCTAAGTAAAATCCGGAGATTGGAGCTTGACTGGACCTTAAAATCTACCTAATAACAGGAACCTTATAGGAACTGGGTTTGAGGTACTTCAGGTCTAGTTGACTTAATTCTTTGAGGATCACGGGACTTGGTTCAATGGATTCTTGACTGCCTAAGTAGAGTATTTCGGAGCACACGCACGATTCTTGTTGATAATGACCTAACTTGGACACCGACACCTTTCACATGGCTCAACTCAGTTGGAGTGGTGAGGGGATTGGATTTGCCGGTATGAGACGCACACAAGTGGAAACATTTGTCCTCCTCTTGGGAGGGAAGTGCACCCCAACCCGTCCAGTGAGGAAGTCTAAAGACAGGAGGCTGTGGGTTGCGATAAAGCTTCAAAAGAGAGATAGTCTACTGGCTCAAGAGGAAAAACTCCTTATGTAAATGCTGCTGTATATAGTATTCAAAAAAAAAAGTTCAGGCATGTACAAAAATAAAAAGCTTGCAAGTATGTACAAAGTCAATAAGCAAGCTTGAGTTCCAAAGTCATATCATGTGAGCCTGCAGCAGGATGACTTGACTACACTGGTCTTGCATCCTAGGATAGGTAGCTACACTGGCTACCGTCTATTCTTCTCTTCACCCCCTCCTCTTGAGCTGGTTGCCACTTGAACTTAGAAGGGAATACCCCGCTCCTCGAGGATGGAGTCACTGGATTGGGGAATCATTGGGTTGTCGTACTGGAGAAGTCAGTTTCTTTGTCATTCTAGTTGGGGAGAGCCACCATCACTTACACTGTACGAGTCAGATTCATAGTCGTAAGAGTTTGCGTATGAGTTGAAGTATTTCTGACCTGGCTATTAAGGAGACTTGGACAGAGTTTTGGGATTCTCAAGGACTGTTGAATGTCAAACACGGTTCTCATTAAGGTTCCGCCCGCACTAAAATTCCAAAAGTCCGACTTGAGCTCCAAACTTTGATTTTGCGAAGACAAGATTGATAATCAAATAAGATCCAAGTTCTTCTTTTTCTTTTCTTTCTTTTTCTTTTTGCACTTATTGCATAAGTGTTTGCTAGGGACTAGCAAAGGTAAAGTATAGGGGGATGATGAATCCACATTTCATCATCTTTATTCTATCATTTTGGCACCAAAAACCCTAACAAATGCCTGTAAATAGCATTAATTCCATCATCTTAGCATTCATGCATGTGCATCCATTCAGTGTATAAAATGTTGTAATTAAAGCCAAAATTATAGAATAAATAAAGAAAAGAAAAAGAATAAAATATTGTAAATATTTTATGACCCGAAACCCCGAGACCTAGGCATCTCGATGACTAGGCCGACAAGGAATAAAGTAGGGGGAGATATGGTCAGAAATACAGATAAAATACCTATACATTCTATTCATTCTTTATTCATTTTGGGACCTATTTTTGGTTCCACTTTTTATACATCAAATGAGAAACTTTATACATGAAAGTTGTAGATAATAAAATAAAGAAAAATACAAAATTGATTTCACAGAAAAACAATGTACAGATAAAAAGTTATGATCTGAATAAAAATCCAGAATGCCAACTTCCCAGACCCGTATCTCACAAACGACAACTCCAAATGCAGCATACTCACCTTTAATTGTATATAGAAGAAAATAATCTATTTAATGGCTGTGGTTTCGCATTTGGCGGAGCTACGGTTTGAAAGTTGAGTTTTGGACCCTCATTGTATAAATGTACTGATTAAAATATTCAATTTATTATTTATTCATTATTTTTGTATTTTTGTATTTTTATAATTATGTAAATATTACTCATAATATATATGTGCATTAAAATTAGAATAAAAATGCAAAGAAAATACAAAATAAAAATACTTGTATAAAGAATACATAGGTATACTGCCTATACATATACATATACAAAACACTCTTATATTTTATTTAATATACAAAATAAATCAGAAAAATAAAACAAAAATATATTTATGTGTATAAAAGTATGTTATAAAATATTAAATAAAAATAATAAAAATAAAAATACAAAATAAAAATAAGAGAATACACTATATAGAATAATATACCTATATGAGGGTATAAAAGCAACTAGTAAAAATACCTCTCATAAAAATAATTAAAAAGCACCATAAAATAATTTAGAAAATAAGAAACATTTTTTATTTTATAACCTAAAATTAATAAATTCATCTTCGATTTTTAAATGATTTTATAAATCATTTTTTGGGGGTTTTCCTGGTTGGTCCACGTGGACCAACCAGGGGGCGGTCTTAGTTGACTCGGGTCAACTACCTGCCCTCCACCCATGTGCGTCTGTCAGAGTGCGTTTGACCTCGTTTTGGTCGATTTTTTCCTGATCACATCTTGCACCATTCCATGATGGAGTCTTGACAACTTTTTCTCCTCGATTATCAAGCTTTCTCGCCCTATGATCATCTCGAGGAATGGATCAGTGTGTCGCCCGAGGTGCCTTGATCTTTGGAGCACCTTGGTCAGGGGTCAAACCAGATATAACGACCCCCCACTTTGAATTTGATTTTTGGACTTCCTTCGGACCACCCCTCTCCACCTTCGTGCGCTCAAGACCTTCCTGGAGGTGACAGCTCCAGATCACGCTCTTCAGCCTAGGTGATCGAGGTCGGAGAAGCTCCCAGCACCTCCCGCAACCCGGCGGTCGAGGTAACCTTTCTTCCTCTGGCTCCAGCCATTGAGGGCCCTTCCCCCCTCATTCCTTTCATGTACTTAGCTCCTGTTACCCTTAGGATTAAAAATCACCAAAAAAATCTGAGATTCGTCGCTTTAATCGCTAGATCTATTCACTTGGCCGGAGCGCAACTCCGGCCGATCATCTCCCCGTCGATCCACGCTCCCCCACGTCCATCCAAGGGTCCAGGCAGTTTGCCCTGGACCCCTTGACTCGTTTTGCAGGTCAACGTGCATTTGAGAGCATCTGGAGACGAGTTTTGAAGCTCGCTGGAGCCAACGAAGCCTCCCAGCTCCGCCAGCCACCAGCAAGCACCACGACCACCGCCGTGGCTTTTTGACGACTCCAGACGATAGAGGAGGACCTGAGGAGGCAGCAGCCCGATTTTGAAGCTCAAAAGCCACTGAAGCTGGCAGGAGGAGCTCGAGGAACTTCGCCCAGCCGGAGCTCCGCCTTGTTCTTCCAGCCGCCTTCGCCACCGTCCGATCAAGGGAGCCCCTCCAGATTTAACGTGGACCGTTCGATCATCCGCACCCAGCCACCGTCGATCTCAGCCGAGATCTAATCTCAGACGTCCACCAGCGAAGCGTCATCGACCGTCCTCAACGCGCCACATGTCTAAGTGGTGTCTTCTCCGCCGTTGGATCGCACGACGAGGGTATTTTACACCTTAACCCTCGCGCATTTTGTATTTATAGTTTAATCTAAAAACTTTAGTCTGTAGTGTAATTTTTTTGTAATATTTGCACAAAGACCCCTAAGCTTCTCGTATTTGCAGATAGGTCCCCTGCCACGTCACCTCACGTGACTAGTTCACGTGAGGTGTGGGCATTTTGCAAGGGTACCCTCGGCTTTTGTTGTATTTTGTTTTAGTACCAAAACTTTAACATCACGTGTTATATTTTCGGAAATATTGCAAGTAAACCCCCAGGTTTTTGAGAAATTACATTTTGGTCCTCGCCAAGCGCGTGCAAGTCACGCGCCCTGGTGGGAAAATTGCTAGGACACCCAGGCGGGTTTTGTAATTGAATTTTTGGTGCTATAAATTGAATATTCAGTTCAAACTTTTGTGGAAATTTGCATGTTCGCCTCTGGATGTTTGAGAAATTGCAGAAATACCCCTGCCAGGCCTGTTTAAAATTTGGATGCTTGTTCTAATTATCTAAATTACCATTTTAAGTCCAAAAATTCCACAAAAATACGGTTTAGCTCCTGTTAACTTGTGCTTCCACGCTATCAATTCAATTTTTGATTTTGTTTTATTTTTATATTTATTAAAAATCAAAAACTCGCTTTTTATGCACTGTCTAGCTTAGAAAATGCCAAAAAAATATTAAAACACTTCGAAAAATTCCACAAAAATTCCCCAGTGTCTATTTTATCATGCTTTAGTGTCAGTCCAAAAATCATTAAAAATCTAAAAAGAAAAACGCTAAAAATTTAAAAACATTCAAAAACTTCAAAAAAATATATAAAATCAAAGAAAACTCCAAAAAATACAAACTCAGTTTCTGTTTGTTCTACATTTCATTATCTTTATTTGAAAAATAGTGTGAAAAATTTTGGTTGCTGTTTGATAATTTTAATTCCCATTTTATTCACATCCTGCACTTATTTCACTGATTTGGCTTATTTTAGTAATTAAAAATACCACAAACACCTTGAAAAATCCCCAAAAATCACAAAAATAGTAAAAAATCCTAAAAATATCAAAAACATTTTATTTCTGAATTTTTGGATATTTTTTTGCATATTTTTATACATATTTTGTCTTGTCTTTTATTACATTGTCTTTATTTTCCAATATTGAAAATTTGAAAAAAATATATAAAATATAAAATTATAAAAATTAGAGAATTAAAAATCAAAACACAAAATTAAAAATTAAATTAAAAAATTATAAAAATTAAAAACCCACAAAAATTTTATTTGCTTGCTTGCTTAGTGTAGACACTCGACATATACACATTCACTTGTGCACACTTGTTAGAACTACCCTGCTTTCTCCCTGTGTTCGAACTCTCTGCATACTTGCCCTTTACATCATTTATGCAGAGTTAAAAATAAATTTTAACTCCACGTTATTTCTAATTCATTGATCTTTAGTGTGGGTTAATTGTTGATTAATTTCAGAGTTGATTGGTCGACACTTCGACTATGTTCCCGCCTTGTGTGGAACATAAGACCGATCTAATTTTGAGATTATCACTGCTCCAAGGCCGTTGGATCTCCGCCATGGGGCGAGATCCATCGGCATCTGCTTCTTCTCCTCCCATGTTGGGTGACGGCGTGATTGGAGCTCCGACATAAGGCCTGGAGCTCCTCCGCACCTCGCCGTGCTCAATGAAGGTCGGGGGAGGAAGCTAGTTCCATGGTGATGAAGATCTATGCTCAAGGAAGACGAGGGGATGCATGGAATCCTTTGTCGATGCCTGTTCACCGGAGGTGGAGCTCTAGAACTCGGCTTCGCCCGAGGTCCGGCCAATGGAGATTTGGACCTAAAAGGGGGTTAGGTGAAAGCCAAGGCGTGTGTGCGTGCAAGATGAGGTGGATGGAGGGTTTGGCGAAGGCGAGGAAACGGAGCCCTTGGTGGGTTCTCCTCCGCCTCCGGCGGAGGAGAAAGCCTGGGATGAAGGAGGCCGTGACGGAGGAGGAGGATGATCGGAGGCGCTGGCGAAGGTGGCGGGTTTTTGGAGGAGCTCGTGGGGGGTTCAGGTGACCATGAATGTGTCGAAGCTAACCTAGAAAATTCAGAGAAACAGAAGGGAAGCGAAGAAGCTAAATTACCTGGGATTAAAGAGGGATCTAAAAGCGGAGCGGAGCTTGGGCTGAGCACCTGGAGGTGGCTCGGGTCATCGCACATGCTGAGCACCTACTCCAGCGAGCTTGGAGCGCCCGGAGGTGCTCGATCATGGCCGGCGA
This sequence comes from Ottelia alismoides, assembly GCA_037367405.1. Lineage (NCBI taxonomy): Eukaryota > Viridiplantae > Streptophyta > Magnoliopsida > Alismatales > Hydrocharitaceae > Ottelia > Ottelia alismoides. The sequence goes on from JAZKJV010005974.1 coordinate 341,036, forward strand.
TGGCCATGGGTCTCACCGGAGTTCTGGGTCGTCGTCACTCGATCCGAGCTCCTCCCCCTGTCACAGGGAGGAGACGGAGGGTTGGGCCTCAATGCCTTGGTTAGTGGACGAGTGTGAACGAGGGATGTGACGGGGTTTCTAAAGGGCGAAGATGGTAGAAGGCTGGTGAAATAGTGGGTTTCGAAGGTAGATGCTGACCGGAGGAGAGGTGGGTGGTCGTGGCTGAGTGTCGCGTGAGAATAGTGGATGTGAGGGCTACGTATGGGTGCTCACTCCAAAGGTAGAGGGTGACAAGGGATATGGCTAAAAATGGAAAAAGGAAGAAGGTCTACAAGGCGCAGGGCTCGGCTGGAGGTTGCGGGAGGAGGAAGACGAGGTCCGGACCGTTGGATCGTGCGATCCAACGGTCCTGGTGGGGGCGCATTGGGACGGCTCGGATCAGATCGAGGGTGACGCGATCGAAGGGTGGCGACTCTGCCACGCGTCGTGCTGCAGACCCAGCACTAGCAGGTGGTTCAGATCGCCTTTAGAGGGCGATCGGAAGGTCCAAATCAAGGGTATTAATGAACGGTGGCGATTACGGGACTGGGGTGCTATCGAATGGCGCAAGAGGCGCCACGTGTCGTAAGGATGAAGAGGCGGGCATGGGTGGTTGTGATGAAAGGTGGGGAATGATTGGAGGGCTGATAATATGGAAGTAGTGAGCGGCTGAGATGGCGAAGATCGTAGCCGACTTGATGGCTGAGGAAGCAACACGTGGTGCATGGAGATCTTAGCGCTATCGTGCGGCTGAGATAATAATTGGCAGCAGATCGAAGGGCTGAGGGTCGATGCGGAGATAGCGGCTGAGATGGGAGGTCAAGGGCATGATCAAACGGTGTACAGACTGCCACGTGGCGTAAGGAGTAAGAGGCGGCAACGGGCGGTGGTGACGGATCCTGGGGATGATCGAATGGTGAGGGATGAGGCGCAGATGTGGAGCTCATCGGGCCATTGAATCAAGAAAAGATCCAACGGCCCTGGGCGAGGGCGGATGAGACAAAGAGGCTGGGCCACGTGGCTTCACCAGAACGGGCTACGTGGCCAAATCAGATTATTCAGAGAGAAATGTTTTTTTAAGGGTTAAAAGGCCGAATTCGAGAAAACTCAAAATATGGAAGTTGTAGATCTTGATGAGATCTACAAGTTTCATGTTGACCAAAAGTAGAGATAAGGTCATTTGTAGATACAAAATATTTTTGAGGGTATTTTTAAGGCTAAAAATACCACGGATTTTAGTTTTGTGATTTTTTTGTGATTTTTAATTTATTAAGGACTCTTGATAACTACAGGACTTTATCAAAATTTTATTGACACAACTTTAAGTAAGGGGGTTAATAATGGACAATTAAGATGATGAAATTGGGTTTCATCACCCCCTATACTTAAACTATGCTCGTCCTCGAGCATCAAAGAGAATAAAAAAGCTGGATTAACCCCCTTGTGCATGTGAGTACATGATCTAATCTGATCAAGTCCACTCAACTTTAGAGGTCCAAAATTCTAGAATTCAACCCGGCCTTAATCGAGAGGCACCCAATTCCTCCAATTCTCCAGACTCTCTCTGATGTACATATAATCTAAAGGATATGAAATTTAGTGTTGACTGCGATTCCGAGAGTAGAGTCAAAACTTCACCCAAAGTCTTGGTCCAAGAAATTCTCCTAAGGACTCAATCCTCAACACTAGGGAATAAATCAAATCTTGCATCCAGTCCACCGTCTTTTTACTTGTCAGACTTAGAAAATGTAGATGGAAGGCCATTAATGGAGGGCATGGGATTGTGTCATTTCTTCTCTCCCTCTCATTGGAACAAGGATTCTCTCTAGTGCCTTTTTACGCAACACATTTTTTTGATGTTGATCAGTGCGCCCGTCAAGAGAAGTTGGAGCCGTCTGCACTTGTTTTCTTGGGAATACACCGGGGTGTGTCTCTTTTGAGTACCTATCGTACCTTCGACACCCAGACTTGTAGCATTTACGATGCAGAGCCCTTTTTTGGTGCAAGCCCGACTCTTGGTCCTAATAGTGGTGGTCCAAGTGGACACTTTGAAAAGTTTTGGAGTGCTCGCCTTTGGTGGAAGCTCTTTAATATGTAACTTTGTGGAATGAGAGCTTTTCTTTGACATTTCATTTATTTGTGGTATTTTGGCTAGCTCCACTGCTTTTACCAAGAGTTGGCGCACACTGATCAACATTTTTTATTTACTCACACCCTGACACTTTGGTCAATGTCAAGAGATTAGTATAAGAACCAAGTTCTCATACTGACTAAGATTGCTGACACTCAGGTTTCATGAAGCCTTCAAAGATTTTATCCCATCCTCGAGCATCATTAGATCAAATCCAAACTTGAATTCCTCATCCCAATCCCTCAGGTGAAAAATCAACTCATCTCATCAAAACCGCAGTCGTGCATGTGATGTGCTGATCATATTCTTTATGTCTGAGACTAAGCATGGAATATAACATGCAAATCTAGAAACTTAGGAAAATGTGGATGATTATGTCTATGACCCTGATGGCTAAGGCCGTTTAACCTAAAATCTCAAAGACCTCATAAAACTAACTTTCCTTGAACATTTTAGATCCTGGGTGGAAGTGTAAGTGTAGAGGATTAATCCAACTCCTTCATTCAAAAACAAGAATTTTTTTTGAAACTTCAAGAGATATTAGGACTGCCTAAACTCAATTAAGCATCTGCATTCAGCCATTATGGATGTAAGTACAGGCCGAAGCCCGTTGCTTGAGGACGGGGCCTTACGTGATGTCCTCTAAACCATCCAATCTGCTAAGGGTGAACCCTCACTGAACGCGGCTACTTAATTGTGCTTAGTAGTCACTAATGAATCCTAAAGAATTTTTGGGTTTTTCTCATTTTTATGGATTTTAATAGAAGGTTAAAACACAGGTTAGACTCAACTTTTCTTGAAAAGAGAGAAAAAAATTCAAAACCATGTCACACCAATAAAGAATTTTTAAAACATTTTCAAAAGATTTTTTTCAAAACAAGGAAAAATCATTTTCGAAAATATTTTTATCAAAATAGTGTAACATAGTATAGAAAAGCCGTGAAACACATTTGAGTTCTCTTAGTCCAAATGATTTTACTTTAGCCAAAAAGTTTTAAATTTTTCAAAATTTTTAGATTATAGCTAAAGTAAGTATACTGTATATACGATATACCCCCTATATTTAAACTTTGTTGTGTCCTCATAGCACTAGATGATACAAGTCCATAGGTCCATTTAAATATAGAGAAATATACAGGAGCTAAGAGGGGCTCCCCCTATACTTAGATTTGAAATAATCTAAGTATAAAGGCAAGGAAAGGAGAGTAGAGAAAATCACAGGGACTCAGGTCCCCCCTATACTTAGGATGAGGTTAGCCTAAGTATAAAGATGGAATTTGATGTTGGAGAGACCTAAGGTGAATGAAGAAGAAGGTGTTGAGAGGATGAATCTACGGAGATGGATGAAGTGGCTAAGGCTCTGGGGAGTGTATCGAAGCAAACATGGCTCAATCAAGCAAGCAAGACCCTCAATTTCACCAACTCACACATGAAACCAACCGAGGTTGGTTTATTATCTTGTCGGTTTTATTGGTGATAAAACATTTGATGTTTACGCGGAGAAAAATGTTAAGTGAAAATCAATGCGTAAACGAGGGTGTTGCTCTTCCAAAACCAAATTTTACTCCATTTTTGGTTGACTTGCAATTAATAGTCCCGATTTCTCTTAAGGTTGTCACTGATTGAAGATGAGCACATAAACCAAGCATTCATCGTATACCGTTCATTCCTATTTTCCATTAATCCTAGGTGATCAAGCTAGGAAGGGAAACCGAGAAAAACCATGTATTCGATAAAAACTGCGATCTAGGCCAAGCGATAAAACATGCAATGACTTGGCGAAAATCCGTTAAAAACTTGGGCTGTTTTGAAAATCAAAATCAATATGTATGCAAGTCGATAAAAGCCGCGCCTATTATGCTTCTATTAGCGAGGAGGAATATCATTTAAATTTGGCTAAGTGAAGCGAGGCTAGATGCGTCTTTGATTAATGTGTGTCCTACCTACGAGCAAGTACATAAAAATGCGAATTTTAAACTAAGCTCGAAGAGCCGCGTGCCTGGTCCTAGGTCGACATTCAAGTGGGGATGATCCCCACACAACCACATATAATCGTTCATTTACAAACGTGAGCCTTCGATCGAAGACCGCTGTAAAGACGGTTATTATATGCGACAATGTGGTGCAAAAATATGATTTTTTTTCTTTCATCACAACATACTCCAAGCGTGCTTCTGCGGCTTCTCGCAGCGGGTAGCTCCTGCTACTCACCTCCTTGAATCATCAAGGGCCCTGCCACAAAAGCAATGGTTAGAGATCGATAGAGAAGAAAATTTTATAATGCAAGACAAATTAACAATCTTGACCTATAAAGAAAAACACTTAGTCAAATAAATGAAAATAAAAAATACAAGAAATGAGCCGTGTCCCCGGCAACGACGCCATTTGATAAGTCGAGATTTCGGCCCTTTAATAGTGTTGTTTTAACACTTGAAATTGTCATCGCAGTCGGGCCGAAATGGGTCTCATCAAAGACCATCTCATTTAAATATAGCAATCAAAATAAGATGGTCGTATTTTTTATTTTACTTGGCAAGAAACCAAGATCGAACTCAGGGACACGAGCCTCTCTCGTATTATCTAGATTTTTATCTATTTAACTAAGTGTTGAATTGAAGACAAATAGGCCAAAGAATGATAGGTCAAATCATGCATGAGGACTAGACAATGCATTATAACAAAGTAAGCATGCATTTTTTTATTTTTTATTTTATCATACAAATAGATGCAATGAGATGCAATGAAAATATGCCCTAGGTCAGAATAGATATGGTGAGCACAATTAACAAGAGTCAATTTCAAGTTTAATTAAGGAGACAGATCTGATGAACAATTTAAACAAGGCATAAGTTAAAGCTCTAAGAGATACATGGCGAATAAAACAATACATCAAAATTAATGTGCCCAAAAATGAGAAATGATCATGCCATTAGAAAATTCATCAAACAAGCTTCGAAATGAAACTGAAATCAACTTAATCGGAGTTACGGTGCTCAAGATATGCATAAAAGAAAGCACGGGCATAACTGAAAGAAAACATGAAATAAAATTACAAACAGGTCCCTGGGAGGGACTAAAATGTAAATATGAAAACATTTGGGACCTTCCCTATAAATAAACCACACGCGCAGTGGCATATTTGCAATTATTAAAACCGGCAAGGATCGAAATGTAAAATACCCCAGGCACGTATGGTGTTGCACGTGCTTCTGGACCTATCTGCAATATGCGAAACTTGCGAGGGTGCCGATGCAAAAAGGCCAGCACCCACGTGCGTGAGGCACGTGAGTTCAGGCTCGGGTGGGGGCGAGGCTCGGCGCAGCTTCGGACGACCGTAGCAGGTGGCTCGGGCCATGTGGCGGCTCGAGGTTGCCTCGGGCGAAGGCGACGTGGCTGCTCCAAGGCCGTTGGATCTCCGCCGTGGGGCGAGATCCAACAACATCTGCTTCTTCTCCTCCCCTGTTGGGTGGCGGCGCGATTGGAGCTCCAGCGTAAGGCCTTGAGCTCCTCCGCGCCTCGCCGTGCTCGATGCAGGTCGGGGGAGGAAGCTAGTTCCACGGCGATGAAGATCTATGCTCGAGGAAGACGAGGGGATGCGTGGAATCCGCTATCGACGCCTGTTCGCCGGAGGTGGAGCTCTAGAACTCGGCTCCGCCCGAGGTTCGGCCAATGGAGATTTGGACCTGCAAGGGGGTTAGGTGAAATCCAAGGCGTGTGTGCGTGCAAGATGAGGTGGACGGAGGGCTTGGCGAAGGCGAGGAAGGGGAGCCCTTGGTGGGTTCTCCTCCGCCTCCGACGGAGGAGAAAGCCTGGGATGAAGGAGGTCATGACGGAGGAGGAGGATGATCGGAGGCGCTGGCAAAGGTGGCGGGTGTTCGGCGGAGCTCGTGGGGGGTTCAGGTGACCATGAATGTGTCGAAGCTAACCTAGAAAATTCAGAGAAACAGAAGGGAAGCGAAGAAGCTAAATTACCCGAGATTAAAGAGGGATCTAAAAGCGGAGCGGATCTTGGGCTGAGCACCTGGAGGTGGCTCGGGTCATCGCACATGCTGGGCAGCTACTCCAGCGAGCTTGGAGCGCCCGGAGGTGCTCGATCATGGCCGGCGACGGCCATGGGTCTCACCGGAGTTCTGGGTCGTCGTCGCTCGATCCGAGCTCCTCCCCCTGTCACAGGGAGGAGACAGAGGGCTGGGCCTCAACCCCTTGGTTGGTGGACGAGTGTGAACGAGGGAGGTGACGGGGTTTTTAAAGGGCGAAGATGGCAGAAGGCTGGTGAAATAGTGGGTTTCGAGGGTAGATGCTGATCGGAGGAGAGGAGGGTGGTCGTGGCTGAGTGTCGCGCGAGAATAGTGGATGTGAGGGCTACGTGTGGGTGTTCACTCCGAAGGTAGAGGGTGACCAGGGCTATGGCTAAAAATGGAAGGGGGAAGAAGGTCTGCGAGGCGCGGGGCTTGGCCGGAGGTTGCGGGAGGAGGAAGACGAGGTCCGGACCATTGGATCGTGCGATCCAACGGTCCTGGTGGGGGCGCGTTGGGATGGCTCGGATCAGATCGAGGGTGACGCGATCGAAGGGTGGCGGCTCTGCCACGCGTCGTGCTACAGACCCAGCACTAGCGGGCGGTTCAGATCGCCTTTTGAGGGCGATCAGAAGGTCCAAATCAAGGGTATTTAAAACAGTGACGATTACGGGACTGGGACACGATCGAATGGCGCAAGAGGCACCACACGTCGTAAGGATGAAGAGGCGGGCACGGGTGGTTGTGATGAAAGGTGGGGAATGATCGAAGGGCTGATAGTATGGAAGGAGTGAGCGACTGAGATGGCGAAGATCGTAGCCGATCTGATGGCTGAGGAAGCGACACGTGGCACATGGAGATCTTGGCACTATCGTGCGACTGAGATGATAAGTGGCAGCAGATCGAAGGGTCGAGGGTCGGTGTGGAGATAGTGGCTGAGATGGGAGGTCAAGGGCGTGATTAAACGGTGTACAGACCGCCACGTGGCGTAAGGAGGAAGAGGCGACAACGAGCGGTGGTGATGGATCCTTGGAATGATCGGATGGTGAGGGATGAGGTGCAGACGTGGAGCTCATCGGGCCGTTGAATCAAGAAAAGATCCAACGGCCCTGGGCGAGGGCGGATGAGACAAAGAGGCTGGGCCACGTGGCTTCACCAGAACGGGCCACGTGGCCCAATCAGATTATTCAGAGAGAAATATTTTTTTAAAGGATTAAATGGCCGAGTTTGAGAAAACTCAAAACATGAAAGTTGTAGATCTTGATGAGATCTACAAGTTTCATGTTGACCAAAAGTAGAGATGAGGTCATTTGTAGATATAAAATATTTTGAGGATATTTTAAGGCTAAAAATACCACGGATTTTAGTTTTGTGATTTTTTTGTGATTTTTAATTTATTAAAGACTCTTGATAACTACATGACTTTATCATGATTTTATTGACACAACTTTAAGCAAGGGGGTTAATAATGGACAATTAAGATGATGAAATTGGGTTTCATCAGTAATCTGTTTTGTGTTTTGGTGTTTGGATAGATGATTAAAGTGGGGTTGGGTTTGTTGTGATATGATTGTAATTAAGTTTGGAAAAGTGAGTGTGATGCGATTGTATTGGAGTTTGAAAAAGTAGGTAGAAGTTGAGTAGTTTATATTTTTTAGATGATATGATGGTATAATATATTATTTTTTTTGGAATAGATAAAAGAAAAATGAAGCATTTAATTCGCAATGTCCTCGTTGCGACATGACACATCACTTATTCTCAATAACAATGACGGTTGCACGTTTTGGGTAGCCATTTTCTTCTATCTCTTTGCAAGGGTGGTTCCACCTCTCGGGTAGCTCTTTCCATTATTAGAGGGAAATTGGCTCTTATACGACGTTGTGATGTCCGAAACTCGAAACAAGGGAAGAAATTGTGGAAGCATCCCAAAACTATGATTTTTTTCGAGTCCAGGATCGGGACAAAAGATTCAATATTCCATTAACCATAATCATCAGAGTATCGTACAATAATGGAAGAATAAAGGGAATTAACCAATAACAAAAGACTAATCAAGTCTGATTACAGAATAAAATTAAATAAGTCTATCAATAATATCCGTACAATAAATTAAGAGACCCGAGTAAGAATGACTCTTCAATTCAGCTGACAATCCTCCACCTCGCTTTCCGCTAAGTTGCAAGATTGTAAAACGAATTTGACTAAGTATGTACTGTCAAATTATTGTTGACAAAGAAGACATAATCGTTAATTTTTGAGACTAATCCGAGAGTTAATTTAAGACGAGCATTCTTAAAGGATCAAAGGACTACTGTTTGCATATTTCCAAATATTTCTTCACGGCAATAATCCAGATAACAACAACCTGATTACCATACACAAGTTTGTTTCGAGATCAAACAATCAAGCGGATATCTGCTTCAGTACTCTCTCTTTTAGTTACTTGCGTGATATCAGAACCTCCTTCTCGTCAGCAAAGCTTAATATTAGCAACAACACCGTTGTGAACAAATTGAGTGCCACATAATGTGGATAATACCAAATCAAACTGTGTTTCTGTTTATGCACACATATATACATATACGCATATGCAAATATAATTGATTATGTTGGATTAACTTTGTTGACAATCCTCCATGTGAAAATGAAGTTGGGTAAAAACCTCTCTTCTCTTCTGAGTGTTGGCTTGGAAGGGCAATTTATCTTGTAACACTAACCAAAGGAATGCATGATCCTTAGTCCAAATAAATGGAGCGAGCGAGTCACTAGAACCGCAACTTATTTGAGAAGAACCCTTTACCAAGGAAGGTGAAACTGGGAGTTAGATTGTTCTACTCAATATTTGTATATATTTTACAGAGAGGTTTACCTTGTTTTATATCCAAGCATTTAATTTCCCACAAATACTCTTCACTCAATTGCTTCTAGCATTTTTTCCATCGAGCATAAAGATGCACAACATTTTTGGAACCCAAATTGGAGGTCCCGAAAGTAATCTTATGACCATTTCCTATATTGCAATGAATTTCGCGATCATAAAGATCCCATGTCATCACTAAAGATTTAGTAAAATTCGATATGTATTTTGAGTATATACCTAATAGGTTACTAGGTAGTCTACTTTCGATTATCGGTACCCATAAAGGATTTTTTTTTATTGGGGGTGATTGTCATGATTTTACAAAGAGGTTGGAAGATAGTCTTAAAAGATTAAATACTTAAGATTGAGATGCACTATCCCCCCAGGTTTTTCGATTAAATACTTAAGATTAAATACCTAAGATCGAGATGCATATTCACACAGTTAAGTAGGTTTGGTTACATGCATTTTTTGCCTCCATTCAAATCTTTTTAGGTCATTCTCAAGCTTAAATCTAACAGCTAGGATCCTTTTGGATAGTCTCATTCCAACACTTCTCGGGCCTTCCCCACCCTTTTTTAACCGGCTCAACATCTCCAATCTCATATATTCTAACTGATGCATCATCGTCTTCCTTTTCGAATGATCAAACCATCTTAAGCAGTTTTTTCTCATCTTGACCTCTATCGGAGCTACACCAACTTTCTTTCTAATTGCATCATTCTACATATGATCTTTTCGTGTATGACCACACATCTACCTTAGCATTTTCATCTCCGTTACTGTCATTCTCTGCACATATCTATGATTCATAAGCCATCCATAAAGCATAGCTGGTCTCAAGGCTGTTTCGTAATACTTTCCTTTGAGTTTCAAAGGGATTTTCTTATCACAAAGAACAATAGAAGCTCCTCACTACTTTAGCCAACCTGCAATTATTTATGAGCAACATCTCCATAAATTTTCCTATCCTATTGCAAAAATAGATTCCATGTATCTAAAAGAATCTTTCTTCTGAATGTTATCGTCTCCAATCGTCACTTCGAGTCCTTTACTGTTGTTTTCATCAAATACACATTCTATATATTCAGACTTAGCCCTATTTCTACGAGTCTTTAGTCTCTAAGGCATGTCTCCAAACCTCCAGCTTCTCATTTAGTTCATATCTTGTATCATCAATTAACACAATATCATCGACGAATGACATATCAAGGTATCACATCCTGAATGTCATTAGTCAACTCATCTATAATCAAAGTAAAAAGGAATGGACTCAAAGCTAAACCTTGATGTAGATCGATGTTGATGTTAAAATAACCAGTCTTCCCAGATTGAATCCTTACATAAGATAAAGTTCCATCATACATATCCTTTATAAGGTTAATGTATAGGACATTTACTTGTCTCTTCTCTAAAACTCTCTAAAATATCATGTTATCACAATATAGAAATGGCTTATCAACCATAGGTTCCTCTTTTTTTGAACTTTTTAAACTTCTATAATGCTTATTTTTATTTAGCAGGACAATGCATTTATGTTAGGATGATATCCCTATCCTAAGGAGGACATCTACTATCCAAATTGGACCTAAGCATTAGTTTGTTCATCTTTCAAAGGATAATAATATACATGATGTTAGGACACATAATAATAGAATTTATTTATCAAGGCTATGTTTTATTAAATATCCTCCAAGTTTCATATAAATCCAAGGACAAATCCTATAGTTAAAGATAATCACATCTGATGGAGGGATTTATGCTTTTATGTTGTTGACCATTTTATCTATTCATACGGCTCATGGTTTTTTGTGATGATATGCCAAAAAAAAGGGGAAAAGATAAATACAAAAAGAATTCCCTCCAAGGCGAGGCCGCTTCTCCCATATCTTGAGCTCCTCCACTCTCCACTCCACCATCACTGCCCCTCCCAAGAAAAGGACAGAACCCAACATCAACACCGCTACACTGCGATGACCCCTACTCCCCTCCACCACACCAATCCCAACTTATGACCCTCACCCACCAGCACTCCCCCCTCGCCCATGCCCATGGCCTCCCCCGCCCCAGACCTCGACCCCCTTTGCTGCCTTGAAGACCACCACTGGGTCGACCCCCCGTCCCTCTCCTCTCTCGACCTCTCGTGCCACCCCAGCGAGCTCCTTCATCTCTCCTCCAAGGAGAAAGTCACCACCGACTTCAGTGCTCAACACCACTCATCAGGGGCAAGGAGAGAGGCCGTTGGATGGCTTGTGAGGGCCTCTGCTCGATTCGGGTTCACCGCTCAGACCACTCTCCTTGCAGTAAACTACCTCGACAGCTTCTTCTCCAGAGGGCAGCAGCAGCAGCAGCAGCCATGGATGGCTCAGCTTTGTTCCGTCGCGTGTCTCTCATTGGCAGCCAAGGTGGAGGAGACCCACGTGCCCCTCCTGTTCGATCTACAAGTAGAATCGCTATTCCAACACCTTTCACCAATTGGGTCACTGGTTTCTTGCTTGGTTCTTGACACTTTCTTTGGTGCAGCTCGAGGAGACGAGGTTTGTGTTCGAAGCCAAAACCATACAGAGGATGGAGCTGTTGGTGCTCTCCACGTTGGGGTGGAGGATGAACCCGGTCACTCCGCTCTCCTTCGTCGACCGCATTGTGAGGAGGATGGCGTTACATGAGGAGATCAACGAGTGGTGGAATGCGTTCGATCCAGTTTCAGTTCAGGAGATTTGCAATGCCACTCTGATATCCATTGTTTCAGGTAAATGGAGCCACCTATTGTCTATCCCATAAAAAAAAATTATAATGTGATCTTAACATTTTTTTGACATCCTTAACAGACCCGCATTGGTTTCGATTTGTCCCCTCCGTTTTGGCTGGAGCTGCGGTGCTATTTGCTCTACTACAGCTCAATCTTGTCCTTGATGGGCCCTCACAACCAATGGACCTCGTGAACCAAATCTCTGAGGTCCTGGATACCACCAAGGTAATTAAAGCTGGCATCTTTAATGCACCCATCATAGAATTGGCAGCAACCTAAAAGACCATACCGTCTTTATTTTTTGTATGAATCTCGTCTCCCAGGAGGATGTTCTGGCTTGCCATCAGTTCATCGTCGAACACTTTAAAGGTGATGGAAACAAGCGCAAGTATGCAGTGTTCGTATCCCCACCAAGCCCAAATGCGATCATTGATTCCACATTCAGCATGGAGCTCTCGAATGATTCATGTGGGAGCTCTGTGTTGTCGTCATCTCCGGTCCATCGTCAGCTCAAGAAGCTGAAAAGTGCTGCATGGATGGATATGCTGCAGGGAGTGTTGGAATAAGTGGCAGAAATGGCCACCATCTGTTGTATAATTAGTTGCTTATAAAATTTGTGTAAGCCAATTGCTAATGAAGAAAGGGCTAAAGATGAAGGAAGTTAAGAGGGTTGGAATTAATGTAGAAGGAAAAGAGTAGCAAAGGGAAGAGCTTTTTTGCTGCTTCCATTGCTGCCCACTGCTGCAGCAATAACTGCTTGCTGTTATTTGCCGTTGTTCCTATGTATGGATGGAAAGAGTAATGAAAATGTGATGCTTATGGCTGGGAAAAAGATTGGATTTTGATAGGTGGGTTGGAAACTTTTGGGGGTGAGAGCAAAAGGAAACCGCAGACTGAGACTTTGAGAGGCATTCCTCACCTAATTCCTTTGTAAGGATGCGGGTTGGTGATTGGTAATTAACTAACATGGTTTTTGTTTTTGGGAAGGAGTGAATGTTTGTGGGCTTTGACCTTTGGGTAATGTGTGGGGAGGTAATAAAGATCAAAGGCTGCAGGAGTGCTTCCTACCAAGACCTCTCACTTTCAACTGGTAGTTTCAGGTTTGCAGAGGGAAGCCTTCGGAATTCGAAAAAACTATGGGGAGACGTCTGTTTCTTCTGCTGACAGAAAGTTAATTAAGAATTAAGGAGAACTTGCCATGTGCTTTGCTCTCTCTCTCTCTCGTGTTTTTAGATAACGTAACTATAATATAATTCATTGAGAATGACCAAAAGTCTGGCATTCTATATAGTAATCCTAGCATGCGTTTCGAATTTAAATAGAAAAAAAACAGATATGCTTTATAGAAGCATTACAAAGTGAATTGGACTAAAAGAGATGCTATGAATACTGATGCAGTAAATGGAAAGTTTATGTGATGTATCCAACACAGGAATACAATAATAATTTTCTCGAGAATGTGAATCTGCACTTGAGATAATTTGAAGTTGTATCCTTGTCTGCCAGTATTCCAGTGGGCAGAGACACCGGGGGTTCATGTTTAAGGGTGCTGTGCTTCTACAAAAAAGGGTGCTATGCGCTATGAGTGTGTGGTGGGTCCTTCGCGCATGTAGTTTACACATGAACATGGAAGGGAGTAAAAAGACAGTGGGTAACTATTGAGTGCAGGTTGCGATGTTATTGAGAAGGTGAGAATGCCGACGTCGAGAAGATGGCTAAATTACGGAAATGTGCATGATCTGAAGCCAGTTATAAAGGAAAGACGGGAAGAGAGAAATAGAATATAGTTTCAAGTTCTACCTTAATCCACACACAAATATATATACCTTTCAATCACAGGTGCACCTTTCATGGGTATCGTCACGAGATGCGTTAGATATCAATTTGACGGTTCTTTATTCAAAAGGGTATTTTAGTTATTGGGGTTTCGCTTTGAATTTGAATTTAATTTAATTTGTTTATTTTACTAATTTTAGACTGTCCAATTTACCAATTATTATTATTATTTATTCAATGAGATTCTGTCAATGAGGGAGTATTTTTGCGCCATTCAGAATGGCAAACATCTTTGTAAAATTTGCGTCCACATTATAAATCTGTATCTTGCATTATTGAATAAGATCACACTTAGTACTACAATTATTGTTGTAATTGATAATTTGATAATCCTTTGTAGTCTCATATATATAGGAAATGTCCTGACATTTTTAAATTCTGATCTGAGACTGTAAAATGAAATTGAGATTTTGCCAAAACAATATGAAATTATTAGAAAATGATAGAAGAGACGATAGATGAAAATAGTGATATTGTAAATGTATTTTGAGTTTTGTAAAAAAATGATTTCGTATTGTAAAAAAACACATGATAAATGAAAAAACTTGATAGAGAAGATCTGAGATAAATATAAAAAAATAATATGAGATTGTAAAAAATGCATTGTGATTTGTAACAAAAGAACCAATATTGTAAATAAACGTACTGGGATTGTAAAAATCGAATGTAAGTATCAGTAAATGGATTAGAAAAATGAATGAGTCGATTTGTGAAAATCAGTCCATCAATTGTAAAATTATAGCATCTATTTGTAAAATCGAATAATCAATTTGTGTAATAAATGGAATGATTGAATAATCAATGAATCAAAATAAAAAATAAAAATAAAAAATGCATGCTGGCATAAACCCAGGAGGAATGATGCCAACACTATCATCCAAGGTATGCTCCCTCCCTGTGCGTGACCTCGCTGCCACCACCGCCGCCCTCCATCTCCCTGTGCGCTGACACCCTCCCCCTCCCCATGTGAGGCCTCGAGTGTAGTCGCCCTCCCCTTCCCTGTGTACATCCTTGAGCACCATCACCGTCCCCCTCCTTGTGCATCACACACGTCCTTGAGGATGTAGCCGCCTTGGAGCCGCCGTCCTTCCCCTTGCACGACCTTGAGCGTCGCCGCCCTCTCCCTCTCCATACGTCGATCAATCTATTTCTGGATATGTTTGCGAAAAAGGACCAATAAACTTTAATTTTTGTTTCAACAAACTATAAATGGTGATACTAGTCATACATGTTAATCTAATTAAATTAGTGAATATCAAAATTAATAACATTATCAATTATTAAAATTAATATTAAAATAAAATTAATAATAATAATAAAGAATAAATAATTTTATTCTACATTAAAACAATATATTATTAATTATATCTAGTTAAATATTTATCAACAATGCTCGGGAGAAAAGAGTTTGTTATCTTGATCTTATCTTTTTTTAAGGACAAGAAAATCTTACTCTTCTTATTCTCTTTTAGTCTTCAAAAATATCTTTTAGTCTCAAAAAATCTCTTCTAATAACAATTCTTCCTCAAAGAGACTGGATATATACCTCATATATACTCATCTTTCTTACTCGAACTAACCCCCTATAATGCTATTTGGAAAGGGGCTATTAGTTCTCAGATCCAGGTTCAACTCTCTAATTACGTATGTTAGTGTCTTGCTTGTTTCATACTCTTCTAGTAAAGAAAGGTGATCCTTCGTCCTCCTAGCCTGAGAGATGACCAGTGTGGTCCGAAATGGTGAAGCCGGTCCCCAGTGGATGGGATGTCCTTCTCTAACTTTAAGAGCAGCTAAGAAGTAGACTCTGTGATAAGGTCTTCTTATAGCGTTAGTGCTGGTCTTTTTTAGCACTTGCTGCTTGCTGTCTTTCTAGCCCTGTTCTGCATCTTAATTTTTCTATTGGTTGTGTGCAGGATCTCACTTTTTGGACAAGACATCTTCCCAGATATGTACTTTTCTTCATTCGACGAATTATGTCAGTCATACTCAAAGGGGCGACTCTTCATCAAAGAATGATCTAAGTTGGATGACCTCTTTACAAGGATTGCCTTCTAATAAGGAAAATCCCATCTTGGGTTATGCTTTAGGATGGCTCCCGCGTGCCCTCCCCCTCCCCGTATGTAGCCTCGAGCGTCGTCACCCTCTCCCTCCCCGTGTGCCGCGTGCACCCTCAAGCATGTTGAGCATCGTCTCCCTTCCCCTCTCCGTACATTACATGCACCCTCGAGCATGCCGACGTTACCATCGATTGTTATGGGAGGAGGAAACCCTAGCCTGAATTCTCCCAATGAGTAAACCAAAAATAGAATGTGTGTTGTCACCTTCTATTTTTCGAATGAGATAAAAAGACTAAAATGGGTTTTCAACATTAAAAAAATTAAGATACTGTTGGATTAATTACATATGGATGGGATGGTAGACTTCCGTTGCACCCAAGAAAGGTGCACCTTATTGGAAATAAATCTTATATATAGGGTTAAATGAGTATGCTCCTTGGGAGCATATAAGAGTATGCTCATACCTTTCTTTCCACAATATTTTTTGAAATGAAAAATGGGGGGATTTACTTAGAATAATGAGTGGAATATGCATTTCAAATTTTACGTAAAGCAGGCATTCCTATGACTTCCATCTGAAGGAGGTCAATTTCAGCAATTTTGAGATCGTTAAAATTTGACAGTCTTGATTGAGGGGATAGAAGTCTCGAATTAAGTTGAATTTTGAATGATACCATGGTGACTTATTGAGATCTAAACTACACATGGTTTCAATTCAGGAAAATAAAAAATATAAGAGGAAAAAATGGTGGCAGAAACGTTGGAGATGGTGTAATTAACGTCTACCATGCCTCCTTGATCTACCTAATTGCTGGGAGAGCTCCCTGTCACGAATCTTATGCCCTAGGATGCAAGAAGGGGATAAAATGCAGGGCAAAAAAGGATTCAGAAAACTCGAGTAAGGCCAAGTGGAGGTTTTTGTACAGGTGATGACTGGAGGTCAAAGAACAAAGTGGAACACTCGATTCAGATGCTCTCGGATCGATGTAATGATCCTGCATAATAGAGGATCGATTGAGGGAGGAAAGTCAAAGAGGAATCTACCCGAGAAAATGAATACATCGACAAAAATCGAGGAAGACAAGGTCCTATGATGGTCTGACAGACCTACGACCTAGGTTAGAGAGTTGTCCCAGGTCAACGGGTGGTGTAACCTGATTGGTCCACATCACCTGCAAAAAGACAAAATTAGAATAAAAAATCGAAATAATTCGAAATAAATAGAAAATGATTTATTAATTTTTGGTTAAAACATAAAACTATTTATTATTTTATTTAGTAATTTATTGTGATTTATATTTTTTTATGACTTGACTTATTACAATTACTCTTTGAGGGTTCATTTTTAGGTATATTTACATATATATTAGGTTTTTTATTTTTATTTTATATTTTTAACTTCATTATTTTATATACATATTATTTAAATATGCACAAATATATTTTTATTTTATTTTTCTTATGTAATATGCAAACTTAAATAAATAAGGGTATTAATTATATAAGTATAAGTATTGTATATTCAACTATGCATTTATATTTATTTTATTTTATTGTATTTTTTTATAGTTTTATTTTATTTTTTATATTTTTAATGGAATATAAATAATATTTACAAGGGCCTAAAAATATAAAATTAATAAAAGAATAAAAGAATTAAAAGAATAATTTTCCCCTTTTATTTATATACATGTATATTGTACAATATGGGTCCATAGCCTAACTTTTTCATCTTAACTCCAAATTAAATGAAATTACATTCATTAAATAACTTATTAAAAGTTATATATAATTAAAGTGATTTTAGTGCATTTTGAATTCATATGCAGAAGATATGGGTCTAGAAAGTTTGGGTTTTGGCTTTTTTAGTATAAAAAGTATATTATGTATTATTTTTATTTGAAATAAATTTTGTATTTTTTGTATTTTTATCTACAACTTTCATGTACAAAGTTTCTTTATTTGAGGTATGAATAAAAATAAATCCGGTCCCAAAAATGCAATATTGGAGGTTAAAAATTAGGGTTTCATTGTGTATTTGGCCCTTATCTCCCCCTACTTTATTCCTTGTCGGCTCAGTCATCAAGATGCCTAGAACTCGAGGTTTAGGGTCATAAAATACCATCGATATTTTATTTCTTTTTTCTTTTCTTTTTCTTTTCATTATTCTTTTATTTTGGCTTTAAACAATGTATTTTATACAATAATTATACAACAAATAATGATTGTTAATTTATGCAAAATAATGACATATACATGTATATAGCCAGGGTTTAAAGGCCAAAATGAAAGAATAAAGGTGATGAAATGGAGATTCATCACCCCATATACTTGCCTTTACTAGTTCATAGCAAACACTTATGCAATAAGCGTAGAAGATAAAAATAAAGAAAAGAAAAAGAAAGAATGTGGATTGATTTTAACTTTCAAACTTGTCTTCACAAATTCAAAGTTTGGAGCTAAGTCGGACCTTTGGATTTTAGACGCGGTCGGAACCTTGTTGGAAAATAGAATTAAAATACAACGGCCTTTAAGAATCATAAAACTCTGCTCAAGTCTTCTTAATAGCCAGTTCAGAGTACATCAACTCATATGCAAACCTTCATGACTATGAATCTATCTTGGATAGTTTGTGTGATATGTATCTCTCCTCGATTGAAGCGTTAAAATTCATTATTCTCCAACATGGTGACCCTTATTCTCCAATTCAACAACTCTTTCCTCGATAAGTGGAGTATTCCCTTCTAAGTTCAAGTATAACTAGCTCAAGAAGAGGAGGTGGAGAAAAGAATGGGTGGTAGCCAGTGTAGCTACCTATCCTAGGATGCTTGACTAGTTTAGCCAAGTCATCCGACTGCAGGCTCACATACATATAACTTTGAAGCTCAAGCTTGCTTATTGACTATACAAATATATACACTCTGGCATGCATTTTATTTTCAATCAGGCTTGTGCATTTTTTGGAGTTTTTGATTTTTCCATTTTTTGAATCCATATACATCAGCATTTACATATGGAATTTTTCTTCTTGAGCCAGTAGACTATCCCTCTTTTGAAGCATTATTGCAACACAAAACTTTTATCTTTAGACCTCTTCGCTACTGGATCGGGTTGGGGTACAATGGCCATAAATGTATGAATTCTGATGTTTTCATTGGTTGTATCTCATGTCAGCAAATACAACCTTATACTACTTCAACTGAGGTGAGCAAAGTGAAAGGTATTGGTGTGTAAGCTAGGTCATTATCAACAAGAGTCGTGTGTGTGCTCCGAAAGACTTTACCTAGGAACTAAGTCTCGTGATCCCAAAGAATTAATTTTAGCAGACCTAAAGTACCTCAATTCCAGTTCCTATAAGGTTCCTGTGATTAAGTAGATTTTAAGGTCCAGCCAAGCTCCAATCTTCAGATTTTACTTATACTTGTTTAGAATTATCAAACTCAATCCAAAAAATACAAATGCTATGTACAATGTAGTATTTTTGTGATGAAATTTTTTAATTTTGAACTTTTTTATGGATTTTTGAAAAGATTTTGCAAATGTTTTTGGGATTTTTAATTTTGTAACTTTTTAGGGATTTTTCAAAACAAAATTTTGGGAAAAGAAATAGGTATAGATATTTACATTGGATTGCATTTTATTATTTACAAGAGTCAGGATTTTTAAACATGTACATGTTTATATAATGTTTATAAAGGATTTTTATTATCTACCTAATTCTCAAAATATTATCAAAAGATTTTCACAAAGATTTTGAAAACTTTTATTTTGCAAACTAATTTGCAAAATATTTTTTACAAACATTTACAAAGTTTGAAAATCATTTTACAAAGATTTTTCAAACAATACAGATAGATTTTTCAAAATAATTTTGCAACTATTTTTCAAAACTATTTGCAAATAGATTTCCAAAATATTTTATTTCACACAACGAAAAGAAATCTGTACACATAAAACATTTTACAAAGGTTGAAAATATTTGATAATACATTTTTCAAATATTTTTCAAAAGATTTTTCAAAACGATTTTCAATCTATTTTCAAACATTTTGTAAAAAACATTTTTAGTTTGACTTATTAATAAGTATATATAAAGAGTTTGGTGTATAATTTAATGATTAGACATATTATTAAAAATACAAAAGTATGAGTTATGGCTAAAGTATATACGAAGTATATACAACCCCCTATACGTAGCTTGATATTTGTCCTCATAGATCAGAGAGAGAGAAAGAGAAAACATAACTCGTACTAAGTATTGAAGCACTTATACTACAACAACAAAAGAATTAATGAATCAATGAATGAGAAGTCAATCGTCCCTCCCCATACTTAGGATGAAATACTCCTAAGTATAGCAGGATGTATCTACATGCATGGAGGGTTGAGGGTGTGAATGAACAGATGACAACTCAATTTGCTCCCCCTGTACTTATGGTGAGATATCCCTAAGTATAGACAAGAAGAGGAGATAATGGAGGGGATCAATAAAAAGAATCATATAAAATAAAATACACAAGGGGAGAGTGTATGAAATCATCAGTTCGACCTGTCCCCCACTACACTTAGGGTAGAATATACCAAAGTATAGACAAAGTGTCAAAAGTTGAGGGGATAGGTGAGGGATCAGAGAATGAACAACTCGAGGTCTACACCCCCTATAATTAGGACAAAGTATGTCCTAAGTATAGCAGTGAAGAATGGGTGGCTCCTTTTGGAAGAAAAAAGAAAATAAAAATGAAACATAGAAAAGAAGAAAGATCACTCTACTCATCCACCTCCCCTATACTTAGGACAAAGTACATCCTAAGGAAGGCAAAACACAAGGGATGAGGTGGATGAGAAAAAATTGTAGATGGAAAGAAATAAATGAAAGCAGATATACAAAGAGATGGATATACATGGATCAAGAAAGTAGTTAGTAAGTGTACCCTCTTGCGTAATCGTTGAGGAATGGATCTAACAAGGTACAGGTCGATATCAAGATCATCAATAGGCACAAACTGATCAGGATCGTCATGATTAAGATCCTCAGTGATCTCAAAACGGAAAGGCACGAACTGGTCAGTGGAAGTAGTGTGGTTGTGCTCGTCTTGGGAAGTCTCCGTTATGTCACAATGAAAAGGTCTAAATTATTTGATGAAAGAAGTAAGGTCAAATTCAGCCTCTGCAGTTTCTATTAAGTCTACCTTCCACTCTAAAGTGTCTATAGTGTAAACACTGCGGATGTCATCAATGAATCACCACTCACCAGAAGGAGGGACTCCAAAGTCTATGCTTTCTGAGTCTTCCTCACCAAAGAGGAATCCTCGGGTCTCAAAATCATCCATCAAAAAGGAAACATCTTTGATATCAACATCAAGATCATAGTCCTCAGGGTCGGCTAACATGGGTACACTCTCGTTAGATGTAGGTCTCTGGTCAACGATGGGTGTGGTTATCATCAGATCACTCTCGTCAGCAGAACGAAAGTGAATCTCTCCATATCCATAATCAATGAAGACTCTCACAGAGGCGAGGAAGCTCATGCCCCGAATCAGAATGACACCATTCCCAAGAATACCTTTTGACCTCTTTATTGATCCATCAACAAACTGGTAAATCATCATGATCTTCTTGAGAGGACCTAGATGAAGAGATTGTACCAATGATAAGGGTATTATATTAATCGAAGCACTACCGTTAAGGAGAGTGTTATTACATGAATGGTTAGAGGTGGTGCAACTCACAAGAGGTGCGACAATGTTCCCTTGCCTAATGTGTCTATGGTGAGTGATGGCGTAGGCAATGGCCATGATCAAAATGTGTTGCTCAGATCCGTTCCTTCGCTTTCTCTTCTAGGATTTAGGAGATGATAATTGGGTCATAGCCTGACAAAGTGGGGATTTAATAATCTCATGAATAACTGCCACCACTTCTGGTTTAGTCAACGTTTTTTTTAGATTTTGGATCTCCTCCATTCAAGGGAGGAGATCAGAATCGTCATCTACACAAGGATGACTAGAGCAGTCTGTACAGTGTCATCCTTGGGGGTAAACGTGGGAATTGTGGTGAGTGTGCGTGTGGTCAAAGGGGCTGGCAAGGGTGTCCTCTCCTCACATGTTAATTCGACTGTGTGTATCCTAAAATCTTTTGGTATTTTTAAAATTTTCTCATTTTTTGGGTTATTGCAAGCTCTTATGGGTGTCCTCAAATGAATGCATATCATCAAACAGTGAAGCAACATTGTGAATCTTATTTATGCTAACGGGTCATTAATCCTCTCCTTCATGTTCTCCATCATTTGGTTCAAGTTCTCAAGAGTGGTCTTCATGAGAGGTAACTCCAACAGCTCAGTATCGCGTGAGTGGAATGAGGGTCATGGTGGTGGGTAAAAATCAAAATTCATAGCAAAGTCCTCCTGGAAAAGTGGATTATCAAAATGTGAGGGTGGTGGTAGTAGGTAAAAGTCTGATGCCTGAAATAGTGGATTAGGCATATATGTACAAAAAAAGAAGAATCAAGAGCAAAGTCCTGAAAAATTGAGGTGGACCGACTGGAGGGTACGAGGGATCTGCAAAGTCTGGATAAAAACCACTCTTGTCGACCATCTCCGAAACAAAAGGAAGGAATCAGGGGAGCACGATCAACAAATCAAGATATGCAAGAAAAAAGTTGCAAATGCGCAGAGGAGATCGAGTATACCACAAATAGTCACAAACATATATATACAAAACAAACCCCTCAGTTAACAAACTCAACACAATGATGACCGTGAAAATTTGGTGTTTTTATCTTTTCAATTTTAGAGTTAGGTGAATTTCAAACAATTGTACAAACATGTAGGTAGGCCTGAGATTGTGGCACTAATCCTTAGTATTTACATAGCAAATAAAATGCGAATACAATGAGGGGGTTACTCTCCCCAAGAAAAGGATTTTTCTTTTTATTTTTAGGGTCGAGTAATTTTAGCAGTCCCAATTTTATTGGTAATCACTTTTTTTTGAATTTTTAATAGAACTACATGAACCTAACTAGGAGTCAATTCCTTTTATATCCTATGGGGTAAAAATCAGAGAGAGAGAGAGAGTCAGAAAAGCAATGCTAGACGAAAACAATGATGAATGCTACGTAGAAATGCTCACCTTGCCTCCAACTCTCTTCATGCAAGGATGCTAAGCAGAATTGGATCCTACACTATATGCAATGCAACCAATGAAATCACCCTAGAACAGAATATGCTATTATCACGAAGTACCAGATGTTAACTATCTAGATATAAACCTACGGTCTGGTCTCGGAAGCTCATCGGTGCTCGCTACAATGAGTCCTACAAGTGCTATATAGAGCTTCTCTCGGCATGCGGTCTCAAGTCTAAATAATCAACAATTAGATTTGACTAAGTCCATGCACAAATTTATAGGTACCGGCAAATATAATTAGGGCTCTTGACCCTAATCTATTGAGCAAGCAAATCTTGAACTAGGTATCAATCACACAAAATAAATAAAATAAAAATTGTGAAACAAAGAAAAAGAAAATCGAAGAAAACACGACAAAAATCGATGAGGCCCCCTGAAGGATATGGTTAGATCCTCAAGCGCATCACGGAAGCGTGAGCGTCGTATCGAATACGATGAAGAATGACTAGTCGTACTAGTTGTTCTGTGCAGCGGAAATTAAAATTTTTCATACGACAAAAACACATGATCCGAGAACACTTCTCGGATCGTTTCGTCTAAACCACAAACAAGTAATAGGATTACCTCTTGAAGCATGGTTGCGATCGAGTCTCTAAATAAAGAGACCTCCTGCCTCAACTCCGATCCGACGGAGGAGACGCTTGCGAGCGCGAGGATGAACCGCGTGCTTCTCGCAATCCATGTTGATGATCCAAGCGGCGAATCTTCTGATCTCGACACACGAGATCTGACGTCTTCTTCACGAGCGAGGCACACCGAAGGAGACGGAGATCCACGAGCAGACGATCGGGCAGCATAACGACGACGCTGCGATGATGGAGACTCTCTCTATGGCATCCATGGTGGACGACCATGAGAGGGAGAGAGATGGCTGACGTCTAGAGAGAAAGAGAGAGAGAGATGTGCTTCTCAAGAATTATGTGTAAAGAGAGAGCATGGTATGCCTCTCTATTTATAGGGTTTTGGGATCCATGGATCTCAATCCATGGGACATATAAAATCAATGGATGAGATTGATTTATGTCAATCCAATGGTCAAGATTGTTGTTGGTAAAAGCCAACAACTTGTAATTTAATTTAGATTAAAATATATTTGACAAAATCAAATACAAATCAATCCTAAATTAAACCAATAAATAAGGAGAGAATATACATGGAGATTACATCTCCATGTACATTCCATGTGGACGGCCACCCATTCCAATTTGGAATTGGGTGCTGCCCACCCTTTCCATATGGAGGGCTATCTCATGGAAATCCATGAGATTGCATGCCTCCTTGATATTCTCCATTATTTGTTTCCATCAACTTTTTGTTGGGATTTTATTCATCAAAAATAATTCACAATTATATTTGAGAATATTGCAATCTTGACATTGGAAAAATGTGAATCATATTCACAACCCAAAACAACATATAATTTACATTGTCAATTAATTAGACAATGTGTATCCAATACACATTAATAATTAATCGACAAATATAAATTATAATTAGCTCTCTCTAATACATTATAAATCACATTTATAATAGATTATGAATAATTGGATATTACTATCCACATTATTCTTATCCATAATAATTAAATCACATTTAATTATATTGGATAACTTATTCTCATGTGCTCAAATAATATGAATCATATTCACATTATTTACATCTTTGATAATCAAATCACATTTAATTATCTAAGATAACTCTCCTTATAATATGAATCAAATTCATATTATTCATGATAATCAAATCTCATTTAATTATCCATTTTCTCAATGCTCGGATACATATATCAACAACAGAATTATCCATGACTCTTTCAAGGATAATGCGCTTTCTCCGCGAATACTTGGAGATAAGGACATGGCGATTGTATTGTTCCACGTATAGTGACTTGGATATTGAGATCACATCTCAAATCCAGATCTCGGGCCTCCCATAGATGCTTGATTAAATCAAGATCGTAAATCTAATCTTCTCATTGAATCTGAATCACATTCAGGTCAATGTCAATATTTGGATCAAGATCAGATTACTTATCTACTGAGAGGAGTCACTAAAATCCAGACCTGTTTCATCACTCCCTAGGAATGGAAGCGTCATGATTATACAATTGTTTATGATCACATCACCCTCAGGTATTCCCAATACCTATACATCCTGCATACTGGAAGACTCAGAATAAACCCGAAGTATTAGATCAACTTTACACTATCTACTTCAGGGTTTCATCAGTAAGTTTCTCATTCGATCATTGGGAGTCCGTATCGATCATATACTTTCCAAAAGCATATATCATACCTAGGTCTTGATCATATACTTTCAAAAAGTATATATCACACCTACAAATTCAGTCAAGCTTCCAAAGCGAGACGACCATGTGCATGGAATTTGATTCTTCCCAATATCTCATGAGTGAGCTCATGTCTTCCGGTTCAGTAACTGAACCTGCATGATCCCTTTGAGAGATCGTATTACTCATATGCCCTTATATGCACACCAGCGCGCTGGTGTATAGACCTTGATTATGTCATCAACCTATTGGTCTGCCAAATGTACATACTCAGGCATATAGTAACACATCTGTCTCCTATCAGAGGATGTGTGCCTATATCATGACATCATACGATATAGGCATTTGGTTATCTCGATCTCGTTAAGTCAACTCTTTGACCTAACTCATCTGACACCTCCGAATTTCTATTCCTATCCAGAGGACCTGCGTCAAGAGGTCGGTCAGATATCAGCATAACTGAGATAGGATTGCCATCTCCTACTCAGGCTGGAGATCATCTCTTAATAATCATTTGACGGTGCTTGATGAGTCCTCAATCTAACTCATTAGATATTCATCTAAGCACCAACCTCTATGATTCAATAATAGAATCAACAACTGCATAATCATTAAGATGGCCATGGTACATAACCCTATTTGTACTAAGAGACGTATTATGCAAATTATTTGTTCTTCATTTCAGATCAGGGAATGATATTCGCAATAACATTTATTGCATAATGGCTCATCGTGGGCTCGCATGTCCACCAATCTCCCACTAGCCCAACGAGCCATTAATGGGCTAATCATTTAAATCCACACTCATGTGCCAATCATAGGCTATTTAGAAAATAGCTAGGTAAGCTGATCAGTCACTCTGTTCCCAAGAGACTACGCCAAGTCCTTTTACGACACTTGCATATCTCCTAGTATCAGTGCTCGCATCCAATGCGAATGTTGCATCTTATGCAACCTATACTCAATTTTGTCAGTTATAGTGTCCTTGACACTACATCTTATTAATTATCATAACCAGTATTCCCATAATCTTGGTTAGAATATCTTCATTCCTGGAGATCTCTATCTACTAAGGTATCTACAGTTAAGACCCTTATAGATCACTATCTGCAAGGTCTTAAACTTTGAAAATTAGACTTTGAGATCACTATCTCTAAGTTTCATCATCTTTGAAATATTGTTATTACTGCAACCAATATTTTATCTCCAGAGTAGCATTAGTAACAGTTTGCTACTCCCACTGCATTGCAGACATATGGCTTTTGTACACATCTAGCATACACTTCAGCTTCTCATAACTAATGCACAAGTGCAAGCAGTTCTAGCATTCAATTCCTCAACTCTTTGAGATGCTATTCCTTCAGATAGGTCAGTACCATTTCTTAAAGGAAGGAAGCCTTTGTTGAAATTTTTCCGAAAAATGGAATAAGTACAAGGCGTACTACTAATGTTACGGTCCCAATACCCTCTTCTCTTTGCTTCTGAACGACTTCATAACTAAGATCTAAGAGGTATCCTTGAGATCATATCTCGAGGTATGGGATAACCGGATTATAAAACACTTATTATTATAATCCTTAGATCATTCCAAATGATTAGGATAATATCTACATTTAGCACAATGAACACAATGGAACTCCCACTAAGCTTCACGTGGTTCATCAAGATTTTATCTGAAATCATAACATTTATAATATCATCAAATCTTATGTTCCAACTACAAGAAGCTTATTTGAGTCCAAAGATAGAGTTCTTTAGCTTGCACACCTTGCTTTCCTCAACCATGAAGCCCTGGGGCTACTTCATATGAATATCCTCAAAGAGGTATTCATAGAGGAATGCAATCTTGACTCACATCATGAAGATGTCATAGTCAAGTTGTGTAGCTATAGTTAGCAATATTCTGATGGGTTAAAGTAAGGTCACTGGAGAGCAAGTCTCATCGCAAGAGATGTCTTCTCTTCGATGCGTAGCTTATGGCTACAAACCGTGCTTTGAAGGTCTCTACCTTCTCATCAGGTTTCCTCTTTCTCTTGAAGATCCATTTACACCTTAATGGGTCTTTACCCATATAGGTGGATCCTCGAGGGTCCATATACAACACTTGTATATGAAGTATACATTAGACTTTTATTGCTAACATCCATCTTTCCATGTCATGATCCTCAGGAGCTTCATCACATGAAGTCCGATCATTTTCAGATTCAACTGACACATGGACTACATCCTCAAACTTATTTGAAGAGGTATTAATGTTTCATCTTTAATTGTCTACTTACTTTCTGATTTCAAGAGCCTCATTATCTTCTCAGGATTAAATGAGTTCCGTTACTTCATTTTCATCTTGATTCTCAAGAGAGTTATCCTCTAAGAATCACATTCTCAGAGATGAGATCCTTTAAGAATCTCAAGGTCATAAAGTTGGTATCCAATACCATCCTTTATTTTCCTAATGAAGTAGCACTGTCTAGTGCCATATTCTAGCTTAATCACATGGAACCTTATTAAGAATATATATAATGTAGTCTTTACCACATTTATATATATACCGGAAAACTAAGAGATAATTATGCTAAGATTAATCATTGATCAAATCATGTCACACATGATCAATTGTATCTCCCTACAACTCCATTGAGTTAAGGTTCATTAGGAGGATTGAGATAGGAATGATATTCACATCTCCATAAGATATTCCTTGAATTCATCTAATAGGTACAAGCTACCTTGGTTAGATCAAATTCATTTCATCTTCCTTCAAACTTTGGTTCTAAACCAAAATTGTGAAATCTTTGAACATTTCAAAGGTTTCTTAGGTGAAGAGAAGAAATTTCATATCATACATAATCATCAATAGATATCACATATCCATGATGTTTACTATGATATAGATGATTCACATACATCAATATGTATGAGATCCTGAATACCTTGACATCTTACATCTTTCCCAAAGAAGGGTGTATTGGACATTTTACTTTGAATACAATATTCATAAGTATGTAAGTTTTGAAATTTTAGACATTCTAAAGTTTCATCTCTTACTTGTCCATTGATCTCATCAACAGACATATGTCCAAAACATTATGCCAGATCATTGTCAAATGATCTTTATCCTCCTATTGATCTTTAAAGGTTTAATTTTCAGTATTTAGAAAACTTAATGAACCATTCATTAATTTTCTAATTTAGTGGAGTCCACTAGATGTCAGATTACTATCTGAAATATCCCCATCATAACTTTTTATGA
This sequence comes from Ottelia alismoides, assembly GCA_037367405.1. NCBI lineage: Eukaryota > Viridiplantae > Streptophyta > Magnoliopsida > Alismatales > Hydrocharitaceae > Ottelia > Ottelia alismoides. Next base: position 369,445 of record JAZKJV010005974.1, read on the forward strand.
TAGGTCTATTCCAGAATTCATGTTTATTCCCAACATTTAGGAATAAACTGAGTGTATTCTAATATCCAGGTTACTGAGACATTCTCTAGGACCAAGGGTCCCACTGAAAATATGAAGTCTATTGATCCAAGTTGCTACAATTGCATCAACATGATGATCATTAAACCTTAAGATCAAATTTCTAATATTCTAATACATATGCAACCAATTGCAAGTGTCATTAGAAGATTAAGATACAATTATTAGACTTTATCTTATCAAATAAGTAAGTCAATTTCAATGATTATATGTAGATTATTCTGATGTACTATCCAATTCCTTCTCTAAGGATTCTAGATAGATTTGATAGTCATACTATCAATACATCAACTTATTGCAGTATTGGCATTCATCCAACTCTTTGGATGTCATATGGAAGTCACAGAAGTATAGTCAACTCTTTGACTTTCCTTCGTACTTAGGTCCAACCCATGCTTCCACTGCGCTCCCTTTATCTATAAGCAACCATTGCTCAAGACAAAGGATCTCTTATGTTAACATTAAAATTTCACTATAAGAGTACATGCTTCATTCAATTCATACAATATGAATATTATGAAGCTTCATGAATGACTAGAGTATAAGTAGTAGAATGATGACTCTCATCATTACTACATCCATTTAAACTCTAAAAACTTAGGTTCAGGTAGGAACTCAAACAATTTGAATACATCATCTCCTATAGAGCCACCATTCTGCATAATGCAGAGAACCATGTCATTCATGATTATATGTCGAGAGCACACATGTATGCCAGAACATCTTCTTAGATTTTATAAGGATTATTTGATAATTACGATCATTATCGACATGTTACTTCAAAAGTACATTCGATGAAATCAAGACTTATAGAGACATACAAACCCTAGAGTTTCAGTCCTATTGTTTTATTTAATCATCAATCCTCATTATTATGAGGAAACTTGCACATTGCAACCACATACATTATATGTCCAATTGCAAGTACAATATCTGGATCATGAGTCCAATCCATGATATTTTACTGGTTATCATTGAGTATAACATTGAGTGGGTTTAATGAAGAATTATCTGAAATAAGAAATTTGCATGAGTGTATATATATATACATATTTTACTTTGATTTAGGAATTTTTATATCAAAGTTGTCTTGCCATGTCAACAATGAAAGTTCATTCCCCTAATCACTTTCAATGTAAGAGATATACTTACCATTATATCTCAAGCAAGATCTGGGATATCCTTCTTTATCTTTGTTACATCTGAGAACCTGTAACTCGGATAAACAGAAGCGGGAACACATTCCGCCTTGCAAATCCAACTTGCATCTCCCAATTCGGTCTTTAACACCCGGTCCCACCACCCCTAAGGTGATGTTGACCCGTCATTAATTGAACCAACCGTCAACAGGAATACAACTCGCTATGCGCAATCCAATATCGCCCCAATAATATGAGGACCCGATATTGGGGTCACTAGAAGCGACGAGCCCGATCCAAATGGATCATATGCAGGAGCTGTCACTTCGGACAGGCGTCTCCTACATATAATATCTGGCGACGGAACCTTTCGCCTTGACGGGAGACCATGGATGTCACTTATGTGATCCTCCATATCATATTCAAATTCTAATTAATCATTATGAATCATATTCATTACGATTATTTCTTCCAAGGGAAATAATAACTCTATTCATAATAGAGTGTTCTTAATTGGATATAATCAACTTAATCATATTAAATAAATTTTCAATCCAATTCAATCAACAAACTTGATTTTACTTGAATATATGGTATTATCTCAAAATACGTATTAATTCGAATTTCAATAATTAAAAAAATACATCATGATCTCTCAGGCATCATTCGTTCCCTACCCGCTGTCATGGCCAGTACCGCGGGAGTGGGACGGACCGCATACGTTGCAACCCGCTACCCCAGCAATCCCCGACTAGACACCATATCCACCTCGAGAAAAAATAATGCCGAGTCAATAACTTTGTACTTGAGATGATCATCGGTTCTTCAACCGAAATTATACCATATAGTAATAATCAAAACATTTTTGATTATAAGGAAATTTGCTAGATAAATTTCCAATCCTATTCAAGAAAGGAGTTTGATGATTGTGTTTCCAATTTTGATCTAGATCAAATCTAATCAATTTATTGGTTGAGGCCAAGTCAATTAAGGAAATAATCATCATACAATATTTTTCAAATATTTTCTATAATTATTTCATGAAATTAACAATTAATTTCACTAATTGACAATCACATGGTTCTTGATTAGGAAAGTAATTTCAGCAGTGACCCCTACTTACTAAAATTAGCATATCTCAATCAATTTAAATCCAAATTAAGCAAAGTAAGTTTCCATAGTTTGCTAACTTGATTTACAACAGAACTTATATGATTTGCACGTATTTCAAGGCATCTCTAAACAGTAATTAACTCCTTAACTACGTTAAGATTCACAGTTCCCGTAACAGTGAATACATGTTCATTAAAACAACCATATCTCAAGCAAACGGAATCCAAATTACGTAAACTCAGATCCTATGGTTTCCTTATTTAATGAGGAACAAAATACAAGTGCTATTTTTGTTTTTAAACAATTTAAACAGGGCCTAAAATATACACTAAATAGAGATGCGAAAATGAAATGCGATAAAACTTTCGCAACCCTAACGAACCCAAGTCGCCTTCGGTTTTATGGATCGTATCCAAAACCTTCGACCTAAGGCTCTGATACCACTTGAAGGATATGGTTAGATCCTCAAGCGCATCACGGAAGCGTGAGCGTCGTATCGAATACGACGAAGAACGACTAGTCGTACTAGTTGTTCTGTGCAGCGGAAATTAAAATTTTTCATACGACAAAACCACATGATCTAAGAACACTTCTTGGATCGTTTCGTCTAAACCACAAAAAAGTAATAGGATTACCTCTTGATGTGTGGTTGCGATCGAGTCTCTAAACAAAGAGACCTCCTGTCTCAAGTCCGATCTGACGGAGGAGACGCTTGCGAGCGCGGGGATGAACAGCGTGCTTCTCGCAATCCATGTTGATGTTCCAAGCGACGGATCTCCTGATCTCGACACACGAGATCTGACGTCTTCTTCACGAGCGAGGCACACCGAAGGAGACAGAGATCCGCGAGTAGACGATCGGGCAGCATAACGACGACGCTACGACGATGGAGACTCTCTCCATGGCATCCATGGTGGACGGCCATGAGAGGGAGAGAGAGGGCTGACGTCTAGAGAGAAAGAGAGAGAGAGATGTACTTCTCAAGCATTATGTGTAAAGAGAGAGCATGGTATACCTCTCTATTTATAGAGTTTTGGGATCCATGGATCTCAATCCATGGGACATATAAAATCAATGGATGAGATTGATTTATGTCAATCCAATGGTCAAGATTGTTGTTGGTAAAAGCCAACAACTTGTAATTTAATTTAGATTAAAATATATTTAACAAAATCAAATACAAATCAATCCTAAATTAGACCAATAAATAAGGAGAGAATATACATGGAGATTACATCTCCATGTACATTCCATGTGGACGGCCACCCATTCCAATTTGGAATTGGGTGCCGCCCACCCTTTCCATATGGAGGGCAATCTCATGGAGATCCGTGAGATTGCATGCCTCCTTGATATTTTTCATTATTTATTTCCAACAACTTTTTGTTGGGATTTTACTCATCAAAAATAATTCACAATTATATTTGAGAATATTGCAATCTTGACATTGGAAAAATGTGAATCATATTCACAACCCAAAACAACATATAATTTACATTGTCAATTAATTAGACAATGTGTATCCAATACACATTAATAATTAATCAACAAATATAAATTATAATTAGCTCTCTCTAATACATTATAAATCACATTTATAATATATTATGATTAATTGGATATTACTATCCATATTATTCTTATCCATAATAATTAAATCACATTTAATTATATTGGATAACTTATTCTCATGTGCTCAAATAATATGAATCATATTCACATTATTTATATCTTTGATTATCCAATCACATTTAATTATCTAAGATAACTCTCCTTATAATATGAATCAAATTCATATTATTCATGATAATTAAATCTCATTTAATTATCCATTTTCTCAATGCTCGGATACATATATCAACAACAGAATTATCCATGAACTCTTCCAAGGATAATGCGCTTTCTTTGTAAATACTTGGAGATAAGGACATGGCGATTGCATTGTTCCACGTATAGTGACTTGGATATTGAGATCACATCTCAAATCCAGATCTCGGGCCTCCCGTAGATGCTTGATTAAATCAAGACCGTAAATCTAATCTTCTCATTGAATCTGAATCACATTCAGGTCAATGTCCAATATTTGGATAAAGATAAGGTTACTTCTCTACTGAGAGGAGTCACTAAAATCCAGACCCGTTTCATCACTACCTAGGAATGGAAGCGTCATGATTATACAATCGTTTATGATCACATCACCCTCAGGTATTCCCAATACCTGTACATCCTACATACTGGAAGACTCAGAATAAACCCGAAGTATTAGATCAACTTTACACCGTCTACTTCAGGGTTTCATCAGTAAGTTTCTCATTCGATCATTGGGAGTCGGTATCGATCATATACTTTCCAAAAACATATATCATACCTAGGTCTTGATCATATACTTTCCAAAAGTATATATCAAACCTACAAATTCAGTCAATCTTCCAAAGCGAGACGACCATGTGCATGGAATTTGATTCTTCCCAATATCTCATGAGTGAGCTCATGTCTTCCGATTCAGTAACTGAACCTGCATGATCCCTTTGAGTTATCGTATTACTCAGATGCCCTTATATGCACACCAGCACGCCGGTGTATAGACCTTGATTAGGTCATCAACCTATTGGTCTGCCAAATGTACATACTCAGGCATATAGTAACACATCTGTCTCCTATCAGAGGATGTGTGCTTATATCATGACATCATACGATATAGGTCTTTGGTTATCTCTATCTCGTTAAGTCAACTCTTTTACCTAACTCATCTGACACCTCCGAATCTCTATTCCTATGCCGAGGACCTGCATCAAGAGGTCGGTCAGATATCAACCTAACTGAGATAGGATTGCCATCTCCTACTCAGGATGGAGATCATCTCTTAATAATCATTTGACGGTGCTTGATGAGTCCTCAATCTAACTCATTAGATATTCATCTAAGCACCAGCCTCTATGATTCAATAATTGAATCAACAGATGTATGATCATTAAGATGGTCATGGTACATAACCCTAATTGTACTAAGGGACCTATTATGTAAATTATTTATTCTTCATTTCAGATCAGGGAATGATATTCGCAATAACATTTATTGCATAATGGCTCGCCGTGGCTTGCATGTCCAACACCCCCGAGTGAACAATCACTCGGGCAATGGACCTCGTGAAGTGGCAGTGCCCTGGAGAGTCCAAATTCTTACAAATATATGTCTTTCTCTCACTTAAATTACAAAAAAAAATAAAATAAAACAGACGTTGTCTTAAAAACTACACCAAGTCTTCTTTTGTCTCCCTCTCCTATCGGTTAGGTGAAAAGCCAACTCCGCTTTACGTTGGTGCATAAATCTCCTAGGAGAGCCTCCCTCGATCTGTGATCCCTCGCAACAAAGTTAAATAAGGAAGATGGTTAGATAATTCACGAACAATATCAACTAAAATGAAAATAAATAAAGGAAAAATATAAAAAAGTATACAAATATAGAAGAAACAAAGAAATAAAAATACCTAATCTATAAGACGTTGCTCTCCGACAACAAAGCCATTTGAAAACTCGTATCTCGCGAGGGTCTGATGTAGTCTACACAACTACACTATTGACGAAGCGACTGCTCACGAAACCCGAATAATTCAACAATTAACCTCAAATAAAATATAGTAATGCAAAATAAAAATTGTGGAGTTAAAATTTATTATAACTCTACAAATATGTGTATAGGTATAAGCGTGTAGAGTGTCGAACACATTGAGCAAATGATAGATTGAGGAATTGAAATCCAAAACTCTATCTTTTCCTCTTGTCTTTTTATTGTCTTTTATTTGGGTTTTTAATTTTATAATTTTTGGATTTTAATTTTTGTATATATATACACACATATTTAATTGTATTTAATTTTATATTTTATATTTTCTTTTTATATTTTATGATTTTATTTTTCTTTTTCTTTTTAATATATTATATATAACTATATAAACAATATATTGTAGTATTATTATAAATACAAATAAAAATAACTAAAAATTATAGAATAGAATGTTTTTGTTTTTTATATAATTTCTACTATTTTTGTGATTTTTGGGAATTTTTACTAATTTTTGCATATTCTTAAAGTGAAAAATATCCCAAAAAAGGATTAAATAAATAGGTTGAATTGATTTGCAGATTAAAATATAGGAAAAAGTGTAAAAAGTTTTCCAAATCAATTTTAGTAGCTAAACTATAATATGAAGAAAATTTAAAATAATTTTTTTTGGAATTTTTGCCGATTTTCCTTTTTTTACAAGATTTTGGAGCTTTTTAATTTATAGTCTTATTCTATTTTTAGGGATTTTTGGTCTCAATGCTCAAATACTAAATAAATAAAAATATTTGTTTGGTATTTTTAAATAAAGTTATATATATTTTTGCTAATTTCTAATTCAAATAAGCACAAAATGTGCTCTTTTTTTATTTTTAATAAATAGGAAAGATAATTGAAATGAAATTTTTAAAAATATAGAGTGAAAGTATATGCTAGCATGCACTTATCCTTATTTTTTCATAATTTTTGGAGCATGGATGATATTTTTAAAAATAAATAACAAACACAAAAATTAATGAACTAGAAAGGGCATTTTTGCAATTAGAAATGAATATAAGGTTGTTTATGCAAAATACCCAAAGTTTTATAACTAGAAATAAAAATTTAAGTACTAAATGGAAATACATAAAGCAGTATGGGCTTCTCTACACAATCTCCACCTCACGTGAGATGACACGTGAGGTGACGTGGCATGGACCCAAAAGCAATATCATATACATACGGGGGTTCCAATGCAAATTTTACTAAAATATTTAAATGTACAAAATATTTTACATGACCAAAATGTATAAATTATCCCCACTAAGCACGGATCCAATGGTTTCAAGCGCTTCACTTGACCACGTGGTGGCTCCTCAACGGTCGATACCCCTTCGCAACGAGCGCCTAGGATTAGATCCTTGGAGAGGATTTGACGATCGTGGTTTGCACAATCGCATGATGGCTGTTTAATTTGGGATGTTGCTCTTGATCCGATGGTTGGTGAGGAAGGTGGAAGAACACGCCAAGAACTTACCTCTAGCGAACTTTGATCCATTGCAGTGTGCTGCTCTGGCCACCTACAAGCACGCCGACGGTCCCTAATCACTCCTACAGCTCCGACGAGTCTCCAGAAGCTTCAAAATGGTCTGGAAACATTGGTAGGTCCCTGGAGGATGATGGTACTCCGGTGAAGACGTGGAATGTCTCCTGGACAAAATTATCACTCGAATGGGCTCGATAGCTGCTTGAACCTGTAAAAGAGGATTGTTGAGTTAAGGGTAAACTACCTCGGCCCATTAGCGGGCAAAATGGGCGCAAGATGGGATGTGACGGAGGTGCTCCGGCGAGGGGTAGAGGTGGAGCACCTAAATCCTAATCCAGAGGGGTTTAGGTGGGATGGATGTGCATGAGGCGTAAGAGAGGCTGAGGGGAAATAAAGGAGATGGTCCGACGGGTCGGAAACAGGTTGGTTGACGGTGAAATGGTTTGTCAGAGCGGAGCTCTAGTGAACTACGAAGAGTAGATTTTACACTAAAATGCATGATCAAAATACAAAATTAAATGCGGGGATTAATTATATCTAGAAAGCGAGAAAAGAGACCTTAGCTATCCGGAGCCAACGAGATGGGGATCTCCAACTAGAGCATCGCCAGAGTTGGTGGAATCAGCCTCTACCATGCCTCCTCGATCCGTCTAATTGCTGTGTGAGCTCCCTATCACGAAGATCGAGCCCTAGGATGCAATAAGGGGAGAAAATATGAGGCAAAAAGGATCCAAAAATCCGAGGAAGGTAAAGTGGAGGTTTTTGTATAAGTGACGACTGTAGGTCAAAGAATAAGGTGGAATGCTCGATTCAGACGCTCTCGGATCGATGTAATGATTCTGTGTGATAGATCATAAATCAAGGGGGGAAAGTCAAAGAGGAATCTACCTGTGAAAATGAATACATCGAGCAACAAAAATCGAGGAAGACAGGTTCCTGTGCTGGTCTAACAGACCTACGATCTGGGTCAGAGAGTTGACCTAGGTCAATGGGTGACGTGACCTGATTGGTCCACATCATTCGCAAAAAGACAAAACTAGAATAAAAAATCGAAATATTTTAAAATAAAATAGAAAATGATTTATTTGATTTTTGGTTAAAACATAAAAAAATGTTTATTATTTTATGTAGTATTTTATTGTGATTTTTATTTATTTTTATGACATAATTTATTACAAGTTACTCCTTGAGGACTCGTTTATAGGTATATTTACCTATATATTAGGAATTTTATTTTTATTTTATACATTTGCTTTTATTATTTATATTTACAACTTATTTAAATATGCATAAATATATTTTTATTTTTTCTGATGTAATACGTATACTTAAATAAGTAAGGGTATTAATTATATAGGTATAAGTATTGTATATTCATCTATGTATTTTTATATCTATTTTATTTTATTGTAATTTTTATGTTTTTTATTTTATATTTCTAATATAATATAAATAATATTTACATGGGTATAAAAAATATAAAATTAATAAAAGAACAATTTCCCCTTTTATTTATTTACAATTATATTATATAATAGGGGGTCCAAAACCTAACTTTTGCATCTTAACTCCAAATTAAATGAAACCACCTTCATTAAATAACTTATTAAAAGTTATATACAATTAAAGCTGATTTTGGTGCATTTTGATTCATATGGAGAAGATATGAGTCTGAGAAATTTGCATTTTGGCCTTTTATCTTGAGTATAAAAAGTAATATGTATTATTTTTATTTGAAATAAATTTTGTATTTTTTCTTTGTATTTTTATCTACAACTTTCATGTACAAAGTTTCTTTATTTGAGATATAAATAATAAAAAATAAAATAGGTTCCAGAATATAATATTGGAGGTTAAAATTTAGAGTTTCTTTGTGTATTTTGCCCTTATCTCCCACTACTTTATTCCTTTTCGACTTAGTCATCAAGATGCCTAGGTCTCAAGGTTTAGGGTCATAAAATACCTTTGGAATTTTATTTCTTTTTCTTTTCTTTATTTTTTTGGCTTTAAATAGTGTATTTTATGTAATATTTACACAATAAATAATGAATGTTAATTTATGCAAAATAGTGATATATACATGTATTTAGCAAGGGTTTAAAGGCCAAACTGAAATAATAAAGGTGATGAAATGAGGATTCATCACTCACTTAAATGGTCTAGTGGTAGGGAAGTGTGCCTACCATCCGAAACATAAGGGTTCAAATCCTACCTTGCGGTGGTTGTGTTAGGTAGTTGACAACCATCGTAAAAAATACTCAATTATTTCAACATAGATTTGAGCATAAATCCATGTGGTCGACCGTACTTATAGTGGGAGAAGGCTTTATTATATATAAATTATTTTTGTAAGGTATTTTATATAAATAAAATAACTAATTTTTGATGTTTTGTATTTTCTTATTTGCTTTTTGATAAATTGTATACATAAAACAACATCAAATTAGATAATATAAATAAATACAAGTACTAATATAATATTTTTGGATTTTTAATAATTAGGAAAAGGGGAAAATCAAGAAAGATATGCATATGTACACACACAATATATATATAGGATTACAACACACTATTTTCTTTTGTTTTTGATATTTTTTGATTTATTTCTATGTGGTTAATAACACACAAATTAGGTGAAATAAATGAAAAAGAATGAATTAAACTAGTTAATTTTTATCTCTTGAACAAGGGTTTCAGTTTATTAGTCAAATATGCAAGTTAGTAATTTTATGGATTTTTTTCTTTTTTAAGAATAGTAATATGTACACAATGCAGTTGATTTTAGTAAATTTAGAGTTAGTCCGAATTAATTTAAAAATCACTGATGTTTTGCTTTTTTACATGTGAATATTTACAAGAAATAAACTATGAGTTTTATGCCTTTTTTTGAAAGATGTTAATTCACAAATTTTACTTATATTACAAAATAAGTTAATTAGGGGATTTATTAGGTTAATTACTTGAAGATAAGAGTTAAGATCAAGTATTTAGAATATATAAATCACATATTCATTACGAATGTACCTTTCATCCTATTTCCTCTTTTGTTTCGACTAAAAGTCTCTCTAGTGGTGATAGATAGTTTACATATGCCATTATGGTGACCATTTTCTACATGATAATAATGATGCAATGCAGGGCCATGGTCGGAAGTGTCCATGGATGAGGATATGGATGATCTTACATATAGGGGGACATGGGATCTAGTGGCCTAATACCAGCTACTCCTGTAAATGGTGTACACGGAAAACAAGGGTCGTGGATGCAATCATGACATATATCTTCATCTTGGATACCTTCTATTCTAATTCTTCCACCTATTTTGGGAGCCTAGTTAAACTTCCAAGATCATTCATCCTCTTATCGATCCGCTCGACTACTATTAGTTTGTCTGTAATGATCCCCATGCTAGGGACCAAGACTTCTGCGATATCAACCCTAGTCTTCTTTCCCCCCTTGATTGAGAGTGAAATAGGGGACTTAGAATACACCCTTCTAGTGGTCTGTGAGCGGTTTGTCTCAGCCATATGCTCGAATACCTTCTAGATGGTATCTGATCCTCGTGATGTGTAGTTTCCTTCACATGAAGTGCTCACTAAACTCTGCATCTCAGGGTTGAGACCAGTAAAGAGTGACTGGACCGGGATGTTGTCATCCATACAATGACATGGACACTTATGTAGTATGTCCTTAAATCATTCCCAGGTGTCACAGAATGGCTCATTAGGTATCTGGAAAAACTCGTGATGTGTGTCCTCATCTGGTTAGTTCTACACAAAGGGTAAAACTTCTTTAAAAATAGGTCCTTGAACTAAGCATAGGTGGTCATAGTTACACCTAATTTCTTAACCTAGTAATCCACCTTATCCTGTAAGGCAAATGGAAGGGCAGTGATCCTAATATAATCCTAGATAACCCTGGGATGTAGGAGATTAGCACAAACATGCTGAAGGTTCCTAAGGAATGCATAAGGTTCCTCGTCGGCGTTCCCATTAACATGTGGCAGCAAATTCAAGAACTGCGACTTCAACTCATATTCGACTTCTAGTTCTACGAGACATAAGTAATTCTGCACTCTGAATAGTACAGAGTTGTAGGTCGCATCCATGGATGGTTTAACACTTACATTCAGTTGTCCCATGTAATCTCTCACCATGGCATGTTGCTACTCAGTTGCATTTAGCTGAGCTAATATCATCTGTAAAGGGTCTTCACGCTCCTCCTCCCCCTTGTCTTTCCTTTTATGAGGCATATTGAATGAATGACCTTCATCGACAAATGGATTCGAATTAGTTGACGCTGATGAACTTAAATAATCCTCACTGAGGTGAAGGCCATCGTCGGTGAGTGGAGAAGAGAGGAATGGGTTGGTCGGTGGTTGACTATTCCCATGGTGAGTGAACATGGACTCAAGAGCGTCATGAGTTTATGGAGGTCCAGAAAGTAAATGGACCTTGGAAGATGCACTGTAGAGAGGGATCGAGGGTAAATTCATGGAGTCCAAATAAATATCCCCCTACTAGTCATCTTTGATGTCAAATGGACCGTAAAACACAAATATCAATGATAATTTATGTTCTACAAGGGACGTAAATGTGAGGAGAAAAATCACGTAATTCAAACACTATGCAAACCCTTGAATTCACCAACTTCACACATGAATGCCATAAAGGTTCGACTGAATTATCTTGTCAATTTTAGTTGGTGGTAAAACAATATTTCAGTCCATTACACACATGGTGTATCCTTACACCCAGTGGAGCTCCTGTGTGCTCCCAATCAATGACGTGATCTGCCCGAGCCGCGGAGTGTAATATCACACCCCAAAGAAGACATACATGCTTTCACAACTAAAACATAGATTAAGGTCTGAGGCGAGCCCATGTAGTTCCCAAGCCTGTGAAAGTCGGACCTAGAGACTTAGGGGCAAATCAAAGGATTTGAACTCTATCCTTAATGTGTGCGTCCTCACCCACTCTATTTGGGGGTAAGTACCTGTGGTCAATGAGGGTTTTATGCACATATAAAACAAGTGTTCATTTTATTTCAAATTTCTTTTGTTAACTTGCATCGATCAGTGCTATTTTTAATGATGGCTATCACTGATATTATGTGAGCATAAAATACATATCTATCATTTGGACCCTTTTCCTTTAGAATTAGGTTATAAATCAAGAAAACAAAATGCAAGAGAGAAACTATTCTGTATGCTCTGGTAAGAATGTACTTACAATGATTCCCAACACTCTTCATGTGTTATGCAATGACTGAATTTAAAAATCTTTGCTTTAAATGTATGTAAGTCAAAAAGCCATACCTAAACAGAATACTATTAGCAAGGTAGATTCATAATTAAATTTTACCTAATTATACAAGTTTATGTGCGTCTTTTTACAATTTCAAGAATGGCGTGATCAATGAATGTGTGTCCTATATTACTAGGGGCACATAAAATTTGAATGGAATTAAAATCGAAATGTGCATGTCCTAATGTTGCCGCTTAAGTTGAGAACCACTCTCGACACAACCACCTAAATAATAAAGAAAATAAAGACAAAGTCTCTTAATAATGCAATTAACTGAATTATTTCAAGAATAATTACAAAAATGAATTACCCTAACTGAATGGAATGAAATTACTAATTAAATTAATCTTATTTCTCACAAAACATTTTTTGCTTTGGCCCTCCTCATCTCAGGCTCCTCCCTTGAGCCTCTGCTTCACTCCTCCTAGAGTCGCTCTACAGGCCCTGGTCAGAACGAATATTAGTTAGCCATTTGTGAGAAATAGAATTAATCAAAGTAATAATTTATGCACAAAAGATAACATAAAATAAACAAATAAAATAATTTAATTTATATAAATAAAATGTCACTTATTCAAAATAAATAAATTTAATGAAAAAATCTAAACAAGCTATGTCCCTGAAAATGACGTCATATGAAGAATAGTTGTTTCACCTCTTTAAAAAATACAATTATGTCGTACTATAGGAGATGAAAATGATTTGGTCAAAAATCAAGAAATTGAATATGTGTGTAATTTTAACTTGGCAAATATACTGTGGTCCAACAGAAGGACACAGATGAATAAATTATGTAATTAGGATTTAGATCCTGTCATTAAGATACTCTAAAAATCTACTTCAAACAAGGTTGCCACAATACACATGAAATGATGAACAATTTTTGATTGACTTTTTTATGCAGATATGGTGATGCAACAAATATGATAAAGATGCAAATGGACCTATAAAACAATCAAATAATCACAACCTAACTTCTAACCTCAATAATCAATTTATGCTATTGAAACGACCTAGATTGCCCTACCTAATTCAACCGGATTAACGATTAAATTTTAATGATGTTCATTGTAGTCGGGTAAAATCGGACTTATCAAAACCACTTCGATTAATGTGTCAATTAAACGTAAGCGGTAATTTTTTTATTCTACTTGGGCAAGCCTAAGGTCGAACTCAGGGTGACAACTTTTTCCTTAGAATAATTCGAAGTCGATTCCGATGTTAGGTTTTCAGGAGAATATTTTTGTGGTGTTTTTTTATGCAATTTAAGAAATGCAATGCAATTCAAGCCAAATTCGAGAGTCAAAAATTTGAAGTGAAGTCAAGTTAAGTCCAAAAATTATGAAACTTGGCCAGAATGTGAAATGCAATAAAATTAAGTTACTGCATTTTTTTGGAATTTTTCAACTCAATATGAATTAACTATGAATTAAAAATGAAGGCAGAGTGATTTTTGCAAAATTAATTTTATACAAAAATTAATCTAGATACTTCTACTTGAGGTGAATCCAAAAAAATTATTAAACCTCAAAAATGATGAATTTTGAACTTATTAAAAATGAATGAAGCAAAACACTAATTAATTTATTAAGGCCTCTTTATGCGTGCAAATGATGTGATTTTTGGGCACAATATAGAACTACCTAAGCTAAACCTATTGTGATGTTTTGGTGATTTTTGGAGCAACAATCAGTTTAATAAGAAATTAAAGGCACACAGTGGGAAAATATGTTATTTTCCACCAAAAGAATTATATTAAATTCTTAGAAGCTCACAAAAATATAACAAACCTTTACAATGATAAAATCAAAGATGTTCTAGAACATGCATGTTTTGGAATTAATAAATGGTGCTAGATGAGTGGTTAAATAAACGTGCAAACACAGGGGTGTAAATGCAAAATAGAAACCAAATTGATTAAAACAGAAACATGTTTACGAAGACTGAAATTCAATTACCTATAATGATGGGGGTATGAGTGTAAATTCTCCATGGGACCACATGCACCTCACGTGATGTTGCCTGGTAGGGATGATTGTAATTTCCAAGACTTGCAAGTACACAGCTGCAATTTACCCAAAGTCCGCACGTAGGTCACGTGATATGCGAGGCTCGAATGGTGGCTCGAACGACGCTGGAGGCTCGACTGTGATGCGGGCACTTCATCTAGAGGCTCGGGTCCGGAGGCAGGCTCGGCTAGCTCGGGGGAGGTTCGGGTGCTCAGAGCCTAAAGGGTCGGGGAGGGGGCTCGGAGCTGGCGACGTAGCCGCAGATGGACCGTCAGATCTCAAGGATCCAACGGTGACTGTACGTTCGCTGGAGGATACATGGATGAATGATGGCCGTTGGATGATCATTGGGGGGTGAATCTAACGGCAGTTGTAGCTTCAGTTCTTCTTCCTCCGCTGCGGTGGTAGCGGCAACTTCAGAGCTCCGACGAGGACGCTGCAACTCCTCCTCCCTAGCTCTGACTCAATAAACCTTCCCAGAGCCTTCTGAGTGAACGTCGATGAAGCTGGAGGTTCGGGGAGGATGCTGGACGTCCTGGAAGTCTGGGTGGCTGCTTGGATGCCGGCGATAAAACAACACGAAGGAGCTCCGGCGAGGGGTCCTACCAGTGACGAATATGGCACCTGTAACGTTAGTGACTCTCCAAATCGTGGTGCGTGTGCTCTCGTGGAGGAAGTTGGTGATTCGAGGCCTTGGGGGGGGGTGAAGTGGGTGAATGGCTGACGTGTTCCTCCGCCGTGAGGGGCGGAGCAATGGTAGGAGGTTGCGATGGTTAGGGAAGATGAATAGAGGGATGCGTGAAGATGGTAGATTCGAGATGAAGTTCGATCAGTCTTCGGTGGAAGGTGATGTTGAACGGGGATGCTAGATAAATTCAAAGAAGATCAGAGGGGAAGAAGGGGAGGATCAGAGAAGAGAAGAGATTCTACGTGGAGAATATCAATGTGTCGCATGAGGAATGGAAGCTTGGAGCTTCCTGGTCATTGCTCACACCTCGGTGGGTGGTGGAGCTCAAGCAGCTTGAAGGAGAAGCTGTGGCACGACGAGAGTTCGCTGTGGATCTCGGCGGGGAATTCCTTGTCGTCACTCGACATGATGGTACCTCGCTATCACCGAGAGAGAAGAGAGAACTCAAGGTTCTTCCCTGTAAAGGTGGATGGGTTGTGAGGTGAGCAGAGATGGTGTATTTAAGAGTGGTAGATTGGCAGTTCTGGTGATGGGGGAAGGTGGTTCGCATGGAGATATGGAGTGAGTGGGAGGACATCGTGGAGCGAGGATTGACCCACGAGGATGGTGGAAGTTCGGGCTCCATCGTGGGGTGCTCAGATCGTGGAGAAGCTAATGGAGAAGGTTGGGAAAATGGAAAGGGCACGGACCATCTGAGAGATGGGCGACGTGGGCGAGGGAGAAGCGGAAGGTAGGAGACGAGTCCTCTGCCGTTGGATCTCGTCAACTAACGACTGAGGTCTAGGTGCATACGGATGGCTTAGATCTGATCGATGGATGGACGAATCAAGTGCTAGGATAACGCCACGTTGTGCATGGAGGATGCGAGCGCTAGCGGGCGGTCCAGATGAGATCTGGAGGGAGATCAAATGGTGGGAAATAAAGGCAGGAGGGGATGGCTGAGATGAGAGCATGTGGAAAAGATCGGACGATGGTGGAGTGGACACATGGAGAGCTGGGGAAGAGGCGCGGGCAGACGGCGGAGATGGTATCTGGACTTTGATTGGATGGCTACGAGAGGATGCGGGAGTGGACGACTGAGATTTGAAGAGATAGGGATCCATCGAAGGGCGGAGGGAGCGGACGCGTGGCGCGCAAGGGACTGGGCCGCGTAGTGCAACCAAATGACGCCACGTGACCCAATCAGATTATTGCGACAAAGAAAGATAAATAAGAGAGAGAAGATGACTGAATTTGGAAAAACTCGAAACATGAAAGTTGTAGATCTCGATGAGTTCTACAAGTTTAATATTGACCAAAAATGGAGATGAGGTCAAAGAAAGAGATAAAATACAAGGGTGAAAGTGTCAATATGTATAATATACAACTGGGGCCCAAAACCCAAGTTTTGCATACGAGCTCCGATTTTAATGAAATTGGTCTTCTTTTGAAGATCTCTGAATGTATATTACTTTAAAAGTGAGTGAACCTAAATCAGATACTGTATGAGAGAGATATGCACATTTTAAGGCTCCTTGTTTCAAACTTGGACTCGGGTTTTATTGGTCAATTTTACAAGTTAGTATTTTTTAGTATTTTTCTTGTATCAGTATTAGTAATATATACACTATAGAGTTGATTTTATTGGATTTGAAGTTAGTACAAAATAGATACAAATATGGTATTTACAGGTGATTTTTTACAAGTGATCTTGGCTTCTTATTTAATGCAAATATGAATGCTAAAATGTAGATATTATTTATGCATGCATGAATGCTAATTATGCAATATAAGTGGAAGTATGAAGCTAATTACTCGGGAACAAAGCTCTATTTTCAACTTTTAGAGTGATGAATCACATATTCATCAACCCCATATAGTTAAACCTTGCTCGTCCCAGAGCAACTAAAATGAAATGCAAAAGTGAAATGATTTTGGGTTCCATACCAAGGTCATGAACAAAAGATAAAAATGGAGCTTGACTCGACCTTTGGATTAATTGTGTGGCGGAACCTTATTAGGATTTGAATTTAAGACCTAACAGACTTTAAGTTCCACAAGTCTTCTATTCAAGATGCCTTAACAGTCAGGTCAGAACAAATCCTTATACACAAATTTCAGTTGACTATGATTTTTACTTGTACTGTGTAAGTGAAATATAGCTCTCCACATCAAAAATGGCAAAGAACCAACCTCCTCTAACAAGGTAACTCTAATTCTCCGATCCAGTAACTCTTTCCTCGAGGAGAGGGGTATTCCCTTCGAAGTTCAAGTGCAACCGGCTCAAGAAGAGGGGGTGTAGAGAAGAATGGACGGTAGCCAGTGTAGCTACCTATCCTAGGATGCTTGACCAGTGTAGCCAAGTCATCCAGCTACAAACTTTGAATCTCCTTTCTTCTTCTTTTTCTTTCTTTCTTTTTCTTTTTTTTTGAATTATATACAAGGTGCAGCATCTACATCAGGAGTTTTTCCTCTTGAGCCAGTAGACTATCCCTCTTTTGAAGTATTATTGCAACCCACAACATCCCATCCTTAGATGTCAACACCACCAGATGAGGTTGAGATGCACTTCCCTCCCTAGAGGAGGACGGATGTTTCCACTCGTGTGCTACTCCAAGCCAAAGGATTCTACCTCCTCACTACCTCATCAATGAAGAGCTACGTGCATGGTTCTTGTCCAAGTTAGATCACTGTCTAAAAGAATCATACATGTGTACGGAATATTCTACTTAGACCAATCAAGATGACATGTGAACATAGACATGCAGACTCAAAGAATTAAGTCCCTTGACCTGAGAAATCTTAACTCCAGTTCCTATAAGGTTCCTCTAAAATTAGGTAGATCAAGGTCAAATCAAATCCATCCTCAACATCTATTCATAACTTGGCTTAGAACCCACTACCTTTTCACTTTGCATATGCAAGATATGCGTATGAGATGTAGATGACATGCTATGTAGATAAATGGAGTACAAGACACAATTTTTTTTTCAAAAATTTGGTATACCTCCTATGTTACAATAATTTACAAGAGTTTATAAGTATTATACAAATTATACAAGTGTTATACAACATACAAGTATACATGTATTTTATTTTTTTTCATTTTTTACCTACCCCGTAAATATTACATAATATATACAAAAATATGATAAATACGCAAAAGTACGAGATATGAGTAAAGTATATATGTAATATATGCATGCCCCCTATACTTAGCATGTGCTATGTCCTCATAGCATGAAAAGCGAGGAAAAAGACATAGCTCGTGCTAAGCATAGGAGAGCTAAAATAACAAAAATGTATAGAAGTCGTCCCACCCTCCTATACTTAGGCTTTGGCAGCCTAAGTGTAGAAGAATAACAAAAATGGGGTAGACGAGGTCAAGAGGGGAATGGATGAGTATATACATGGCGGGCATCGATTCCCCCTATACTTAGGCTCAGGTCAGCCTAAGTATAGGACAAGAGTAGATGTGAGAACCGATGAGATCTGGAGGATGTACATATAATGATGAAGGGATAGAAAGTATGTACAAAAGAAGGTAAGTATATATAAGGATCAAGATCTGAATCTTTTTGATGCTGCTGATGGCAAGAGCTCAATGTTGCAAGGTCTCATGCACAGCTTTATGTGTGTCTTCTGAGTCTACCTCACGCATGAAAACAATCTCCTCAACACGGACTAACTGTTCATTAGGTTTGACAAAGTGTTTCAGCTGTTGTCCATTAACTAGGGATGTCTGTGCTCCATCTGTAAGATATGAGATCTCTACACATCCACTATCATGCACAACACTGACTATGAACGGACCCGTCCACTTGGATTTAAGCTTCCCTTGGAAAACCTTTAGCCTTGCATTGAACAACCAAACCTTCTGTCTAGGAACAAAGATCTTTCGTCTGATAAATCTATCGTGCAAATGCTTTATCTTATCCTTGTACACCAAATTGTTGTCATATGCTCGGTTTCTGATCTTCACAAGTTCATTCAGATCTATCTCCCTCTATTTTTGTCCTAGATGTGTGTTCCAATTGTCCTTCTTGATTGCCCATTCAGATTTATATACTAATTCTGCGGGCAAATGGCATGGCTTCCTAAACACCATTCTGAATGGGGAGGTTCCTAATGGTGTCTTGTAAGCTGTCCTGTAAGCCCAAAGTACCTGATCCAAGATCTGAGACCAGTCCTTCCTATCTGGGCAGACAAGCTTCTGCAATATGGTTTTGGGTGGTAAGGACTAGCGACACGATGTTCGATGCCGTAATGCTTTACAAGTTTCTTCACGTCTCTATTCACAAAATGGCTACCCCCATCGTATATCGACACTTTGGGGATCCCGAACCTAGAGATGATATGATCTCTGATAAATTTACAGACAATCCTACTGTCTGCGGCTTGGGTCGGGATAGCCTCCACCCACCTTGACAGATAATCCATCGCAAGAAGGATATATTCGAAACAATGGCTAACCGGAAATGGGCCCATGAAGTCCATGCCTCAAGCGTCAAAGACATCAGAAAATGATGACAGGCTGCATTGGCATCTCATCCTTGGAACCAACAATTCCTCCCATTCGCTGGCATACTGGGAACAACTTCGCAAAGGTGAGCGCATCACGAAAAAGAGTCGGCCAATATAAGCTACATTGTAGTACCTTCCATGCGGTCCTCTTCCCGGAGGTGGTGTCCTCCTGCCTCCAGACTATGGCATAAAGTAAGGACACTCTGATATTCCTCCTGAGGTATACACCTCCTCCAAACACAATCTGGTCCTTCAAAGAAAAGGATCAGATCCTCCCAATGGTAATGTCTTGCATCTGACTTAAGTCGGTCTATGTGTCTCTTGGATCAATCTTCGGGAACTTTCTTGGAGACAAGATAGTTCACTATATTGGCGTACCATGGGAGTGAGTCGATAACAAAAACTAACTCGTCCGGAAAGGAGTCTCGAATATATGTATCATCAGAAGTATCCAGAATTTTGAGACGGGAGAGGTGATCATCCACTATGTTCTTATTTCCAAGTTTATTTCTAATGTCCAAATCAAATTCCTAGATGAGTAAAATCCACCTAAGAAGATGCGCCTTCACGTCCTTCTTTTCCGCGAACACAATCACCTTAGATCCGATGAGATGAGATCTGAACTTATCCAAGGCGAACACTACTACAAGCATCTCTTTTTCGGTAACTGTATAGTTACGTTGAGCGGTATCAAGCACTTTGCTTACGTAGATATAGAAAACGGGACACCATCCCTCCTCTGCCCTAACACAGCCCCAACAACAAAATCTGAGGCATCCATCATGATCTCAAAAGGAAGAGACCAATCTGGGGCTTGTAGGATCGGGGCATCCATGATCATCATTTAAAGTTGCTTAAAGGCCTCAAGACATTTCTGATTGATAATGAACTTCATGTCTTTGCTTAAAAGCTCAGTTAGCGGTCAAGCGATAATTGAAAAAACTTTGATAAATCTCCTATAAAATCCAACATGCCTGAGGAATGACCGCAACTATTTTACATTGGTTGGTGGCTGGAGTCGTCTGATCACGTCCACCTCAAGGTCAACCTCCATTCCTCTCTTGGAGATGACATGCCCCAACACAATGCCCTCCGTCACCATGAAGTGACTTTTCTTCTAAGAGAGTACCAGATTAACCTCACAATATCTTTTGAGGACTTGATCCAGATTTCTAAGATAGGAATCGAAGGAATCACCCTAGACCTAGAAGTCATCCATGAAGACTTCCAGGAATTCACCGACCATCTCGGCGAATACTGCAATCATGCACCTTTGAAATGTACCAGGAGCATTGTATAACCCAAAGGGCATGCGCCTGAAAGCATAGGTACCAAAGGGGCATGTGAATGTGGTTTTTTCCTAGTCCTCAGGAGTGACAAATACTTGGTTGTAGCCCGAGATCCCATCTAAGAAGCAGAAGAATTTTTTTCCCGCTAATATTTCTAAGATTTGATCAATAAATGGTAGGGGAAAATGATCCTTCTTTGTCGCAACATTCAAGCGTCTGTAATACACACAGACATGCCACGATGTGGGTACACGTGTCATGATCTCCTCTCCATTCTCATTGGTGGTCGTTTGGATTCCCGACTTTTTCGGAACAACATGGATAGGTGCCACCCACTTGGAATCAGAGATGGGGTAAAGAAAACCCGCGTCACACCATTTCTGAATCTCCTTCTTCATGACCTCTCGTAAATTTGGATTCAACCTGCGTTGGAATTTACCAGAGGGTTTAGCTTCATTTTCCAGGTAGATATGATGCGAACACAGAGCGGGATTTATCCCGTGGAGATCGTAAATGCTCCAGCCCATCGCCTTGCGGTTTCCCCAGGATCTCTAGCAAGCGAGATTCCTGCTCCTCAGTCAATTGCAAACTGATGATGACAGAAAATTTCCTCTCTTGGCCCACAAGGAAGGCGTACTTAAGGGTTGTGGGTAATGGTTTGAGCTCAGGTAAGGTGTGATCATCAAGGAAATCTGGCTCAATCAACTCTGATTTTGTGCTGGTGGTGGCTGGATCTATCTCTGAAGTAACTGCCACCAACTCATTCAGCTCTACAGTCGGATCGCCAAAAGTATCCAAGCAATCAGCGAAAGCCACGTCCGACTCATCTTCTGATTTTCCTAAAGAGGGAAGGATTGATAGGCCCAGCTGGGACTATGTCTCATCGAAGATGTAGGGGGATGAATTCTCTGAAGGATTTGCAATGTATTCGTTCCTAAGGATCTCCCAAACTATCTCATGTACAAGATTCTCTCCAGAGGAGAGGGACTCATCAGTGCTAGCTGGTTTCTGTCTCCATGGCCCAACGGTGTCTACACGAACACAATCTGCTTCTGATGAAGTGTACTCGGTGCTGGATTCGGAATCTGGCCTCCTCTGCCACCTTGTCTGCTTCATCTCGAGTTCCTCATCTCTGCCTGGAGTTTGGAACTGAATTTTTCCGATCTTATAATCAAATAAGGCCCCTGCTGTTCTAAGGAAGGGCCTTCCTAGAATGATATGGGAATCTCTCCAATTTCGAGGGGTCTCCATATTAAGGACTGTAAAGTCCACCATGTAATCCTGACCCTCGACTTTGATGATAATGTTCCTCAATTCTCCCTTGGACCTCTTGGTTGATTTATCTGCGAACTATAGTAAGGCTCTAGGTTTCCTAAGAGGTCCTAGATTTAGCCACTCATAGAGGGCTGTGGGTATCAGGTTAATTGAGGATCCATTGTCTAGGAGAGTTCATGCAAACGTAGTGCCATCGACATGACTCACCACGTAATGGGTACTCATGTCCCTTTGCTTCCTTGGAAACACATTCTTAATGGCGCAAGTAGTGGCTACTGGCAGAACGTGTTTCTGAACACGGCTTCTGGTTTTCCTACTGACCCAAGTAGGTGTGCATCTCACCTTAAGGTACTTCTGAAATGCAGGTGTCATATCCACATACTTATCAAAGGGGATTGTGACCTTGATATATTTGTTGTAGAATTCCCCCATCTCAGGGTCATCTTTTTGGTTTTTTGGGTTTCTTTATTCTACCCTTAAGGGAACGGGGGAAAGGGATTATTGATGATAACTCAGATTCTGAAACTGAAAGATTCTCATTCAAACGGGAAATTGAGTTCTGTACAGGACTAGGACTCTGACTCTTACACTGACTCAGATGAAAAAGAAATTCATGTGGCGAAATAGGTGATGCATCTTCTGCAACTTCAGGAGCGTCCTCCTCAAGTGGAGGTGCGGGCTCCTCATCTGTTTCGCTCGATTCATTGCTGGTGCTCCTCTCCTTCTTCTTGACATGGTGCTTTGAGGACTTGGAGATCCTCTTATTCCGCTGGTGGTGGTGATGGTGATGCTGCTCCTCTGCCTCCAAGTTCTCCTCAGGTAGAGACTTGGCAGCATCTTCCTCATGTACCCGTGCCCGATCAGGTACGGTCACGGTCCTTTCGCTCCTGAGGGACATATGATTAACATTATCATACAAAAGGATCTCGTTTTCAGATAGAAAATAATCTGAACAGTATACCTAATCGTGTGGTCGGTGCTGACCCTGATTCATGCTATTTGGGTTGGCCTGAACCTGGGCGGGAATTGGGGTCTTTGGTGCGATCTGCTGATCCTGGGTACGTGAAACAAGTTTCAGACATGTTCTGATATCCAGGTAATCACTCTGTATCCGCTGAACCTTATCAGTCAGAGTCTGGATGCCCAAGGTGAGGGACTCCAATTCACTAGTGGGCGGGGCTTGCTGCTATTGACTAGAGGACGAGTGATTCGGCTGTCTGGCCCTGCTGGCCTTGCCGATACTGCTGCGGATGGGACGGTACGATGTAAGGTGTTGGAGGGCCCTGTTGGCCTGAGTGGAATGTGCGCTGCTGCTGGTGCTGCTGAGGCTGGTATCCTTGTCCTGGCTGGGACTTTACAAAGTGCAGTGCATGGACAGAGCTAGTTTCCTGGTAAGTTAGGGAAGGTCAATGTGGCTGACCGTTCTCTATCCCCGATTATCTGCTGATGGGGTCATGGCTGTACCACAACCCGTTGATCTCGAACACCTGCGGAGGCTCCTCATAGACTGACTCCACCTGTGGGGGTGCGTGCTGCTCATGTTGAGTGTACTGCTGCTCCTCAACCCAGTTGCTCTGAGGCCCCTGTACCTTCTCCTATACAAGATGAACTCAATGTACAAGTATAGGTGGTGCAAAAGGGGCAGGTAGTCGTATCTTGGCTACCTTCGTAGTCAATTCCTCCACTTGTTTCGGCAATCGTGAAGCGCCTCAAGGTCAGTGACCCTCTTGTGGATCTGCTCTACCATGGTGAGCTTATCAGCTATTATCCCCATGCTAGGGATTAGGTCATCTGTCAGATCTGCTACAGTCCTCCTAGTTGTCTCATTAGATAGGCTTGAGGGAGACAAGACATTCTCACCGAGGCAAAGGTTTTCCTCGGTGAGATGAGAGGAGAGAAAAGGAATTGTTTGATCCTGAGAGTGGGGGATCTCGAACTTAAGAGGGTCATGAGCTCGGGTTGGCCCAAGTTGCGCTTGGATCGATGAAGACGAACTTCGTGAGGGGTTCAAGGAGAGATTTGCGAAGCTTGAGTAGATATCCCCCCACTCAATCATCTTTAATGGTAGAAGGAAGAGTCGGGAGAATAAGTGTGTAACGATAGGATTTTACTCCTACCTGAAGCAAGCAAATGAATCACAAACCCCGATTTCATACTCAACACGGTGAAGGACCCAAAACTGATTCTGATTAGTCTGATTGATTTTAAGTATCATTTTTCAAGCAAATAGCAAATGTTACGTGGCCTATAGGGAAGTCTGCTCAAAGCCGGATGCGTCTCCCCTATTTAACATGTCGCCTATGATATCAATGCCCTTCCTTTCTTCGCTCCTATCCCTAGCTGAGAATTCAAGGACCTGCCCCTATATACCTACCGAAGTAGGCGGAGGCTGATAAAGCTTTAACTTCGCCCCTATCTACCTGTCGGAGCAGGCGGAGGCTACTAGCAACTTGTCAAGGTGCACCGCAATTTCACCCCTATCTACCTACCGGAGCAGGCGAAGGCTACTTGGCGCTGGTTAGTTGAACCCATAATTTAGCCTGTGATATTTGCTCGGATCGGGATACATGATATGGAAGGTGGGGATTCTGGCTCTGCCTTAGGGTATGCACACACACTCTGGACCCTCACTCAGCTTGAAATCAAGGTCGGGGTTATTCTCCCGCAAACAGAATTTCTGATTTTATTTTGATTTTTTGATCAATTTGTTTAGCAGTCCCGATTTTAAGTTAGATGACCACTTCATTAGTCCACACACAAGGCATGCCTATCGTCCAGTTCCAATTTCCTTTAATCCCAAGTTAGAAAACCAAGGGAGAAGGAGTCGAGAAAAGCCGATGCATGATAAAACAATGATGTATGTCAAGTTTAGAATACTTACAATGATCCTTGTGCTCTACATGCGGGATGCAAAATAGAATTGAAATTTATCTATATGGATGCAAGAAAGAAAATCCACTCCTAGACAAGCAGTTCTATTAGCGAGTGAAGAACAAGTTAGATTTGGCTAAAAGTCCTGCGATCTTAGTGCATCTTTTACTAGTGAAGTGTGGTCCTAGATATTACTAGCACAAGCAATCCTAGGGGAGCACTAAGAGCCACAAGTGTAGGTCTTATCCTACGTAAAGCAACCACACAACACACGAAGACTCTTTTTATTAGTACTAACACGTGCGAGAACCTAAACGGGAACCGCTATAAATGCAAACTTTTTTTTGTTTTTCTACAAGTCCTCTCAAAGACCACTCAGTTCAATTCGATGCAGGTTTATTGGCTCTCCTGGAGAAGCGCCTTTGATTCCTCATTTTCCTCGCACAAAAATAAATGATGGTCAGAGAAAGGATGACACAGGATAAACAAATACTGAAAATTGGATAGAAAAATATTCACAAGAAAAACCGAGAATCAGACTACTCGATAATGGAAAACCTAAAACC
The DNA here is from genome assembly GCA_037367405.1 of Ottelia alismoides. Lineage (NCBI taxonomy): Eukaryota > Viridiplantae > Streptophyta > Magnoliopsida > Alismatales > Hydrocharitaceae > Ottelia > Ottelia alismoides. The sequence goes on from JAZKJV010005974.1 coordinate 395,368, forward strand.
TAAATTTTCTAAAAATTGAAAGGATGACACAGAATAAACAAATGCTGAAAATTGGACAGAAAAATATTCACAAGAAAAACCGAGAATCAGACTACTCGAGAATGGAAAACCTAAAATCTAAATTTTCTAAAAATTAACCTAAACCGTGCCTCCCGGTAACGATGCCATTTGAAAAAGCCTAGATTACCCTACCTAATTCAACCAGATTAACGATTAAATTTTAATGATGTTCATTGTTGTCGGGTAAAATCAGACTTATCAAAACCACTCTGATTAATGTGTCAATTAAACGTAAGCGATAATTTTTCTTATTTTACTTGGGCAAGCCCAAGGTCGAACTCAAGGAGGCAACTTTTTCCTTAGATTAATTCGAAGTCGATTCCAATGTTAGGTTTTCAGGAGAATATTTTTATGGTATTTTTTATGCAATTTAAGAAATGCAATGCAATTCAAGCCAAATTCGAGCGTCAAAAATTTAAAGTGTAGACAAGCTAAGTCCAAAATTTATGAAACTTGTCCAGAATGTGGAATGCAATGAAATTAAGTTACTGCATTTTTTTTGGAATTTTTCGACTCTATATGAATTAACTATGAATTAAAAATGAAGGTAAAGTGAATTTTGCAAAATTAATTTTAATAAATACCAAATTAAATCATTTCAAGATACAAAGATTAACCTAGATACATCTACATGATATGAATCTAGGAAAATTATTAGACCTCAAAATTGACGAATTTTGGACCTATTAAAAATCAATGAAGCAAAACACTAATTAATTTATTAAGGCATCGTTATACGCGTAAATTATGTGATTTTTAGGCACAATGTTGAACTACCTAAACTAGACCTATTGTGATTTTTGGAGCAACAATCATTTAAATAAGAAATTAAAGGCACATAGTGGGCAAAATATGTAATTTTCCACCAAAAGAATAATATTAAATTCTTGAAGCTCACAAAAATATAACAAGCCTTCACAATGATAAAATCTAAGATGTTCTACAACATACTATTTTTGGAATTAATAAATGGTGCTAAATGTGTGGCTAAATAAACATGCAAACACAGATGTGTAAATGCAAAACAGAAACAAAATTGATTAAAACAGAAACATGCTTACAAGGACTAAAATGCAATTACCAATAATGATGGGGGTATGAGTGAAAATTCTCCACGGGACCACGTGCACCTCACGTGGTGTTGCCTGGCAGGGACTTGATTGTAATTTCCAAGACTTGCAGGTACATGACTTATATTTACCCAAAGTCTGCACGTGGATCACGTGATATGCGAGGTTCATATGGTGGCTTGGATGGTGGCTCGGACGACGCTGGAGACTCGGGTGATTGGCGCAGGCTTGGGCGTGGTTCGGGCGCTTCGTCTAGAGGCTCAGGTCCAAAGGTAGGCTCGGCTCGCTCGGGGGAGGTTCAGGTGCTTAGAGCCTAAAGGGTCGGGGAGGAGGCTCAGAGCTGGCGACGTGGTCGTAGATGGACCGTGAGATCTCAAAGATCCAACGATGACTGTACGTTCGCTGGAGGATATGTGGGTGAATGATGGCCGTTGGATGACCATCGGGGGTGAATCCAACGGCAGCTGTAGCTTCAGTTTTTCTTCCTTCGCCGCGACAGTAGCGGTGATTTCAGAGCTCCGACGATGACGCTGCAGCTCCGCCTCCCTAGGTTTGTCCCAGTAGACCTCCCCAGAGCCTTCTGAGTGAACGCCAATGAATTTGGAGGTCCGGGGAGGATGCAGGACATCCTGAAAGTCTGGGTGGTTTCTTGGATGTCGACGATAAAACATCTCGAAGGAGCTCCGGCGAGGGGTCAGCCAGTAACGAAGATGGCACCTGCAACATTAGTGACTCGCCAAATCGTGGTGCGTGTTCTCTTGTGGAGGAATGGGTGGTTCGAGGCATGGGGGGGGGCGAAGTGGGTGAATGGCCGATGTGTTCCTCCGCAGTGAGGGGCGGAGTAGTGGTAGGAGGTCGCGATGGTTCGGGAAGATGAACGGAGGGATACACGAAGATGGTAGCTTCGAGGTGAAGCTCGATCAGTGGTCGGTGGAAGGTGATGCTGATCGGGGATGTCGGATAAATTCAAAGAAGATCAAAGGGGGAGAAGGGGAGGATCATAGAAGAAGAGATTCTACCTGGAGAAGATGGACGTGTCGCCAGAGGAATGGAAGCTTGGAGCTTCCTGGTCGTTGCTCACACCTCACGGGTGGTGGAGCTCAAGAAACTTGAAGGAGAAGCTGCGACACGATGAGAGTTCGCCGTGGATCTCTCCATGAAATTCCCTATTGTCGCTCGACCTGATGGTACCTCACTGTCACCGAGAGAGAAGAGGGAGCTCGAGGTTCTTCCCTGTAAAGGCGGATAGGTTGTGAGGTGGGCGGAGATGGTGTATTTAAGAGTGGGAGATTGGCAGTTCCAGTGATGGGGGAAGGTGGTTCGTGTGGAGATATGGAGTGAGTGGGAGTACAACATGGAGCGAGGATTGACCCACGAGGATGGTGGAAGTTCGGGCTCCATCATGGGGTACTCGGATCGTGGAGAAGCTAATGGAGAAGATTGGAAAAATGGAAAGGGCGCGGACCGTATTAGAGATGGGCGATGTGAGCGAGGGAGAAGAAAAAGTTTGGAGACAAGTCCTCTACCATTGGATCTCGTCATCCAATGGCTGAGGTCTAGGCACATACGGATGGCTTAGATCTGATTGATGGATGGAGGAATCAAGCGCTAGGATAACGCCACGTGGCACAATGAGGATGCGAGCGCTAGCGGATGGTCCAGATGAGATTTGGAGGGAGATCGAACAATGGGAATTAAAGGCGGGAGGGGATGGCTGAGATGAGAGCGTGTGGAGAAGATCGGACGATGGTGGAGTAGACACGTGGAGAGGTGGGGAAGAGGTGCATGCGGACATCGGAGATGGTATCTGGACTTTGATCGGATGGCATTGAGAGGATGCGGGCATGGATGGCTGAGATTTGGAGAGATAGGGAGCCATCGAAGGGCGGAGGGAGCGGACGCGTGGCGCGCAAGGGACTGGGCCACATGGTGCAACCAGATGGCGCCACGTGGCCCAATCAGATTATTGTGACAAAGAAAGTTAAATAAGAGGGAGAAGATAGCCGAATTTGGAAAAACTCAAAACAAGAAAGTTGTAGATCTCGATGAGATATACAAGTTTTATGTTGACCAAAAATGGAGATGAGGTCAAAGGAAGAGATAAAATACAAGGGTGAAAGTGTCAATATGTACAATATACAACATGGGCCCAAAATCCAAGTTTTTCATACGAGCTCCGATTTTAATGAAATTGGTCTTGTTTTGAAGGTCTCTGAATGTATATTACTTTAAATTGAGTAGACCTAAATCGGATACTGTATGAGAGAGATATGTACATTTTAAGGCTCCTAGTTTCAAACTTGGACTCGGGTTTTATTGGTCAATTTTACAAGTTAGTATTTTTTTGGTATTGTTCTTGTATTAGTGCTAGTAATATATACACTATAGAGTTGATTTTACTGGATTTGAAGTTAATATAAAATAGATATACAAATATGGTATTTATAGGTGATTTTTTACAAGTGATCTTGGTTTCTTTTTTAACGTAAATATGAATGCTAAAATGCAGATATTATTTATGCATGCATGAATGCTAATTATGCAATATAAGTGGAAGTATGTAGCTAATTACTTGGGAACAAAGCTCTATTTTCAACTTTTAGAGTGATGAATCACATATTCATCAGTTATTAAGCTCCTAATGTCCCAAATTAATGCACATATTAATTTCCAATTCAATATATGCAAATTTCCAATTAAACCAAAACCATGAATCGGTTAATTAATATTTTCAATTCCTAAGTGATGAAAATATCATTATATGTAATTCACACAATGTCAATTAGGTTCTTGGATACTACAAATACATACAAGGCAAACAAGGGGTTCAATTAATCAATGAAACTCATCAACATGCAAGTTTTAATTCCAAAAATCAAGTTTAAATGCACTAACATTTATCTGGATTTTTAATCATTTTCCATAAGTCATCACATAAAATTATTTATATAGCAATCAAGATCATCACATAGACTTTCAAACAAGACCAATTCAATTAATTTAGTGTTAGAATCCAAAAGTTATTAATCATCAATATCAAGGACTAAAATGTAAAGAAAATAATCTAGAATCATATCAAATATGCCCAAGACAAGATGAAAATGCAAATAAAATAAGTCGCAAGGGCTACAATGCAATAAAAACACATACACGGGGGCATAAATGAAAATATCAGAAACCGACAGGGCTTATCTGCAAAAGATCCAGGCAGTACGTGAGCGCTCGTGTGAGGTGAGGCTCAGATCGAAAAGGCTTGGGGCGACATGGTGCACACTAGAGGCTCGTGTCTAGGCTCGGGTGCCCGAGGCTCAGGGATGAATTGCTGCTTCGATGCAAAGGCTGTTATATAATCTCAGACATAGATCAGATATGAACGACCAGATCTAACGGCTACTGCTTCTCGTTCCTTCTCCATGGTGCCCAAGGATGGTGATGCTCTAGGAAGCTTCAACAAGGGAGCTGAATCTCTTCTGTGCTCCGCAGGTCTGCTTGAAGGTACATACACTTCCAAGAAGGTGTCTCAAAGGTCCTAGAGAGGCGCTGAAGGTCTTGCAGGGGCTAAATCTGGGGGTCAATGAAGCTACGCCGGAGGAAGAGGCAGAGGCAGGGAACATAGTGGGATGGAAATTTTGGCCAAATCAAAGGGACTTCGGGCACCCATAGTGATTAGTCAATAGCTGAAGCAAAAAGGAACTAGATGGGATTGGAATAGAGGGGTGGCAGAGGCTCGCTGGAGGTGGTGATAGTGGAGCCTTGCCGCATCGCTACCCTTTGCAAGGGTAATGAAGATCGAGAAAAAGGAGGTTGTGTAGCAGCAGAGTAGAAAAGGGAAGTGGTGCACGAAGATGGCGAGGCAACGCCAGAGCTGGTGGATTGAACAAAGTGGACTAGAGGTGCGTGCACACGTTTGAATAAATAGGAGAAAAGGTGAAAGGACGAAGAAATGGATCACCTAGAGAAATAAGGGGCATCAGAGGCAGAGGAATGGCCTGGGATCGAAGCTAGAGAGCTCATGGGTCTTTTCTCAATGCAACGGTAAGGTGCTGAGCTCGAAGCAGCTCAAGGGAGGAGCTGCAACATGGTAGAGGCGGTCGTGGATCACCCCTAAGTGCTCTTCCCTTCATCGCTCACTAAGCACTCAATTCTCTATAATAGAATGGAGGGATTATCACGGGGATTCACTCGCACAATGGCGGATGGGGGCACGAGTGGGTGGTGGAGAAGCTTTTGTGGATGAAGGTGGTCATTAACGAAGGTGGATCTGTGAGTTTTGTAGTACCCACCAAGAGCTTAACGGTAAGGGGAACATGGTGGGTGAGAGTTAAGGTGAGGGTTAGTGAGGTTAGGGCTACGTTGATGCGAGGAGCTGACGTGGACACGAGGGCTGAGATGGCAGAGAAAATGGGGAGAAAGAGTGGTGGCGATGAGGTGAGACGAGCATGGGAGGCATTATAGAGATTGAAGGTGAAGTTGCAACCATTGGATCAAGTGATCCAACAACGCTGGATGAGGCACGGTGAGAGCAACGGATGCAAGCTGTCTAGATTGGATCTGGAATGTATCTGACGGTTGAGAAGAGAGGTGGGGTGACAGATCAATAAATACCCTATGTTAACTATTATTTTTATGTTTTAGTCAAACACTTATGATCTATCAAAAAACTGCCAAACTAAAGTTTTCAATTAACTGTGAGCGGTCAAGTTTATTTTACTTAGGCAAGCCCAAGTTCTAACTCAGGGAGGCCATTATCTCCTTGCCAATGATAAGGTCAAATTAGCCTATGTTGGAAAATCCAAATTAATATGCAATTAAGCTCAAAAAAATCCAGTAGACTAATTTTCCTTAATTATTTATGCCATGAAGAATCAAGAATTTTTTTATTTTTAGGACATAAAATGCATTCATGAAAAATGGACACTTTTTATAGGTTTTTCTGTAATTTTTCATGCAAATGATGTGCATAGAGTATGAAACTTTGATAATAAGTTAATAATGGTGAAACTAACCTATTGTGATTTTTTTTATAATTTTTCTGATGTAAATTAAAATTATGATGAATTAAATATGCAGAATATGTGATTTTAGTAAATTAATTTCAATAAATATTAAAGCTAATTATTTCTGAGAACTAAAATTATCCTAAATGTATCTAATGAGGCTCTAACCACGAAAAAAATTAACTCCTAAAAACACCAAGTTTACAATAAATTAAAAATTAATTACATGAATCACAATATAAATTATTTTACTGTAAATATGCATGCAAATGATTTGAATTTTGGGCTTGTGATAAAGGACAATCAATTCTATCTATTGTGAATTTTAATGTAATTTTAGAGCATTGATTAATTTAATATGAAATTTAGCAGCTCAGATGCGTAAACTATGCAATTGTTAACCTAATGAATACTAATAAATTCATCAATCTCATAAAAATCCTTTAAAGGTTCATAAGATAGAGAATAAATTATCCAATATAATACAATTTTTAAATTAGAAATTGATGCCAAATGATAGTTCAAATGAATAACTGAACACATGGTCTAATTTGCAAATAAAAAAAGGAATTGAATGCAAGATAAATATTGCTAACGACTAGATATGGATTTCCAATACCTGATTGGGTATTTATGCAAATTTCCAATGGAAAGCGTACGATATATGTCATGGTCAGATGTCAGGGCTGATTTGCAATTTCTACAAAGTGTAGGGGAGCTCTTGCGGTTTTCCCCACATATACATGCGAGGCACATGCATGTGTGGCTTAGAGGGAGCTCCGGGTATTGGCTTGGACAGAGGTTAAGGCACGAGCGCCTGAGCCAACACGTGGCTGGAAAAGGGTGGTTCAGGTCGGTGAGAGAATATTTGGGTCCCAAGGCTGAGGAATGGTGGCGGAGCCTCCACGAGGAGAGTGACAGACCATCGGATCAAGGCTGAGACTTGATCCTAAGGTTGCTAGGGTTGTTGTTGCTCGAAGGGGAAGCGATGGTGCTCATTGTCGACCAAGGCAGAGAGGGCGATCGGCAAGGCTATGGAGTGGTGGTGAGCAGCTGTCGTGGTGGTGGCACTGATCGAGTCGAGGGTGGAGTGGAGAAGATGATGGTGAGGGCAATGTGTCAAGGCGTTAGGGCCCCAACTCGGGTGGAGCGGCTGGTGAAGGTGTACCGCGCGGCTTGTTCTTACAATGGGTGGTGCGAGGAGGTACATGTCTAAGGTAGTGAAGTGGCAAAGCTTGGTGAGGGTGAAGGGGAGGTAGTTGTGGAAGATGTCTGGGGTCCATCGACAGAGAAAAAGACAAAAAGAACAGAGAGGAGAAGATAAAAGAAAAGAGGGGCATGAGAAGAAGGGGGATACGAAGAAGGACGAGGAGGAGGGTTTACCTGATGGGTGTGTTTCTTCCACCTGACAGAAGAGCTCGTGAGGGAGGAACTCTCAAATCTTCACCTCGACTTGAGCTGGCAACAAGCTCGAGGAAGCTTGGCTGATCCTTGCTGGAGGAGCAACACCAGAGGGGTAAAGACCCTCTATATCTTGCCTAAGGGGGGTTGGCCATTGTTTCTCGACAAGAAATCATTCATTTGTCACCTACAAAAGCTTGGAGCTGGGATACCTTGCTCACAAATGGTGGATGAAGGCCGATGACAACAGGGAGGGCTCTCTTATAGACTGTTAGGGTGTGACCGACGAGTGTGGAGCATAGACGAGAGGCTTGGTCGTTGGGGGAATGTGAAGGCAACGTGGGTGTGTGGGAGAGATGGAGTAGAGGATCAAGAGGTAGGGCGACAATTACATTGACTCAGCCGCAGAAGGCGGAGCGATGGTCGGAGCCGGCTGATGTGGGAGGAAGCGAGTATCTGGGCCATCAGATCGACCTAGTTCCAAGGGCACGTACGAGATGGTGCCACGTGGCATGAGAAAATATTAAAATAAAATAAAATAAAATAAATAAAAAAGGAAATAAAAGGGGGTGACACATGACGACTCCAGGAGCCGCCACCTGTCACGCCTAAAATTCATAATAAGAAAATCAAAAGAAAATCAATAAAAAATGGAAAATGATGTCAAAATAAAAAGTGATCTTCATGAAAGTTGTTTGTCTTGACGAGATCTGCATCTTTCATGACGGGATCAAAACCATAAGAAATCATATGTATAAACTGTAATTTTGTGGTACTCTATAGATATAAAATACATGTATTTTATATTTTGTATTTTATTTTTCATGTTTAAATAAGATAAAAATAAAAAATAAATTCAGATAAAATATAAAAAATATTTACACATTAACATTTTTTTATGATTTTTACTTATTAAGAAAATAAAGAAATAAAATCAAATGGACATATATACAGATTATACATACAGACTCAGAGTGATTTATTTTCTTTGATTTTTATTTCAATTTTGATCCGGATTTTTGCACATTTTATTAAAGAATAAATCAAAGAAAATAAATGAAATGAAACAAATCAAAAAGAGTTATTTTTGTATATAAAATAATATTGTAAAAATCATGCAATATGCACAATATACAATGAGGGCATAAACCCAAGTTTCACATACGAACCCCAATTCTTTTTAATTTGGTCTTATTTTCTAGATAATTGAATGTATATTAATTCAAAAGTGAGTAGGGGTCCATAGGTGACTATATGAGGGAGATACTTACATTTACAGCTTTTTGTCTCAAAACTAGGGTTTGTTTATTGGGCATATATATACAAGTTAGCATTTTTTGGTATTTTCACTTGATTATTGTTAATAATATGCACATTACAAGTTAATTTTACTTTATTTGTAGTTAATGGAATATAACTAAAAATAAGGAATGTTGTGGTAATATACATGTGATAATGTACAAGGGAATTTTGGCTTCTTATTTAATGCAATTATGCGTGCTAAAATGTGAATCTTATCTACATATGCATGCATGATAAAAATGCTATATAGATAAATAAATGCACCTAATTACTTGGTAATAGAGCTCTATTTCCATCTTTTATAGTGATGAATCACAGATTCATCAACCACTATACTTAAACCTTGCTCGTTCTCGAGCAACTAATATGAAATGCGTAAGTGAAATGATATTGGGTTCCATTACAAGGTCATGAACAAAAGGTGAAAAAGGAGCTCGACTCGGCCTTTGGATTAACATTATGATGGAACTCCTTATGAGAATTTGGGTTTTACGAACCATATTCTCCAAGTTGTACAAGTCATGCCCAGATCCAACTCAAAAGTCATCTTAGATCAACCTCCTCCCAAAGCATCCCACATGAGCACTGAATAACTCTCTTTAGTGTGTGAGTGGGTTAGCTCTTTCCATCAAAGATGCCTATCCACCATGTAATATCCTCCTCAAGTAACTCGTCCTTGAGGAGTTAGGTATTTCTTCTAAGTCCAGGAACGTTCTAGCTCACAATGAGTGGGAGGAGAAGTCTAGACGAAGGAGAAAAGAAGTGGAGAGTGATCAGTGTAGTCAACTCTCCCGTGAAGCTTGGTCGGTGTAGCCAACTCTCCACCAGATTTGCAGGCTATCTGAAGCTTGGACCATTGTAGTCAAATATTGCTTTTTTTGGTATTGGCTTCTTTTTGGTAGGATTTCTGGTTGCTTTGCATCGATATTTTGTGCCCTGAAAGATATAGAATCTTTTGTTCCACCCATGTTTTGGAATCTTAGAAAAAATGTGCTAGTAATCCATCCCTCATCCGAAGCTTTATTTCAATCTAGTACTCAAGTCTTCATATGTTCATGCTACTAAAGAAAGAGACACACGGTCTTCCAACATCTCGTCTGAGTTGAGCTAAGTGCGCAGTATAGAGTACATATTAAATTCTTTATCCAAGAGTCTACGAAGAATGAGGCAACCATGTTATACACTAAGAGTCAACTCTAGACGTTATCTTATGAACTTGGAGAACTAAGTCTACTACCCGAAGCTCCTAAAATCATACTTCTCAATAAAGTTCCTTTGAGACTTAAGTATGTTAAGGTCAAGTCAAGTCCACTCTTGGTTTTTACTTATAACTTGGTACATAACCTACTAACTTTCCACTTTGCATATGCATGCTATGCAAATGAAATGCAAATGCGTGAGATGCACATGAATGACACAATTTTTAAATGGTGATTTTTTATGCAATAATGACTAAGAAGCCAGTTTTATTTGAAAAAAGTTTTTTTATACCTCCTATTTTACAACACATTACAAACAAGCATTATTTACATGAATTTAAAAGTTCCTACAAGTTTCACAGATTATACACATTATACAAATTTACATGTATTGTACATAGTTTACAAAAACAAAATTTTTTTTACCAATTTTACCCCTTATACTTAGCGTATGTTTTGTCCTTACAGCACAAAAAGGATAGAAGTATAGAAGTCGACCTACCCCCTATACTTAGGCTCTAATCAGCCTAAGTATAGAAGAAGAGCAAAAATGGGGTAGTCGAGGTCAAAAGGAGAAGAAATGGATGAACGAATATACATGGCAGGCATCGAATTCCCCTATACTTAGGCTATGGTCAACCTAAGTATAGAAAAATGAGTAAGTGTGAGAACCGATGGGGTTGGGGTATGTACAACGAGAAAAAATGAAAAAGAAAAGGAGAAACTCAATTCACTCGCCCCCTATACTTAAGATTTGGTCATCCTAAGTATAGACACAAAAGGAAAACAATAAGAACCGGGGTAAATAATGCAAATTATGAGATAGGGAGGGGTCAAAAAGAAGAAAATATACAAAGTGGAGTAAGAATGTACAAGTCTCAAGAAGGTTTGTAACAAATCTTCTTGAGTGAGTGAGATGGATGAGAATATGGAGGTGGAGTAGGTGAAAGAGATGAAAAAGAAGCAAAATCTTATCCATCGTTAGAGTCATCCTTAGAAGTGTAGTAGTGTACAGTAGAGGCTCTTCAACTAATATTGTGCTTTGGCTGCCCACTCACATGGTTGTTCAACTCGACCTCAGACGAAGAATATTCTTGTGAGGAAGTGTCCGACTGGTCATAATGCATTATTCAGGTACACCTACTGGGACAAGGAAAGTCATACCTGGATATGTCTATCGTGATATACTTGGTTGGTTTGCTAGATCCTAAAACAAGGAGAGGGGAAGGAGCGAATTGCTGCTTCCCTCCACTAGCAACCAAACTCGAGGATGTGGCCCCTCTATCTTGAGTCTTTGAGGTGCAAGCCATGGGTCCTTCATCAGCTGAGTCACCATGTATGTTGAAAATCTCCTATAGGGTCAGCACACATCTCGGGTACATGGTATCACTCTTAGATGGCATGGATTTGGTGGGCTCATGTTCTGGATCACAGTAAGGATCAAGGATGCCCGAAATGACTGTGTCTGTTTCAGGTGCATCTTTTTTTGAGTTCTTCACCTTTTGGACAACACTAGTGATGGTTGTATAGGTTTATACCACCTGAGTCTGGGTGACATTTGAGAATTCTAAGAGGGGATAGATATGATTACTATTTGTGATAACATTTTTCCCTTTTGGATGCGAAAACTCCCTGGTTGTGTTGGGTTTATCATCTCATCAACTGTAGTGGAGAGAAGGGACTCATCTGTCTCTCGACGATCACAACTGTTTACAACTAACTAGGTCACTTCAGATTGGGGTGTGTTCTCAAAGGTCACATGCAGGCAGTGTGTACCCAATGCAGGGAAATTGATCTCCCTAGTCTCGCAATCTATAGTCACCTTATCCAGGGCCAAAAACGGCTTCCCAAAAATAAGAAGAGACTGGGTGAGCTCTCCTCGATGCTCAATATGAATGATTGTAAAGTCCACTCTGAGCGGATCACCTTCGAAAGTAATGATGACTGGGATAATCCCTCTGGACCATTTTATGGATTGATCAGCCAGTTGAATGATCGCTCTTGACTTTTTAGTTGGTCCGAGTTTGAACTTGTCATACATGGAAGTCGGAAGAATATTTATTGATGAGTTATCATCGATTCTCGCATGGGTAAAGATGGTGTCTCTGATTCCAGACTCAATTAGAGGCAACCGCTTCACTCTGCGACTCTTGGTCTTTCTCCCCATCACCAAAGAGGTGGCCATAGAAACTAGGTGTCTCTCGGTCCTTGTTCTCTTATTGCTCGACCTCTTATGCATCAATCTCTCTTTACGAATCTTTTGATGCTAGAGAAGTGCTCTATGGCCTTTATTAAGGGAAGCTTAAGAATCAATTCTTTAGTAATTACTTCCATAAGGACATGATCTATTTTTTTAAATCTTTTTCATTTTCTATTTGTATGATATTTTCTGATTTTTTTAATTTTTTGGGTCTTTTTGGAATTTTCAATTTTTTCTCTTTTTGATAGGTGATCGAAGAGTAGGAGAATGGTCAGACTTGGGATTGGAAGGCAAGTGGTTAGTAGAAGAGGGAGGTAGAATGGACTCCAACTGTAGAGAGTGTGTGGCTTCCCTAATGTCCCCTAGGTTTTCAACATTAAGTCCACTCATTTCCTTTTCCACTTACATACCTAGTTGGCAACAAATGAAATTAACAGGTCAGTGACATTTCTCAATTTATCATCAATTAATTCATATTTCTTAATAATTCTAGAAATATCTTCCTCCAAAAATTCCTCATGATAAATCATGGGAGCAGTCTGTTCAATTTGAGGATATTGCTGAGAACTTGGGTTCTCATACTCAACATACTTAGACTCTGGCATATAATGATGGATAGAGTAGAGATCATCCATGTGGAAAATATTGGTTAGAGCCTCATATGGTGGAATTATGGTTTATTATCGAGCCGGGCATGCTGGGATGGGCCACTGCCCGAATGCGGGCCCATTTATTTTTTGGGGTTTTAGGCTGGGCCACAACCCAAAAAAGTTTGGATGGGCCACACTGAACTCGAACCTAGCCCGAAGTTAAATGGATCGGGTTCAGGTCGGCTCGGCCCAGTAACTTTTTCCCTTTAATATTTTCTGAGTTTTTTTGAAATGTTTGATCAAATGGGTGATATGAAAATGTCTTTTTTTAGAAAACTTGTTATTTTTTTAGAAAAACTTGTGATAAATCTAATAATCTTGATATTCCTATGGAGTTTTGATAAAAAAACTCCGAAATGTTTGATTTTTTTCTCTTCAATAACTTTTTATTTTTTTCATATACAGTTTATTTTTTTCAAAAACTTTGAAATGCTGGTGCATGGTAATATTATTAGAGAGTGGAGATGGGGTTTGATGGGGGTTTTGTTGGGATGGGTCGTGAGGGACAAAATTTAAGTAATATATAATATATTATATAGGTTTAGGATCATGATTCTAGGTTGGCTTTTCGAGCCGAGCTTTGGGTCGGGGTCTACTCAGCCCGAACCCTGCCTATTTTAGAAACGGGTTTTTTTGGGCCCGAGCCTGACCCAAATTTAAACGGGTTCCGGCTGGGCTTAACAGACCGGGATGTGGGTTGGGTCGGGCTAGCCTGGTCCAATGCTCAGCCCTAGGTGGGGTCAATAAACATGAGGCTTATAGATCGAGCTCATGGGTCCAATCCTCTGTATTTGTAGGCTCTCCGAAAGGGGGGTATGAAGACTGGTCAATGTGATCTTGATCGCCGAGGCCAATCAAGTCTGAAAAATCATATGGTGCAAGCCTCTTCATTCGGTTTGTTTGTTTGAACACATTATACTTTAAGGTTAAGTTATGATATGTATATGTAAACCATTGATATGTCCCTACGTTCATATGAGCAGGAAATGAAGCTTGTGTGGGTAAGTAACTTTACCAGTCATCTATCTCAACAGTGGCTTGCTATTCGAATGTTTCCTGGGTTCCAGAAAGCACTCGAGAATATGGTGAGTCAGCCAAAGATGGAAGTGCATCAGGAGCATAAGAATATGGTGTAGGTGAGAAGTGTGAAGAAGTGGAGAAGTCAGTTGAAGCTCTGATTTCATATTTGTTGTGGGATGGGGAGAAGAAAGATGGTTGTGGGGACCATCCCAAAGAGAGGGTTCTGCTATGATGCATAAGAGGAGGCTAGAAAGTCAGTAAGAGGTCTGACTTCATAGCTAGAATGGGGTGGAATGTGCATGGGAGAGTGAAATGGTGAAGATGGTCGATAATTGGTTAAGGAGATGTTATATATAGAGTTCTGACATATTTGAAAAGAATTTAAGAGGATCAAGGTAAAATCGTGCAGATGCATAGAAGGGTAACATAAATAGACATATAAAGAAACGCATGAGCAAACCCTAATTTCACCAACTTAACATGGTGATAGTCGCACATGTCCTACTATTATCTTTTCAATTTTCGTTAACTAATAAAATAGTTATAGAGGCCCACAAGGTGAGTTGCCTGATCCCCAATGTACTCTCCCACTATATCCCAATCAAAGAGACGATCTGCCCAGGCAGTCATGTTATATCACACTCCTAAAGATGATAGTGAGAAGATGTACATCGAAACATCTCTCTATGGTCGAAGGCAAGCACTTTCATCTCCCAAGCTTGTAAGAGTCAAACCTTGAGACTTAGGGTGTAAGTACATGGATTGAGCTCTAACCTTAGTGTGTATGTCCTCACCCTCTTTGTCTGGAGGTAGGTACCTATGTACAATGACAGGGTTGCTCTCCTGAAACCAATATTTTAATCAGGTTTTTGGTCAATTCTAATAGCATTCCGTATTTTAAGTTAGATTTCTACTTGATTAAGTCCACTAAACATGGCACACCTAACGATCAGTCCTAATTTCTATTTATCCTAAGTTGTAAAACTAAGGAGAAGGGAGTCAATAAAAAACGATGCAATCGATAAAATCAATGATGTATCCTTGGTTTAGAAGACTTACACTGATCCTCACACTCTACATGCTGAATGCAATACATAATTGAATTTTTTTACACTATATGTAATGCAATCGATGAAACCACACCTAGCTGGAAATTCTAATAGTCAGGAGGAATTTGATATTACTTTGACTAAGTAGAATGTTCTAAGGTGTGTATTATTAAATGTGAAAAAGTATGGTCCTAGATTACATGAGAACAAGAAAATGATAAATGATCTATGCAAAGCTTAAGAGCTGTGAATGCAGGTCTAACCTACGACCCACTCAAGTCAAGCCCTACCCTCAACACGAGAGTGAAACGTGTATAGACACACCACAAGAATAAATGTCCAAAGTCCAGGTACAACCATGAGATCCCAAACAAGAACTACTGGAAATGAACATATTACAAAAATAAAATTAAATACAGAAATAAAATCCTAAGAACTCTATACTCTCTCAAGTCATGACTCGATCTTATTTTTTAATGCATCCTTTCAGCTGGCTCAATCTGCAAAAAACCTGCCTGAAATGCACCTGTCCCAAAAAAGCCGTT
This sequence comes from Ottelia alismoides, assembly GCA_037367405.1. Lineage (NCBI taxonomy): Eukaryota > Viridiplantae > Streptophyta > Magnoliopsida > Alismatales > Hydrocharitaceae > Ottelia > Ottelia alismoides. The sequence goes on from JAZKJV010005974.1 coordinate 410,861, forward strand.
CTATATCCATCGAGTCCAATACAAAAAATAAAATGGTTATCAGAGAGATGAATCAAATAAATAAATAAATAAGAATACATGAAAATAAATGGAGCTATAGTTACAAGAAAGCTCAAGGGTCTGACTACTCGGTAGGTGGAAACCGTTATTTCTAAATTCTCTAAAAATCAACCAGAGACGTTCCTCCCAGATAACTGCGCCATCTAACAGATCACTAAATAACTTATGTTAATAGGTAATTATGTTGTAGTTGGGCACTTAAGATCTATCAAAAATCGGTAAATTAATATGTTCAATTAACTACGAGCGGTTAAATTTATTTTACATGGACAAGCCCAAGGTCGAACTCAGGGAGATCATTGTCTCATTAGGTCAATTTTCAGAAGATGAAGATATAAGGTTTTTTAGGAGATTATTTTTGGCAATTTTTTATGGAGATATTAGTGATATAAAAATGCAGAATGCCAATGATAAGTTCAAGTTAGCCAATGTTGGAAAATCCAAAGTAATGTGCAATTAAGATAAAATATCCAATAGACTAATTTTCCTTAATTATTTATGCCATGAAGAATCCAGAACACATTTTTATGTATTTTCAGGACATAAAATGCATGCTTGTAAAGAAGACACTTTTAAGGGGTTCTTGTACAGATTTCATGCAAATGATGTACAAAAATTATGAAACTTTGACAGTAAGTTAATAAAGGTAAGTTAACTTAGTACAGATTTTTGGATTTTTTTATGTAAATTAAAATCATGGATGATTAAATATGCAGATTGTGTGACTTTTAGTAAATTAATTTTAAGTAATAGTAAACCTAATCATTTTCGAGAACTAAAATTACTAGATGTGTCTAATGAGGTTCTATCTAGGAAAAAATTTAAATCCTAAAAATACTAAGTTTATAGCAAATAAAAAATTAATTACCTGAATCACAAGATAAATTATTTTACCCTAAATATGCGTGCAAATGAGTTGAATTTTGGGCTTGTGATAAAGGACAAATAATCTATCTACTATGAATTTTAATGTATTTTTATAGCATTGGTTAATTTAATAACAAATTTAGTGGTTCGGATGGGTAAACTATGCATTTGTTCACCTAATGAATACTAATAAATTCATGCAATCTCACACAATTCCCTTTTAAGGTTCACATATAGAGAATAATTTATCCAATTCAATGCAATTTTTAAAACTAAAAATTGATGTCAAATGATAATTCAATTGAATAACTAAACACAAGGTCTTGTTTATAATAAAAAGAATTGAATGCAAGATAAATGATGCTAAGGGCTAGGTAGGGATTACCAATACCCAATTGGGTATTTATGCAAATTTCCAAGGGCGGGCGTGAGACACGTGCTGGTCAGAAGACATTGCTCATTTGTAATTTCCTTGAAGTGTGCAGGTGCTTTTGCAGTTTTCCCTACATACACATGCGTGGCACGTAGACGTGAGGGTCAGAGGGATCTTTGGGTATCGGTTTGGACATAGGTTGAGGTGTGGGAGCCCAAGTCTACACATGGCTGGTGGAGGGGGGGTTCGGGTCAACGAGTGGAGCTTCGGGTTCCAAGGCTGAGATGTGGTGGTAGAGCCTCCACGTGGATCATCACAGATCATTAGATCAAGGTTGAGCTTTGATCTTATAGTCACTGGAGCTACTGCTGCTCGAAGGTGGAGCGGTGGTGCTCATTGTCAACTATGGTGGAGAGGGCAGTCGACAAGGCTATGAAGAGGTAGTGAGAAGCTTTCGTGGTGGTGGCGCTGACCAGGTAGAGGGCAGAGTGGATTAGACAGTGGTGAGGGCAAGGTATTGAGGCTCTAGGGCTCCGGCTTTGGTGGAGTGACTGTCAGTGGCAAGCCACGTGGGATGCTCTTGCAGTGGGGTGGCGTAAGGAGGTGCACGTCGAAGGCGGTGAAGTGGTAAAGCCTAAGGGGAAAGGCTCGATGAGGGTGAAGGGGAGGTATTTAAGGAAGATGTCGTGGGTCGATCGATAGAGAAGAAGGGAAAAAGAATGGAGAGGAGAAGAAAGAGGAAATGAGGGACATGGAAAGAAGAAGGGGAAGAAGGAGAAGAAGGAGGAGTAGGGTTTACCTGATGGGTGTGTTTCTTCTGACTAACAGAAGACCTCATGGGGGCAGAGCTCTCAAATTTTCTCCTTGATTTGAGCTAGCTGCAAGTCCGAGGATGCTTGGCTGATCCTCGTCGGAGGAGCAGGAGTAGAGGGGTGAAGACCCTCTGGATCTCGCCTAAGGGGGGTTGGACATCGTCTCTTGACAAGAACTCCTTCAGATGTCACATGCAAAAGCTTGGAGATGGGCTACCTTGCTCACAAACAGGAGATGAAGGTCAAGTGTAGTTGGGGAGGGCTCTCTTATGAACCGTTAGGGTGTGGTCGACGAGCGCAGAGCTCGAGCGAGTGGCTTGGTCATCGTAGTAATGTTAAGGCGATGTGGCTACGTGAGAGAGATGAAGGAGCAGATCAAGAGGAGGGGTGGCAGCTGTGTTGACTCAGCCGCAGAAGGCAGAGCGATGGGCGAAGTTGTTTGATGCGATAGGAAGAGAGGGTTTGTGCCATTAGATCTACACCGACTCAAGGGCCAAAGATGGTGACACGTGGCAGCACTAGAAGCTACCACATAGCGAGGGAAAATATATCAAAATAAAATAAAATAAAATAAAATAAAAATTAAAAAAATAAAAAGGAAATAAAAGGGGGTGATACGTAGCGACTCAAGGAGCTGCCACATTTCTGATGAATCTCCATTTCATCACCTTTATTCTTTCATTTTTGGCCTTTAAGCCCTAGCTAAATGCATGCAAATAACATAATTTTGCATAAAATAGCATATATTATATATTGTGTAAATATTGTATAAAACATTGTGTTTAAAGTCAAAATAAAAGAATAAAGAAAAGAAAAAGAAACGATATACCATAGATATTGAATGACCCTAAACCTCGAGACCTAGGCATCATGGTGACTGGGCCGACAAAGAATGAAGTAGGGGGAGTTAAGGGCCAAATCTACAATAAAAACCTAGTTTTCAATTCATCAATAAGTCATTTCTGGGATTTATTTTATTCGTTATTATTTATATCTCAAATCAATAAACTTTGTACATGAAAGTTGTATATAAAAATACATAGAAAAATGCAAAATTTATTTCACATAAAAATAATGCCCCATGTGTCTTCTACACTCAAAATAAAAAACTAGAATCAAGACTTCACAAACATGTATCTTCTCCATGTGAATTCAAAATTAATCAAAATTACCTTTAATTGATAATTTTTAATTAGTTATTTTATGAAGGTGGTTCCATTTAATTTGGAGTTAAGATGCAAAAGTTAGTTTTTGGATCCATATTGTACAATATACTTGAATAGAATAATCACTCTATTTATTCCTTATATTTTCATAGTTTTATATTTTTATAATTATATAAATAATATTTATATATTTATATTAAATAAAAACCATTAAAAACACAATAAAATAAATTAGAATATTTAAATATATAGATGAAATATACTTATAAATACCTATGTAGTAAATAACTATTTAATTAAGTGTACATACTACATCAAAAAAATGCAAACAAAATATATTTAAATATATTTAAATAAGTTATAAATAAATAAATTATGTGTATAAAACAATAAAATCTAAAATAGAAATAAAATAAAATATATACTATATAGATAAAGATACCTATATTTATACATGAAAAAATAAACACATAATAAATTAGCTTGTAAAAATGAATAAAATCATAATAAAATAATAACTATTTTTTTGTTTTAACCTAAAATTAATAAAATAATTTAACATTATATTTTGTTTTAATAATGCGTTTTCTACATGTTTTATCTTTTTTTGTCATACGTGGACCGATAGGGGCTCAGTCTGAGTTGACCTGTCTCAACTCCCCGCTCCCCCCTTGCTCTACGTCTGACATCCGTTCGACCATTATTTCCTCAATTTATCCCCACTTCTCCTTGCATTGATTTGGCTTGATTCCTTAATGACTTTTGCACCTTGATCATAGCTCTTTCACGCGTCCTTCATTTCTCGACCTGCAATCCATTGACTAAAGCACACTTCCCGGTCGAAATCGAATATGCCCATAACCCTTCACCGGATCCCATTTTGACTTTGATCCCTCTTCTCCCATACAAACCCCAACCTCGAGCTGAATTGTAAGACCTAGCGACAATTGGCCCCTTTCCAGAGGTTTAGCGAGCGAGGAAGGTGCCAAATCAAGGTAGATCCAAGCTGCGCCACATCTCCGCCGTAAGCTCTTCTCCCAGCTACTCCAGGCAGGTTAGCTTTATTTTCTTCGCATTTTTCCATTCCTAAGCCTAGCAGTAGAGTGGGTTAGAGTGTATTTTTAGTTGATTTAGCATTATATTTTGTTACATTCGAAATTTAAAATTTCCCGGAGCTGAGCTCCGGCGACCTTCACTATAGCCCTTGATGAATTCCATTCCATCACCTTTATTCTTTCAGTTTGGCCTTTAAACCCTATCTAAATGCATGTAAATAACATTAATTTTTACAAAATAGCATTCATTATTTATTGTATAAATTTTGTATAAAATACATTGTTTATAGTTAAAATAAAACAATAAAGAAAAGAAAAAGAAATAAAATGCTAAATGTTTTTTATGACCCTAAATCCTGGGACCTAGGCATCATGATGATTACATCAACAAGGAATAAAGTAGGGGGAGATAAGGGTCAAAATATAATAACATCCTTTTTATTTATTCTTAAAAAATGTATTTTTGGGACCTATTTTATTCTTTATTATTGATTCCTCAAAAAATAAATTTGGTATATAAAACTCGTGGATAAAAATACATAGAAAAATACAAAATTTATTTCACATTAAAATAATTTAAAATCTAGATGCAAAATAAAATTCCAAAATCCCAACTTCACAGACATGCATCTCCTCCATGTGAACTCAAAATTCATCGAAATCACCTTTAATTATATATAATTTTTTAATAACTATTTAATAATGATAGTTTCAATTAATTTGGAGTTAATATTCAACGGTTAGGGTTTGGCTCTTATTGTACAATATACTTGACTAAACTATTCATTTTATTTATTCTTTATATTTTTCATTATTTTATATTTCTATAATTTTGTAAACATTATGTATAGTATACGTACATATATAAAATATAATAAAACCATAGAAATACATAAAAATAAATTAGTATATCAAATACATAGATGAATTACCTATACATATATCAATATAGTAAATACATTTATTTATTTAAGTATGCAAATAACTTCAGAAAAATACATATATATGTATTTGAATAAGTTATTAATATATAAATTATATATACAAAATAATAAAATCTAAAATCTAAAATAAAAATAAAATATTCAAAATAAAGACAAACATACCTATGTTTATACTTGTGAAAAGTAACTCATATTAATTGACTCAAAAAATAAATAAAAATCATAGTGAAATACTATATAAAATAATAAACATATTTTATATTTTAACTTTTGTTTATTTTATTCATTTACTATTTTAATTTTATTAATTTTAGTTTTTTATTAATTCATTTACTATTTACCCCAGGTCAACTGCACGGTCCTCCCTCGCCGGCGTTGTTAGAACTCGATGCCTCCTCTTTCTCCAATTTTTCACGCATCGTCTATCGCTGGAATCTTCTCAAGCCTTTCACCAAATATGTTCTCCATACAACCTTCACTCTCGCCATACACTTAGGTCTCTTGTGGATACAAACTATCGGTCGTGCATTGTCGATCTTTTGAGCCTCGAACCTTCATCTGTAAATACCCCCTTTGCTTTTTGTCTCGCCTTCGTCGGTTGTAACCCTCAGACCATTGTACAACCACATGGATCTTGGTGATATCTTTCTTCGTGGTTGATCTGCAATGTGCAGGAGGCCAGTTTTGGTTTGAACCCCGTCGTCAGAGCTTGCTCTGGTGATGTCCTATGCTCCTTAGTTTCACCACCAGGTTGGAGCTGATAACTTCAATATTTTCTTTGCAATTTTTTCCGTGCATAGTGTGCTTTCCATTTCGTATTTTTATCATCTTAAGTAGTGTAATCTTTAGGGTTTAAAGTACACCAGAGCTTTAGAGCTCTAGCCATCGTCCAATAATTGTACACCCCTCATCCAGCTGCATCATACGCCTCACAACCTTCCTCCTTCGTTTCTGCATCTCCTGACCACTTCAACCCAATATGATCCTTCATGGGTCAGCGAATTGATGCTCTATCTCCACCAATCGTCGGAACATCATCGCCTCACCTCCACCCTCGCTCCTTTTCCCTATAACAACCCGGATATCTTTGCTTGTGCGTCTGTGCTCTCAACATGCATGTATCCGGAGGAGATGTCCCCCAACTGGGGTCAAATTGTCCCAAGAACTCATTTTGAGTGCATGTTCCTCATCGACCTGCCAAGACCCCACCGATGGGTCCTGGATGCATTTGGAGGCATCATTGGCTACAAAAAATCCGTAAGACACTGACGGGCATTGGAGCCGTACAGATTCATCCTTGGGATGTAGGGAATCAAAGGAAAAGGGAAGAACATGCCCATGTTCTTCGATGTTCTTGGGGAATGAAGCACAACCATCCGATGGGGCTTTCGCCCTAGTTTGTACAATAGCCATAGGATCTTGGACCTCGACCATCATCAGATGAGAGGCTAGATCTAATCGCGAGCACCCGATAGTGAAGCGGTATGGTGGATCCTCCACCATCCAATGCGCCTAAGTGAATCATCTACGATCGTTGGATCACACAAAATAAGGGGTAAATTGTACAAACACCCCTACTTTAATTTATTTTATTTCTCATCCTGTAAATATTGTTTGTAGTATAAATATACATACACAAATTGCAAGCGACCCCCTTTGCTTATTAGTAATTGTTCCAGGGTCCGTGCTAGCTCACCTTACGTGGGCAGCCACGTAAAGTGGGTAATTGCAGGGGTAAACCCCTGATTTTGTAATTATTGTTTAATCTATAATGTATTAATTTTGATGATAAAATTTTGGGTAATTTGCATGTTCATCTCTATTTTTTTAAGTTTAAATATATGCTTGCTAATTTAAGTATTTTTGTACTTATTTGTCTATTTTTTTTATAAATATCATCCTTGGTCCAAAAATTATGCAAAAATAGGGTAATGTGTCTGATGTAATTATCTTCCATGCTATAAATTGAGTTTTGCATTCACATATTTTCTTATTTATTAAAATTCAAAATGTGAACTGATATTTTCTATTTGCTTTAAGAATCTAAAAATTTTATAAGATCATATTTAAAAATCCAAAAAATAGAATTAGTTTATTATTGTATTTAACCTTCAAACCAAAAATCATTAAAAATAAAAAAAGAAAATCACTAATAATTAAGAAGCTCCAAAATCCTTATAAATATTATAAAAAATATTTTAAAAATCCAAAAATATTTATTTCTATCTCTAAATTTTCTTTTTATTATATATTATTTATTAAAAATAATTATTATAAAATTTTATTTTATAATGTGTTTTTAATTTCCAAAACAATTTGGCATTAACAAGTTCATGACATTATATATTTTGGAATTTAAAATACCTAATAGTTAGCAAAAATCCCAGAAAATCACAAAAATATTAGAAAAAATAAAATGCACAAAATTTTTTTATTATGGAAATTTGTTTTTTTGTTATATTTATAATTATATTACACTTTATTATATATAGTTATATATACCTATATTATATATTAAAAAGAAATGGAAATTCAAAAGCAGAAAATTATAAAAGAAGATATAAAATAAAAAAATAAAAATTTTAAAAATTTATAAATATAAAAAATATTATTTCAATTAAAATATTTTTAGTGATTAACCTCAGAGCCTATCCGCGAACGTCAAACTTCTTTGACGCGGCGAACTCTGGCTTCGCACCTTGCAGGGAATCAGAGTCCTAGTGCAGAACAAATCCACCCTTCGACTAATACACGAAAGATGGGGAGACGGGACCTAGAATCAGAGTCTTAGTCTATGCAAGACTAGCTTTCCCAGCGCGTCAATCAGGCCTCTCCGAGTCGACCAATTCCCCCGCGCTAGTTAGTCGGCTATCGCGGGTCATGCAAGAAGCCCCAAATCTCGGGTCGTGCTAATTCCATACGAATCAGTACTGAGAAGCATGTGCCCATCACTCCAGCAATGGCACTGAAGATGAAATATAGAGTACCTATATCCTTGTGGTTAGTGGAGAAAAAATTATTTTATTAGTGTTTTTAATTTCCAAAACAATTTGGCATTAACAAGTTCATGACTTTATATATTTTGGAATTTAAAATACCTAATAATTAGCAAAAATCCCAGAAAATCACAAAAATATCAGAAAAAATGCACAAAATTTTTTTATTATGGAAATTTGTTTTTTTGTTATATTTATAATTATATTACACTTTATTATATATAGTTATATATACCTATATTATATATTAAAAAGAAATGGAAATTCAAAAGCAGAAAATTATAAAAGAAGATATAAAATAAAAAAATAAAAATTTTAAAAATTTATAAATATAAAAATATTATTTTATTAATTGAAACCCATATATTAATTTATTATTTAAGTGAATATTATACAGAAAACACCTATATTATTTATTCATTATTTATGCGTAAATAGTATACCTGCTACAATAACTTCTCTCCCTGTATTTGATCCCTACTCTTCTTGACATTATATACACATTTATTATAGGGTATAATAAATTTTGATCCACCTCTTGTTTCGTTGCTTCATATTTATCTTTTGGGTTGATTGTTGAAAATACCAGGTGATCCTTGAGAGCTATCATTACAACGGTTTAGTGGTCCCGCCTTGTGTGGACTACAAGATAGTTCCTCCAATTATCTCGATGTTTTAAATGGCAGTGTTGCTGGGGAGTAAAGGAGTGTAGCATTCACTTTGTACATTACACTATTTACTCTTCTTTTTATTTCTTCTGTCATTTATTTTTTGATAATTATTTTGACTGTTCTAACTACTTTCTTTGTTTGTCTTTCTTGCGAGGGACCACGTGGCGAAGGCCATTTCATAGGAAGTGGATGCACACAAGCTGCGAGGAGGCGAGCTCTTCTACGTGCGAGTTAGCCAGGAGAAAGCAAGAGGAGGAGTAAGGAGGAGAGAAGCAGAGTAGTTTGCATATTGATTTGTTTTATTTTGTGAGAGTTCTATTTTTATTTTTGTAAAATTAATTTGTAATAATTTTGGACATTGGACATTGCAACACATAACGATGTGCAGTGCCTCAGTGATTGTTCACCTGGAGGCCTCTTCATGTTTTTTGTAGTTTTCATTTCTTTTCTTTTCGTTGTTTCATGAGATTTGAGTTTTTTGCCTTTTTTCTTTTATTTGTGTGATTGAGCCCTAGTTTAGAATTTCTTACTCGATTAATTTAGGTCGAAACCCCTAATAAATTCATGTGGCTATAGTCTCTAATATGTTTGGACTTAGATCAAATCTAATTGTTCATTGCATGGATCTGAACCCACATACTGTGAGATGCTCTATACAGTGCTAGCAGGATCTGCTGTGGTAGACACCGATGAGCATCCAAGACTGGACCCTCATGGTTTCTCATTTGAGTAGTGAACATATGGTTCTTCATGCTAATAGCATTCTTGATATAGGGCAATTTCATTGGATTGCATGTCATATAGGATAGTTTTCAATTCGATTTAGCATCCTGCACGTAGAGATACATGAAGCATTGTAAGTCTTCTGACTATGCTTGCATCATCGATTCCTGATTTTTATTACTTTTCCGACCTTCTTCCTTTGATCTTGATCACATAGGATGTTAATGGAATTGGTAACTCATTAGGCTATTACATTGAAAAATACCAAAGAAAGTTATAACCTAAAATAAAATCGGGATGCTAACTCTACTTGACTTTTAAAATAAAAGTAATGGATTCATTGTTTTGGGAAGAGCAACTCCCACATTGGACACATGTTGTATCTTGACTGAGTGAGGCACACACACCTAAGGACTAGAGCCCCCAACCTTGGACTTGCACCCTAAGCGCTTGGGTTAGCTCTTGGGCCCTGTTACTTGCTGCAAGCACTTCCCTCCGACCATAGACGAAGTGATTCGTATTCAAGAAGGTGTGGTTCGCCAACTTGGGCACGATCACTATAGGAGACTACATTTGTGAGCTTGTATAACTGATTGAAAATCACATAACTCTAAAATTGAAAGATAAAACGACCGCCATCTTTGGTCTTCACTGTGTTGAGTAGGTGAAAATGGAGTTTTCTTTGTACACTGTTTGTGAATTTGGATCCATTTGCATTCATCTTCTCTTTCAGTTATCAATCTTCGAGTCTTTTCTCCTTTTCTCCTTTTCTTCTTTTTATTTCTTGAGTCCTTTTTCTTTTGTAGGTATCATGATATCGGGTCTTGATCTTCACTGTAGCACCCGTATCTTGCAATCTTCTTCTCAACCATATCACTAGATCTCTAATTCGATTCAAGGAGGCACTCTCTTCTTGAATCACAGTTCTTTCTTTGTTTCGCCAACCTCACCCGCCCTCTACGTTACCTCCATTATTATCCCTCCTTTCACTTGAGAATGTTGTATTGATATGTGAGGCCCGCATTGAGGTTTGAAATGCACTAATTATTTAAACAAGTCGGGAAAAAATGTGGAAGTTGAAATGAGTGTTCTTTCTGAGGTGGATTTTGGATTTGATATGTGCATAAACGTTATCGAGGATTCTAATTCTACACGATTATAGGTGTGATATCCTATTGAGGATTTTTGATCTCACACACCAGATTGAGGATACGATGTATTCATGATTATTTGTTGATGATATCTTGAGCTGTGACTTTCCAATCGTTTATTCAGTTCTGCCCATCTTGATTCAGACGTTGGATGTATTATATCTTTATGTGCTCCAAAGCGACGGTGCTCGAAACCATCAAGGTTTCACTCATCCTATTAACAGATTTATCCTCTGTCTCTTGCTTTTTCTATCCCCTTTAGACACTTAGAGAATCTTCGTCTGATATCTTGAACCATTTCAGTTGATCTGAGTATTTGAGGGATTGTAGTGTGATTGCCCTGATGATCTTGGCCCCTCCCATAGTCTTATACCTTCTGCTAATGATTGTTTGATTATTTTGAGGACCTGAGCTTAGATGCCGACATCTCCTGATATCATTGACTTCGTTTGCATTACTAGCCGAGGACTATCTGTGGGAGAATGCAACATTTTCTTTACGATCGGTTTCACTCATTGCTTGTGCATCCAGTCTGGTGGAGCATGAAATCGAGTCATCTGATATGAGCTTTAAATTTCACTGTCGGTTCATTTGTCTGATCTATCAGAGCATGAGACCAATTATACTATCTGATTGGACTCCTTTGAGTCTTCTCTCCTTGACGACCCTCACGAGGATGAGTCATATTCTTCTGATTATTCCCTGCTTAGTTCGCAGTGCTCTTTGAGGGTTATCTGTAGGAGAATGTGAATATTCTTGATTTTTGGTCTCTTTCTCTATTGGGCAGCTGATTTGTCGCCTGCTCATACCACCTCTACTGATCCTCTAATGGATCTGAATCCTTTGAGTCTTCTCTCCTTGACATCCCTCGCAAGGAAAAGTTTTGTTCTGATTATCCATTGTATGTATCATTCCCTGAGATATGCTTCTCAATTATATCAACTTTGGATAGCTGGCTCCGAATGATACTCAAGTTGGAGCTCTCATACCTGTCAACTTCCCTGGATGCCGACATGTTCACTAACATGTGGTGGATCCGCGACTGTCTTTGGTAGTCATGAGAGAAAGACAATGTGGCCTCTCCCTCAACCATTTCTTCAAATATTTGCTAGATGACATTTTCGTCCATGTTGAAGTTAGATTTGTCACATTTGGCATCAACCTCTGGATTTTAGGTGTTAGGCCTCCAAAGAAATCTTTGACCAGTCTAGTCCGTGGAATGTCATGGTAGGGGCACTTCTCCTACAAATTTCTAAATCTCTCTCGAACTTCATGAATGGAATCATGCGGTCCTTGGGTGAAGTTGTTGATCCTCGCTCGCATCTGATTGATATGACCTAAGGGATAGTATTTCCATAGGAACACAAACTTAATTAGTTCCTCCCATATGGACATAACCTTCCCCAAATGATTAGTCCAGTATAAAGCCTTGTCCTGAAGGTTGAAGGGGAATGCAGTCTTCTTGACTACACCTAACAAGATGTAAGGGTAGTGAGTGGTGCGACCTATGCGTGAGAATTGCTGTAGATGGATGTAGGGCTCTTTATTGTTGTTCCCATGGAAGGAGGGAAGAAAAGCAAAAAAAAATGAGGCTTCAACTTAGAATGTCCATGGACTACAGGGATATGTATCCACTCAGTCATCTAGCCAATGCCAAGATTGTAGGTTTCTTTGAGAGTAGGCTTGGGAGCCTCTCTCCTTGGCTTATCTATGGGTCCTCCATAGCGTCCACCTCCTTGATGAATCCACGATTCATCATCTCAATATCTTGATCTTAGCAAAATCCCCGAGTAAAGTCCCTAATAAATGTCCATAAAATCAGTAAATTAACAAAATAACTCTGGTAAATAAAACACACTAATTATTGTGTATTATATTGTACAAATTAAATTAACAATAAAAAGCGCAAAATTAAAGGAGTTTTCACCTATAAATAGCCCAAAATTTCATGTATTTTTAATAAATTCATTTTAAATCCCTTTTGGATAATTCTTTCTCTATCTTGTTCATAAAAATGTATATAAAAATTCAAAAATATGATATAAATTTCACCTCAAATAAATACTCCTAGATCCCAAAGATAAAAACCGTAAAATCCAACTTCCCAGCTAAATTCCCACTCCGTATGAACTCCAAATTACACCAATTTGCAAGTTAGAAAATTATCTATCCAATGAAAGTGGTTTCATTAATTTCAGAGCTCGTTTGCAAAATTTGGGTTTTGGGACCTAAGTGTACATTGTATTTATTGTACATATTTTTTTGTTTTCCCATTTTTTTATTTTTTTCCTTTTTTCTTAATCACTAAAAATAAAAAAAATCAATTTTGTGTTGTATCTTAATTATAGTATTTTATTGTATTTTTTGTTGTAAATATCTTTTATTTAAAATACAAAAAAAATTAAAATTAGAAAAGCAAAAAAATGTACATAGTTTTTGTTTTATTTTGTAAATTCCCCAATCTTTTTCTTCTCTTTTATTTTATTGTATAAAAAGTAGCCTACTTTATTTTATTTTTCTTTTTATTTATTCCCTTTCTCTACACTAACTTCTCTCTTCTTTTCATTCTACCACCAACTCCCATTCCACCCCACATTCTTCATCTAACCTCCATTCAACTCCACCAATAATCTAACCTCCCATTCAACTCCACCACCTTTCTAACCTCCCTTTCTCTTCTTCTTTATATTCATCTCCACATCCACATTTTTTTGCATTCGCCATTCTAATAGAAAAAGGAGAGAGCTTGGAGTGTTTTGTTGGTGACAGTGGTGAATCATCTTCCTCAAGCGACGACCTCCTTCAGGCGAGATCCGTGAAGCTCTGCTCTGCGTCACGAGTTCCCCATCGAGATCGCATAGCTTCTACGATTTTTATTTCGCCAATTAGATCGAGGCAACGATAGGAGTTCAGCATAGCTGCTCCGCAAATTCAGCGAAGATTCAAGTAAGTATTTCTCCTCATTTCTCTTGTTATTTTATTTCATCTAACATTTTTTCTTGTTTTTTTATGTATCACCTCATACCGTCACTACCTCCATCATCTTCTTCATAATCCTCTCTACCACTATTTTTTCATTTTATTTGTTTTATTTCCTGTTCTGTTCAAAAAAATTAAAAAATAATTAAAACAAAACAAAAAAATAAAAAAATAAAAAAGAAACAGAAGGAGGCAACCGCCCGCCGCCCCCTTCCTCCAGCAACACCGGTGTCGCTGCTCGTAGTCATTGCACGCCGCGCGTGGGCGACGCCGCCTCTCCGTAGGCAGCCACCCATCGTGCATCCCTCGACGTTGCCGTACGAGCACCGCAGGCAGCGCCGGCCACCGTCCCCCTCCTCGCCATCATCGCGCGCCGCGCGCGGGCGGCGCCGCCCCTCCTAGCCCCCGTCGTTTGCGAAGAAGGTCACTTTTTATTTATTTTTTATTTTGTAAAATTGAATTTTTATTCTATTATATTTTTGTAATTACAAAACAGTCCCTGTATATCTATTTGTTTGTATGTTTTGTTTATCCGATGTATTTGCACGGATAACCTTGTATTTGCATTTTAATTTGGACCTTTATACTGCATCATTTCTTTTGATGAAAAATATTTTGATGTCGTGCAACTAATTTTCTATAGTCTGATTATTTATTTGTATTTTTATGAGCAATGATCAATTAGTTAAAAATGTTTAACTGAAATTCTACATATTTTATCCAATCAGTGATCTTAAATTCATATCTCACTCACAATTGCTCTAAAAATTCTTAAAAATCAGGAATTATGCCTTAACATGTGCTTTAATTACTGTCCAAATTTCACATCAATTAGATTATCCTGTGGCTTAAATTAATTTTACAGTGATTTTGATATTTGTTTTTTTAATTAAATCCACATACATCTTTTTTCCAAAATATCAACTCTCTTGGATTGCATGTATAAATACCATTTTGAGATAATTCGTACTCAGGATAAATTTCTATTGTGGATTTATTTGAAACTAATTAGTTATTGTCACTCTGTTTTCATTAAAAAATACATAAAAATTATATTTTGTCAGAAAAATCCAAAAAATTACTATAGCATCCTTGCATCATGTTTTAATTTCAGTAAAATTTTCATATTTTTTGCATTCTGTTTGTGTGAAAATATGTGAAAAAACCCATAAAAAGTGTGCATTTTTAATTATTGCATTTTAATTCCTAGAATTCCAAAAAATGTGTTTGTACTCATCTCTGGATTATGATTGTAGGAAAAATCTAATTAGGCTAAATCTGATTAATTTTGTATTAAAATTAATTTGGTCTAGTAGTGTGTTTTCTTATTGTCTTAATTCATCCACATTTGCATTTGTTTTTGAATAAAAAAAATTAAAAAAAAGCATTAGGAAATCTAGACCTAAGTTTTTGGATTAACCCGACGTTGTTCCTTTGCCTCCCTGTGTTCGATCCCGGACTTGCCGGGATATAAATTAAAGCCGAGACACTCTTCACGGAGATTCTTCTCTCAGTTATGAACGATTCGCTAAGTACACGTACTACAACGAACCCAAATTAAAACACGTGCTTAGCGATTCATCACTCCTTATTCATCATCACCTCTACCTCCTCCTCTATTCTCTCTTTCTCTCTCTCTCTACTCAAATCATTCAACATATCTTGGAAAGCAATCTGGGCAAGCACCTGATTTGTCAGTTGCTTCTAGGTAGACTGTATAGATGTGAGCAATTGAGCATTCACGGTGTTCTGATCCCATTGTGGGCCCTGATCTGGCTGATTAGGTCCCTTCCTTTTCCTTGAGGAGCCATCTATGATTCAGACTCAGAGGAATATATATATGGATGAGGTCTGATGTTGGCACTTGATCTGCACTAAATAGTGCATCCCAATCAGACTAGCAAACTATGGCACCAGATGGAAAGGATGACCTGGAAATATGGTCAATTCCAAATGTGCATGAATGGAGAATTTGATATGAACTGAAATCGATTTCCATCCACAAGGGGCAGATGGTGGGACAAGAGTGATCGTGGTTTATTTGAATGGAGGAAGAAGTCGAGGAGTCTGGAGATCGCAAGATCCGAACTGGGTTCCGAGTATCACCCTGAAGATTGAAGAAGATGAATTCATGGAATCAATTTAGGTGTTGATGGGGTTCCGATTAAACCATGCATGAATCAACATCTTGGATAGAAGCAAAATAAATGAGAAATAGAATAGGGTGATGAATAATAGATAAAGTGAAGAGGAAAATAACATAAGGCTCAAGTTAGTGGGCAAGAATAAATGAAAACAAATAAAATGAAAAAGGGTGCAAGTGCGCAGGATTGGATCTTTGCCCTAGAATTCTAAATCCAAACAGACACCAAAGCAATGGATTCACCAACTCACACAATGCGATGCTGTGAGAATTCGACTATTTTCATCTTTTCTATTTATTTTGGTTTCAAGCAAATCTTAGAACAAGTCATTAATGGGCTAGCCCTATAGGAGAGTGAGTACTTCTAGAAAAATATCTCATACTTCCAACTTCCTTTGTAACATGTAACATGTAACATGTACTTTTTAAGAGAATCCTTGCTATTGGGTTTGGATCCACTACTCAGCTAAAGAATAGAGGAGGAAGCCAATAGGTGAAACCAATACTTACATCTAACGGGATACTCAAACATGGAACGATGAGACAGACATCCCCGTAAGGGGATGGCACAACCTCAATATTTCGAACCAGGTTGGATGTTCTACAAAAGGTGAGAACACCATTGCGGACAAGGTCGGACTCGCTCATGTACAATAGAAGCACCAATACTTTGTGAATCCAATCAATAACAAGGCAGTACTCAGGCTGGGTTATTGGCTCCATTTTCTAGGGTTGTGCCTCACTCAGTCAGGAATGTACCTGCAAACAATGTGGGCTTTATGAACCTCAAATAATGATGCCCATTACGAATTTTAATTTTTGGTCAAAGCTTATTAACATTCCCCTTGTTTTAATTTTTTATTTTCACTTTATGAGCATTTTTCAGGAATATTAGCATAGTGTTTTTGTATTTTCTTTAAATCCTAAGTGTTACAAAACTTGGGAGAGAATACAGAAAAGTTGTGCAAGTGATACTAGGATGTAAATCTTACTCTTGTATCTAATGATGCATGCCCGGTTAGAGTACTTATAATGCTTCCCAGTTCTCTCCATGCAGAATGCAAGATATGGAATTTAAATTTACACTGCATGCAAATTCAATCCGATGAAATCACCCTAAGCAGGGATTGATATTAATGTGAAGAATATTCTTAGTTTGATCTAGATCCATACATAGAGATTGTAGGTGTTTGGACCTAAATTAAACGAACAAGCAAGTACTAAAATCTATGGGCTCATTCACATAAAATAAAGAAAATAAAGTCGGAGAACTCAAAACATAGGAAGCAAATAAAAATGAGAGGAAAATAGGAAGAAATAAAAGTGATAAGGTGAAGAAAAGCTGTCGAAATTAGTGAGGTCCACATGTGAACAATCACTCGGACAATGGACCTTGGAGAGTTTCAATGTCCAATATACATGTATTATAACAAATTAATAATGAAATATAAAATGTCTCTCTGTCTCTCACAAATAAAAATGCTATGCTAAAACTACTTCTCTCTCTCTCTCTTCCTTGCTCTCTCCAATCAGCCTACAAAGAAAAGGTTGATCCCCGCGTAGCTCGGGTGCACCAACATCTTAAGAAAGAATTCAATAAAATATATGGTCAAAAATAGATTAATATTTATTTAAATAAAAGAAATAAAACATAGAAAATAGCTAATATATAAAAAATCTTATCCTATGTTGCTCCCCGGCAAAGGTATCATTTCACAATCCAGAAGTATGAGGTACCTAACATCCGATCTTAGAGGGCATGCGATGTCCGACAAGTCAGATTCGACAATCGTTGTATCAACGTATCTCTTGGCTCTTAGTACTCACACAACCAAATAGATCAACAATAAACCCACAATGTATGATAATTCAATGCAAATGTGTGAGTCAAAATTTATTTTTATTTTAACTCTACTAAATATGTGTGTAGTGAATAAGTGTAGAGTGTCAAACCACAAAGATCAAGGGGCATAAGGTAATTATTGTTTATTAATCAAAATAAATAACAATTATTTTTGTACTTTTTTAGTTTTTTATTTTTTGTGGGGTTTTAATTAAATTTAATTTTTATGATTTTTTTAATGTTTTTTATATTTTTGTTTTAATTTTTAACTTTTATTTTCTTTTAAATTTTGAACTTTTTGTTTCTTTTTCTTTTCTATAGATATAATAATAATACATATAAGGGAAATGGGGTTTCTCTCACCCCATTTTCCCTTATTTTTTATTTATTGGAAAATAAAAATATGTATTTTCATCACTATATACCCCTAATATTCCATTCAAGTTTCATCAAAATACTCCTTTGCCCTTCATCTAGAACATGTAGTTTTAATGGTCTTAGAATTGTTGTAATCGATCTATTCTGGATGGAGGGCATACGAGTCTCTATTTTTGATGAAATTTGAATGGCATATTAGGGGGATATAGTGATTAAAATACATATTTTTCTTTTCCAAAAAAAATAAAATGGTGAAAATATGGGGCAGGAGCAGCCCCATTTTCCCGATATATATATATATGTATATTATAGATGGATGATCGTGTGAGAGCCAAAAACTGTGACAGCATGAGAGTAGTGAGTCTGGACTACTAGATTCTATCATATCTTTCATGATTGATGAGAGGAGAGAGATGAGCAGAATCAAGTGGTGCCGTTTTGCTACTATCTTGTTCTCACAATTTTTGGCTCTCATAGGATCATACCTCATATATTATAAATAATATACGGGTTATATATTAAATAAATGTATAAATAGGAAATATATACAAGAATAATACTTTTATCTATTTAAGGGATTTAAATATATAATTAGGTACTTAACATTAATAATAATTTTAATAAGTAATGGTAAGTATAAATAATATATAAGCATTATATTTTTAAATATATATACTCGAAATCTATAAAATGAACTATTTTATGTTTTTAACAATTTCTCTATTTTTATTTTTCTTGTAATTTTTGCTAATTTTTAGTTGATTTAAATATCAAAATAGTGACGTATAATAATAGGTCGGATTGTTTTGGATTTTAAAATATATTAATATTTCAAAATTTCCCAAAACTATTTTAAATATATACTATGTAATATAAGTAAAAATAAGAAATAGAAATAAATATTTTGGATTTTTATAGAATTTTTTTATTTTTATAAGATTTTTATTATATTTTTTTGTGTTTTTTATTTATATTTTTTATGATTTTTGGTAGAGTTATAATATATAGTAATATAGAATATATATATATATTTTGAATTTTCAAGATATGTTTTATATTTTTTTGTATTTTTCTAAGTAAACAAGAGATAAATAGCTATTATCTGATTTTTAATGAATGGAAAAATACAGCAAAATGCTAAAATTAAAATGTGACGTGCATCGGCATCATTTTAAGCATATCCCACAATTTTTCCAAAATATAGAGCACCAGAGATATTTAAAGAAAATAAAAATGTAAAAAATAATTATAATACTAGGAGCAGCATTTATGCAATAAAAATAAAGTCTAAGGGTTTGCGTGCAAAATACCTTAAAGCTTTTCACTTAATTACATATTTTATATACCAAAAACTAATAACAAAAGTGGAAGGGCTTACTTGCAAATTACCCGCCTCACGTGGATCGCCACGAGAGGTGAGCTGGCTCGGGGCTTAAGTACAATATAGAATAAGATCTAGGGGGTTCGTGTAATTTTTATATAATATTTAACGCAAATTATTGTTTACATGACTTTTTTGTAAATACAAAAAGGCAAGAGGGTTACCAATATATTTACCCATTAAAGGCACTCGATCGGAGGGCGGAGCTTTCTCTTCGTGGTTGCTTGTGCAATCGAGGTGCAATACTAATTCGCCAAATATCGAGCGACCCAGGTTAGATCTGGGCCTGCTCCTCGATCCAACGGTTGTCTAGGGTATACGAAGAATACCTCATGAACTCTACTTCAATGAGCTTTGATCTGTGATTTTGTGCACCTCCAACCTTCTCAGTCGCTCTTGATCGAACTTCTAGATTCCTGGGGCCCAACCGTGCTTATAGGTGGATCAACTTGGTCCGGGCACCAACGATGGGGACCTGGAGAGGTTGAGGTTTGGGAGCCTTGTCTTGAGGTAGTCTTCATCTCCAGGAGGTTCACTGCAGCCTAGAGCCTGCATAAAAATGTCAAAGAGCTCAGGGCAATCTATCCCGACCCTGGATTTAAGATGGATGTATGAGTGAAAGGGGGGTGAAGAGCTCCGACAGAGGTGGGGGAGCGGGCTCGGTTGAACTTGATCCATGCAGGATCAAGGTGGAACACAGAGGGGTTTGAAGGAAAACATGTTGATAATGAAGATGAGGGTGAATAAGGGTCGGAAACAAGATGGATCACGATGAATTTGGGGCCAGATCCTAGTGCTCCAATAATTTTACATCTTAAAAATAAGCAAAAGTGCGCACTAATTAACGAAACTAAAGTTAAATCTAGCATACTTGAAAGAAATGCAAGGGAGAAATACTATCTAGCAACTCGAACATGTGTTATTGCCTTGAGAATATGAAGGTCGTCAGAGGCACTTTGACGAGCCTTGGATCACGCTGATTTCTCCCTTCTCCTCATCGACAAAGAGGGGAGGTCGAATCTGTCACCAACAATCTACCCTACGAACCTATTGGAATTACAAGACAAAATAAGGGATCAAAATCCAAAAGAGTAGCATCAATATTTTATTTATAGATAAGTTGACCAATGACC
Source organism: Ottelia alismoides (assembly GCA_037367405.1). Taxonomy (NCBI): domain Eukaryota; kingdom Viridiplantae; phylum Streptophyta; class Magnoliopsida; order Alismatales; family Hydrocharitaceae; genus Ottelia; species Ottelia alismoides. Next base: position 431,536 of record JAZKJV010005974.1, read on the forward strand.
TTAGGAAGAGGGTGGCATGTGGATCAGTGGGGGTCGGTGAAGGCTAAGTGACGGGCAAAGGTGAGGGATGGTAGGGCTGCAGAATGGTGAGGGTCTCGAGAGGAATGGAGTTGTGGAGAGGTGGAAAAATGGAGAAAGTCAGAAGTCACGAGACTTCTGACAAAGGAGGCATGGGGGCGTACAGTTGACTGGGTGGTCAACAAAGCCGCTATCTAGTTGGTCCATATGGAGCAATCAGAAAATTTCAAAGGAAAATTTCCTTGGAAAATAGACAAAAAATATAAAATGATTTTATTGATTTTTGGTTAAAATATAAAAAATATTTGTAATTTAATGTAGGTATTTTTACCCGACAGACCCTATAATCTTTGTCAATTACCTTCATGACCTTTGAAACAATCTAATTCCCCTCTCGACCCATAAACTTGCCAACCCTTACCCTACAGATACTGTGGTTAACCCCCATCTATTTACTCGTTAAAACTAACCGTATTCCGTTATGTTCTTTTACATTATACCCTTTTTTTAACAAATTTACATTCAGTGACATTCCCCCTCCTCCTCTATCCATTATCAGAGCTCCCAAACAAAGCCCCAACAAACTCCTCTGCCGCTCTACCCCAATGTCCCCCCTCCTCTCCGCTGGTGTCGCCGCCCGCGTAGTTGCATTTCGCTCCTCCTCCACCTATCGTCGCCTCTCCTCCATCGGTAAGATCCATTGCACCTCAGATGCCTCAGATCTGATCTGATCTTATCACCTCCAGATTGTCTTATTTTTGCAAAGAACACCATCGAGGGATCTCTGAGGTTTGAGATCGATTAGGTTTGACAGGTTCGTGAGTGTTTGTGTGTATGTCGATCCACAAATAAGTTGTCGTGCTCGATCAAGATCCTGTTGGAGTCGATGGTACAAAACTACGATGACTTCCATGTGAAGGGTAAGGACGTCGAGAAGATCATCGACTGGGAGGGGAAAGCTCTGCGACCCCCACTTCCTCTCCACCGACCCTGCCTCCTCGTCGTCGCCCACTATCCCCGCCACCGCATCCCCCCTATGCCCTCCTCGACCTCACCTTATACTGCCCCACCCTCCAGGACCTCATCAAGCCCCCCGTCCCAACCTCTGCTGCCTCTCCATCCCCCGCCATAGCATTCCCCTCCGCTTTCCTCGACCTCACCCTATCCTTCCCCACCCTCTAGGACCCTGTCGAGCCCCCTACCCCAACCTCCATCACGTCTCCATCCCCACCAACGCATCCCCCTCTGCCCTCCTCGACCTCTCCCTCTCTTGCCCCACCCTCCAGGACCTCGTCGAGCCATCGACGTCACCAACGTCGGCCTCACCATCCTCATGCACGCCTGCGAGAGGCTCGTCTGCCTCGACCTCTCCGCCTGCGAAGGCAGCTACGATGGCTTCTTGATCGGAAGACATGGTTTGTTCGTGAAAAAAGAAAAAATGTGATTTGATGGATGGATAAAAATGTGGTGAAGAGAGAGAAAATAAAAGGAGGAGGAAGGAGAAGATGAATGGAGGAAGAAGATGATGAAGAGGAAGAAGGATTTAAGGAGGTGGAAGATCCACCATCCAATGCACATATGGTTAGATTAACCCATGCTAAATTCCTCAAGTAAAGTCAAAGTAACGGCAGGGTATGTGGGGCGGAGCAAGTTTACAGGGTCGAGGGGGGAATTAGGTTGTCTCAAAGGTCATGGAGGTAATTGACAAAGATTATAGGGTCTGCCAGGTAAAAATACCTTTTATGTAATATTTTGTTTTGATTTTTATTTTTTACTTATTAATTTATTATGTGTTAATATTTACAAATATACATATTTAATAATATATGTATTTTAAATATTTATTTCTATTTTATATTATATATTTTATTATTTTTATATATAATTTTTATATTTATAATTTATTTATATATATATTTATAATTTTAAATAAATATATACATATGTTATAAAGGTATAGTTTACTTATATTTAAATACATTATTTATTTTAATGAATTTTTAATGGTTTTTTTATTTTTATTATTTGCATGAACTATAAGAATGCTAAAAGTATAAAGAATAAATACATTGAATATTATATACATGTATACAATACAATAGGGATCCAAAATCAATTTTATAATCTTAACTCTAAATTAAATGAAACCACATTCATTAATTAGATAATTTAATTTTATGAACAATAAAACGGTGAGTTTGATCAATTTTGAATATGTATGGAGGAAATACATGTCTGGGAAATTTCCTTTGCAGCCTTTTGTTTTATGTGTCCCCTGGTGCACTTTATTATTTTTTAGTGAAATAAATTTTGTACTTTTCTTTGTAACTTTATGTACAATATTCATGTTGAGGATTTTATTTTTTTGAAGTATATAAATAAGAAAAGAAATATGTCCCAAAATACCTTTTATTGTTAGGATTTTTTGTAGTGTTTTCTATACAGTTTTTCTACCCTATCTCCCCCAACTTTATTCCTTGTCGATCAAGTCATTATGATGACCAGGTCTCAAGGTCTAGGGTCATTCAGTGTCTTTGACACTTCATTCATTTTCTTGTCTTCTTTTATTCTTTTATTTTGGAATTAAACTCATGTATTTATACAATACTTATTGTCAATTTATTGAGTGTTATTTTGGACAAATTAATGTTATATACATACATTTAACTAGGGATTTAAGGACAAAATGAAAGAATAAAGGTGATGAAATGGAAATTCAATGATACTTAATACAAAAGACATATAGATAACAAAAGAAAAAGAATGTATATTCATTGGATTTTTAGCTGTAAGTAAAGCTTGCATAATATTGGACAAAGATACCTTGAAAGGTAAAGAATCATCAAAGATTAAATTCAATGATGATATTAACAAAATAATAACAAGCTGAATCAATTGAATGTAAGGACTATGAGTTACATTTCATTGATGTAAGCAACCTACAATACACAAATTCATATAACTAGCCTAAAGATTGGATTTACAGTGAATATCACTATGAAGAAGTAATAACTGGTGATATTTACTAATAAAGTACAAAAAATCAGCAAAAATATCAAATCCATTCTATCTTAAATAATGATGAAGTAATAAAGGATGAATTCTAGATAAATGCCATGTAAGAAGAACTAAATCAACTCATAGGAAATGAAGACTAGAATCTATTCCTTAAAGCAAAAAATCACACAATAGCTAAAACGAAATATGTATTTAGAAATAAGTACAATAATAGAGGTAAAGTAGTAAGAAATAAAGCCAGACTTTGCCGTCCATGGATATAACTAACGAGAAGAAATCGACTTTGATGAAACATATGCTCCTATTGTATGTCTTGAATCTATATGGATGTTATTAGTACATGAATCATTCTAAGATATAAAATTATATCAAATAGACATAAACGTACCCTTTATATGATTTCATTAAAGATGTAGAGTTTATGTAAAAAAAGCACCTCAGTTTATAAACAAAGAAAATACCTAATATGTATATCAACTTACAAAGGCTTTGTATGGATTAAAACATGCTCCTAGAGTTTGGTGCAAGAGAGTTTAAGACTAACTAATCAAGTCATGTTTTAAGATGGGAAAATTTGAGTGCACTATAGTCCTCAAGTTTAGCTTTGTAATTCTGATATGCATGTGCATGTGCACGATATCATTATTGGATTTTCTTGTACTGAACTTTGTAACAAATTTGCACAAATCCTAGGGATGAAGTAGACTCTATTAGATCTTCTAAAGTCACAACTCTCGATGACAATGCAAGTGCTAAAACACAATAATGTCCAATCATCATTTTCTTAGAGAAAGTGTTCTTAAATAAAAAATGGATTTAACGTTGTACAAACACTTGCTCAACTAGCATACATTTTCATAAAAGCCTTGCGTACTTATAGGTTCAAGCAAATTAGAAGACAATTATTATTGTGTTCTTGATTGATGGCATTTGATGCTTATAGAAGAGTTTCGACCGACTAGATAATAATTTGGTCGACTGGTTTGCTTATCGGTAGACTATATGTCTTGGCGAATCAACTAATTTAATGTGACCAAACCCTCATTTTGAGGTCAGTCTGTTAGTTGAGTCAATCATCTAATGAGTTCACTAATCTACCCATTTGACTAAAATTTGGTTTTAGCCATCCTCAAGAGTCACCAACTCTTTATATCTCTTATGTTACCTCCCTTCTAAAAATAGGCTCTTAACATTACCTTATATCCTTACTCATAGTCCTCTATAACCACTTACTCCAGTCTACTTCAGGCTACTCACTCCTATAAAGGAATGCTCATGGAGAATAATTTTAAGGGATACCTTTTCAAGGGGCAAGTGAAATATAAACATGAGAGGTATTCTTACGTGAAGGTTGGAACAAAATGTTCAATCATCGTGGGGATGAACTTAAGGAGGTTGAGCTCCACAACGTGCTTCTACAAAGTAGAATCTCTCCCCTCTTTAACAATCCATTCTTTCCTCCCATTAGCATAATGGTCGACTACCCTGTCTTGGCGCACATGTTTTATACCAACCTGGTCGACGTTCTAGAGGCAAGGAATTGCATTATCAACTCCTCATTACTGTACAATACGACACCATCATTGTCGAAACCATCTCTGGTCTTCGTGGTACTGGCAATGAAGGAAGCTGATGAATCCATGATTCATTAACATTCTTTCTGTATTTTGTCTTAAAATCCTTATCAAATACATGTATATATTCATTAATTTCCATCTTTTAATAAAATCATATTCATGAATAAAAATGTACTTTTATGCATCAAAAGCATGTAAATAAATAAAAGAATAAAAATAAAGAATACAAAAAGAAGGCATATTGTAAATATGTATATATGTACAATATGATATATAATATAAATATAACTATAAGATATATTTACAACCTAATCCACGAGACCAAGTCTGCATGGATTGGTCGACAAACAAATAAGTAGGGGAAGATAAGGAAGAAAACAACAAAAAATAATTAATTATACAATGTATACACTCTTCACTATTTATCAAATAATTATAAAATCTCCATTGATATTTAATTAATTCATATGAACCCATTTTTCACCAAAATCCTTTCTTAGATATTTTTAAAAATGTATAGCAAAATATAAACATAAGATAAAAATTATATCTTATATATATACCAAGAAATCCAACTTATAAATAGTCAAATTCTCAATTTCCAAACATCATAACTTTCTCATGCGGACTCAATTTCACTCTACTAACCATTACGTTTCATAAAATAATATTCTCTATATAATGGAGGTGATTTCACTAAAATTGGAGTCCGTTTGAAAAAGTCAGTTTTGGGACCTAATCACAACTAGGTTTCTGGGCTATTTATTTTATCTAGAACATAATAATTATTATTTTAATTATTTTATATTTTTTTATTATTTTATGATCTTGTATTTTAACCATGATTTAATTCTGATTTTTCTTACATTATTTATTATTTTAAATAAATCAAAAACACTAATTTCTAGATAAAATAGAACTGTGTAACTAATATACATATTTATTAATATATCTAAATTAATTTATTAAAATACAAAAAATAAGATATACTCTATTTCTATTCTAATACTTAATAAAATATAAAAATGTCATATTACTTGCTAATTAATTAAATTAAAAATCTAAACTCTATTTATCAAGTAGTATTTATACCTATTTCTTAATTTTATATTTATATTTCATAAATTATTTATTATTTATAAAAACTAATTATTCCATAATTTAGATAAAATAATTATATATATTGTTTTTATACCTATTTAAAATTACATCATTTATTATTTAATATCTAATTATAATTGTATTTTCCCATCTAGTCAACCAGGTGCTGACACGTGTCGGCACCTAGTGCTTCTTCACCATCAAGAAGTTATTAGCTTCTGTTCTACCCGCCGATCTTCGCCCAATTTTAACCACTTCATCCCAACCTCTTCATCAAATCCTAACCCTCCATTCTAATCTCCTAACAACCTATATCCACGCCACCCTTTGGATCTAACCAAAACCCCTATCGATTCATCTATAATTCGACTCAAAGTTGGAATGATCCAACTAACTCTTCCTAATAGCCCGCAATTTGAGTATAGCTGGCCGATCAACCATCTTCCTTGCCTCGCTTCGCCTCTTCTCGGCCGTGACAGGACTGCTCTGCATGGAAGAGGCTTCGTCGGAGGAGAGTTCCTAGGTGGCCAACCACCTTGTATCGTGCTGTTGTGTGCCTTGTGCTCCAACAAAGGTTGGCCATTGAGCTATTACCTGAGGTAATACACCTCATTCCCAAATCTTCCTCCATTGTGTGCCCCTATTAGCCCATATAATCACCTGATTAGCTCGATTAAACATCCATTTAAGATATGAGATTTGAATCCCTACCACATTTGACTCGATTTTGATTAAACTCACTTCCATTTGCATGTGAAACATTATTCCATGGAACACTATCTTTGAACTACAAATTCTTAAATTTTGGTTGATTTCATATGGATCGAGCATCAAATCTTCTCAATTGTAGGTCTATACATACTACTGGAGCATCCACTTCATCATCTGGAGTTGCTTACAACTTCTTCGTCAATCAGCCTTATACACAGCAGGGAACTTAGGGTTTGAAACCCTAAGTACTTCCGGTCGTGTAAGCACATCATCTTCACTGTCCTCGAAGCCTATCCACCACAGGCAAGCTCAAGGGGTGAAGGAGTCACCCCTCTGGCTCTACAGGAGACTGAACTAAACAACTATTCGTCAGAGAATGATCAGAGAAGAAGCCATTGCTGCCACTTGCGACAAAAGAAGGAAGAACACCCGAAGAACAGAGGGCGCATAGTCTTGCAACATGTGGTGCCAAGCGACGACCATGATCGCGCCTTGCGATCGAATCTCAGATGTTAAACTCGAAACAGTGAACAAATTGCAAAAGACGCCCCTGCTACTTTTCAGTCTTCAACCGTGCCTCCAGTAGTTCGCTTAATTACATTTAGGTCCCCGCACGTGGACGTAAGTGTAAGGCTCCAGATTCTTTTCATGTAAATAGGTCCCTGATCAGGGACCTATTTGAAATAAGAGCCCTTTACATTTTTTTGAGTATTTCTTTCTTTATATTCTCATTAGACGTTGAACATTGGAGACCTTAGACATTGTTTTATTATTGTATTTTTTTACCTTTTCATTTCGAGTCGAATTACGGGGATTTCATCGCCTTTTCTCGAGATTTAATTCGTTGCCTTTCGACTCGCTTTGATTTGTTTCCGTGCTTTCTCGAACCCATTGTTCGAGCATCTTTTATCTACTATATAGTACTACATATCTACTATACTTTTCATCTACTATATTGTAGATAAATCTATTTTGAAAAAATATCACTATAAAAATTAAATAAAATTTGAGAAGATAAAAATAAAATAAAAACTTAAAAATTAAAAGCCAACAGAAAGAGTTTCCTTCGATTTCTTGTCTTTTTCAAGAATATACAAAATCACAAAAATATTTCTCTTTTTCTTCTCATGGTATCGCTATTCTGCCTCCTTGAGTTCGACCGAGGAACACTTACCTGGATAAATATTAAAGTGCGGATAAAATAGGAGAGATAACTATTCTTTTCATCTCTCTCTCTATATCGATTTTTGTTTGATTAGTTAGGGTTTTAATTCGGAAAGATTTTCTACATCGACACCGATATTTTATTGCTCCACAAAACCCTGGTTATTTGAAGCACCATTGATGATCTCTAACACAAAGTCACCTTAGATAAATTGAAGCTTACGATCATCCATCATGATGGTTACATCCAACAAAATGGCCATCAACTCCAAGGATCTTCGTCCAACCCCCCAAGTTCTCGCTCGTATTTTGGGATGGAACCTAGTCATCAAGATTGGAAGCTACCGTGATTGTCGACAATGATAGTAGTTCTAACAGGGGGAGTAGAAAGAAATTGTCAAACATTGTAACCATGACTCGAAAATGAATGCTTTCCTAATTGTCAAATATAATGAAAACTTAAGTTTGTACTTCGTCGTGTGTTAATTATATTATCTTGCATTGACTTCAGTATTATGTTTTTTATTTTTATATCATGTGTTTATATCATTTTATTATGATGTATCTAACAAAATATAATGGTGATGAAATTATTTTTAATATTAATTAATAACATGTACTACAATGATTGATATTATTAGAATTAAATCCAAATCTTAATTGTAAGGATGGGCGAGAAAGGAAGGAAGGTTGAACAAGAGAGGGTGGTACGTAGGCAACTCTGACTGGGAAATTTTTGTCAGATGTTCTGATTGGAAATTACGTTGAGACATGCCCTTTCAGGGAAATCACTCTTGAGTCGACCTTCTACATTGCGCGTTTGTCATGTTGGGCACCAATCTCAATGTGATTTTGATAGAAGACATTGTGATGTTGCTAGTGACTCCAACTTAGTATTATTGTCCTACCCCAACCATGATAGATTAGAAGAGGAGAACATATGGTATTCTACCTTCATTACTATGAGTTTTTCAGAATATTGTCCCTGATTTTGGTAACCATCGAACCCTAGGATAAACCCACAGCCAGTATGAAATGGCAATATGATGAGCGGGTAAAATTTGATGGGCCATCGAAAATGACGTGCTTTATCCTCATTTTTGTTTTTCGTCCATTTGCTCTAAAATTGTGATAAGAAAATTCCTTTGAAAATCAAAGGAAAGAAAGCAGCCGTGAGACCTACTATGCTCTATGGATTCAAATGTTGGCCTGTGAACCATAGACTTGTGCAAAGAATGGTAGTATAGCAGAAATGAAAATGCTAAGGTGGATGTGTGGACAAACACATAAAGATCGTATTCAGAATGATGCCATCAGAAGGAAAGTTGGTGTATCTCCGATCGAGGATAAGATGCGAGAAAATCACTTAAGGTGGTTTGGCCATTTGCAAAGGAGGCCAGCCGATGCATCGGTGAGGAGATATGAGTTTTGGAATGTTGACTTGGTTAAAATAGGGCGAGGAAGGCCCAAGAAGTGTTGGAATGAAACTATATGAAGAGATCTTAATTTTTTTGATCTTAGCCTAAGCCTGAGAATGACCCAAGAACAATCTGAATGGAGGTAAAAAATCCATGTAACCGACCCTACTTAATGTGAGAAATAGCTGTGGTGTTGTTGTTGATCCATTTGCTTTAAAAATTTTGCCTCGAAGTGTTCATAGAGGTCTCTGCGAAGGGTGATTAGAGGTGGCCCCCCCGGCGAAAAGTTTCGTCCTACTCTTGGTACTTAATGACAAAATCTACAATTATATATTTATAAGTTGTAGGCCTGGACAGCTTTACAGGAAACTCTCTGCCCCCACTTCGCCAAAGCCAAAGAGAAAAAGGCAGAGCTGACAGCAAAGAAATGGTGCGTGAACCTTTCCATTGTCCTAACAAGATGGGGAGACGCGATGTGTATATTTGGGAGGCTCCATGGTCCCCATCAAATCTCTGCCGCGGGAAGAAATAGTAGGCCTCTTCCTCATGTTCTGCCAAAGCAACCCATTGGTGGGAATCTCTCTCTCACACACACACACAAGAACCCACGTATGTGAATCCCATCTTCTTCGTTGGAAGTGGAAACCTAACCAGTTTACTGCTACCATTTCTGAATATGTCAAATGTATGTATGTTTTTGAACAAGGAAATAAACATATACGAACCACGACCTTGGAGATGTACAGAGAAATGGACGGTGAGCGACAGCGAGGGAAGAGGAAGGTGCTGTATAGCATTGAAAGGAGGGAGAGAGAACGGATTGCCTGCTCGTGCTATCTTTCAGGAGAGCCTTATAATAGAAGCTGCGCTATTACGCTCCTTTTAAAAGGGCAGAGTATTCAGGCTGCACATTCGAAAAGAGGAATCTTGCATCCAGGCCATTCAATTGCGATCAAACGATTGGTATTTCCTGTTGTCAATGGCGTGGACAGCTGCAAAGGATTCCACGCCTTTGACAGGAATAGGATTTGAACAAACTTAGATTATGTTTTAGGGGATCTAGATTAAATTCAACCCTATAAATTGGGTCTTTGAATGAACTTTCATGGTAACAGGACATCTGATTAAGTGTAACTCTAAAATGGTGGGTCACTACCTAAATAAACGGGGGGTTTTACACTTTTGCCCTTTTGAGTTTTTCCAATAACATCCATGACTCCTATTTTTTTTTTGCAATTGTATGTATGCCTCAATATTCTTACGAAGTTCACATTCCATTTTTATACTTTTTACCTTGTACTACACTTACAAGGGTAATACAATGAACTTTGTAAAAATATAGGGCCACAAGTGGAGTTGCAAATAAGTTTAAAACATAAGTATCATCGGAATAATTCGAAAGGATACAAAGTTTAAAGTCCTTTAATAAAATGCTGAGTGAGGACATTATGTTTAATATTGAAATCTCAAATAGAATCCTTAGACAATTCATTTATCAAACCATTCACTCACATTTTCCAAACCTAACTAAATGTACTCGTGGGCTCACTTTCAAATTATTCACAATAAAATTCTCTTGATTATGTTGGTAAATATATGGGTACAAGTAAATGATCACAAAATAAAAGAGGAAAGATAAAGAATAAAGTCCTGTCCAAAAAGAGGGAAATCTAAAGGACCAGTTGAATTGTATATTTTTAAGGCAAAGAGAAGCCATATTTCTTTGTCGTTGAGTTTAGGAACTAGTAGTCAGATAGGCACGAGATGATGTGGTTACCTAGGTCAATCTCTCCATTCACATTACACGGTATGTATAGTCAACTTCTTATATACTACATGAAGTGGACTCATCCACTAAAAGTTGGAGATGAGATAGATAAAATCTACTTTACACCATGTTGATATTTCCCTGACAATTTCCCAAGGTTTAGGGGTTGAACCTTCTCTTAAATTCATGGGACAACTTGATGTCCTCATTCAATATATACGGTGGAAAGAGAGTCCGGGACTAATCCCACGAAAATCCAATACACTCCAACATGTAACCTTATGGTTCTTCTCGAAATCTCTAGAAGCAAGATCTTGGATCATCAGTCAACTACGAGAAGATGACGACTACAAACTATCTGTGGATACCTGTAAGGAAGGCATACTTTAGGTTCATAAGTAAACTCCTAGCCTTTAATGTAGAAGAATATGAAATTTTGACCAGTAGTTGGTTTTGCTGGTGGTGAATTATATATCAGCAAATACTTCCACCATATTTGCTTTTGGCTCTATAGTCGAATCATATAAGATGTATAGGAATGAAGTAATGACATTATCTGACTCGGTTACCTGCTCGCTTTTTGACTGAATCGGACTAAACATGTTTGATAGGCACTTGTCCGAGCCTTTATTTGCTGAAATGGTGATGTAACTTCGAATATTTCTCTAAAAATTTGTTCATGGCTTCTACAAAAAGGATACCAATTTTTTCAAGTCATTCTCTCTACATGAGAGTATGTCTTAAATCTTAGTGTCAAGACTTGACACATCATCTATCAATGAAATCACAATTGTCTGTTGAACTGAATAACTCTACATTAACAACTGATGCAAGCTGGTTGGCAGCATCCTTGACCATACCAATTTGTACACTCTTACCTTGGACACTGTAACATATCTTCATACCTTCATAATTAAATAAAATTTTTTTGTTTGTGAGAAATGCCTATCATGAATGACTAGTGTAAATCGTAAATATATGGTGCAATCCATTTTCAATATAATTAAGTCCACTAGGAACTGCATACCCTAAGTCACGATAACATTCTTCAATACAAACCTTAGTCTCAGATGAATCTCCATTTAATCAAATTGATTCTTTCCTTTTGGCCTTAAATCTCTAGTTAAATGCATGTATATAACACTAATTTGCACACAATATCACTCAAGAATAGACACCTAAATACTATATAAAAATTGATATTTAATTCCAAAAAAAGAATAAAGGAAAGAAAAGAAAAAGAATGAAGTGTCAAAGCCACTGAATGATCCTAACCCCAAGACCTAGTCATCATGATGACTTGGTTGACAAGAAATAAAGTAGGGGGAGATAGGGCAGTCGAATGTACGGAAAACACTACACAAGCCCCTAATTTATTTGATAATAATAGGTTTTTGGGACCTATTTTATTTTCTTACTTTTTCACCTCAAATTAATAAACACTAAACATAAAACTAATACATAAAAATACAAAGAAAAATACAAATTAATTTCACTAAAAAAAATACAAGGTGCATCCGGGACACTTAGAATAAAAAGCCACAACCATAACTTCTCAGTCCTATATCTCCTCCATATACACTCAAACTTTACCAAACTCATCTTTATTATTCATAAAATTAAATTGTTTATTTAATTAAAGAAAGCTATAAAATATATAAACTATACCGATATAATTTATGGATATAATTATTTAAGTAAATAAACTAAATAAGAAAAATACAATAAAAATATGTAATGTATAGCTAAATAAGTTATAAATATATAAAATACATGTATATAATAATAAAATATATAAAGTAAAAATAAAAATACATTAAATATAACTAGATGAGGCTGGGGATCGTGCACCATGGTACATGTAATTTTACATCCACCGGTACCATAAACGCTCATTTTTTTGATTTTTTTGAAATAAAATCTTGTGTGATTTAGGTCAAGATATATCATGATGATGTCATTCAAAAATCAACTTATTTCAAGACTTGTAACTCATCCACCAAGAGAACGAAATTTTAACGGTCTCGGAATTGTTCATAATTAGCCCTCTAGATCGACATGTTAAGAATGTCTGTTTTACATTAAATTTAAAACACATATTCCATTAATAATTCTAAGTAAATCTCATTAGGTTTCATTTCAAAAAAATGAGCATTTGTGGTACCGGTGCATGTAAAGTTACATGCACCATGGTGCAAGGTCCCCAACCTCTTATTAGCCATGTGAACCCGAGGCGAACCATTTCTGTAATAAATTTTATTGTATCTTTGATATATCAATAAAAGTTATTGATGTATTTCACTCCTTGTTTGAGATTAAATGAATGAATGCACTATAATGTCCCTTAGCACAATTAGGGTTATGTACCATGACCAAATTAATGATCATATAGCTGTTGATTCAATGGTTGAATCCTAGAGGCTGGTGCTTGGATGATATCTAAAGAGTTAGATTGAGGACTCACCAACACTGTCAAATGATTATTAAGAGATGATTTCCATCATGAGAAGGAGATGGCAATCCTTCTCTAAAGGTTGATATTCAACCGACCTCTTAATGCAGATCAACTTCATAGGTATAGAGATTCGGAGTTGTCAGATAAGTTAGGTCAAAGAGTTGACTTAGCGAGATCGAGATAATCAAGACGTATGTCGTATACTGTCACGATATAGGCATGCATCATCTGACATGAGACAGATGTATTGCTATATATTTAAGTATGTACATTTATTAGACCATTAGGTTGATGATCTAATCAAGGTCTATACACCGGTGAGCTGGTGTGCATATAAGGGCATATGAGTAATACGATCTCTCAAAGGGTTCATACAGGTTCACTATTGAAAAGAAAGATATGAGCTCACTCATGAGGTATTAGGATCAATCAAATTCCATGCATGGTCGTCTTACTTTGGAAGCATGACAAGAATTTGTAGGTATGATATATGCTTTCGGAAAGCATATGATCGATACCAACTCTAGATGATCGACTGAGAAACTTAATGGTAAACCCTGAAGAAGATAGTCTGAAAATGATCTAAATCTTTGGGTTTATTCTAGGTCTTCCAGTATGCAGGATGTCCAGATATTAGGAATACCTGATGGTAATGTGATCATAAACGATTGTATAACCATGATGCTTCCATTACGACGGAGTGATGAAACATGCCTGGATTTAGTGACTCCTCTCAGTAGAGAAGTAATATGATCTTAGTCCAAGCTGTTGGACATTGATCTTAATATGATTCAGATGCAATGAGAGGATTAACATCTTTGAGAGGTCCTCGAGGCCTGGATTTGAGATATGATCTCAATATACAAGTTACTATACATGGAGCGTACCACCGCCATGTCTTTATCTCCAAAAATCCACAGAGAAAGCACGCTATTCTTGAAAGAGTTCACGAATAATTCTATTACTAAATTATATATCCGAGTATTGAGAAATTTATAATTAAATATGATTTACTTAACATGAATAATATGAATATATTCATAATATTTAGATGCATGAGAGTGATGATCCATGATAAATAAATATGATTTAAATATCATGGATATGAATAATATGGATAGAACTATCCATATTAATCATATATATTATAAATGTATTTTTATAATATATTAGAGAGAGCTATTTATAAATAGTATTTATAAATTAAATGTTGATGTGAATTGGATTCACATTGGACAATTAATTTAAAATACAAGTTACATTTTATTTTGGGTGTGTGAATTTGATTGACAATTTCCAATGGCATGATTGAAATTATCACAAAATAATTTGAAATTATTTTTTTGAACTAAAATGCAATAAAAGTCATTGCATATAATGAAGGATAAATGAGATATGAGATCTTGTATAATAGAAAGAAGGATAGAACCTTCCATATGGGGAGGGTGGACGGTCACCCTTGAATTAGGACTCAAGGTGGTTGTCCCCCAATTCGAAGGAGCTTTGCCTCCTACGTAGTCCTTCTTGGTGTATTGATTTGATTGAACTAATTTACATTTATGATTATTAAATATAAATTAAATTAAATTAAATTAAATTAATTGTTGCTGTAAATTTTTGCAACAAAATCATGGTCATTGAAATAAAATACAAATCAATCTCAACCATTGATTTTGTATTGTACATGGATTGTGATCCATGGACTTCCAAAATATTATAAAAGAAGAGGCAACCCTAGATCTTATTTTACATAACATAACTGCAAGCATCTCTTTCTCTTTCTCATTATACATGCCCCCTCTCTCAAGAGTGGTCGTCCACCTCTTGATCTAGATAGGATCGCCATCGTGTTGCCACTTCGACCACTCGTAAATCTTCATCTTCCTCAGTGCTCCTTGCATGTGAAGAAGACCTTGGATTTCTTGTGATGAAATCACAAGATCCATTGCTTTGATCCACATCCTAGATTAAGAGAAGTGCGCGACTCATCAATGTGCTCACAAGCGTTTCCTCCATCAGCTTTGACTTGAGACAGGCGGTCCCTTGATTTAGAAACTTTGATACAATCACGCTTCAAGAGGTATTCCTATATCTTATTTGCGGTCTTGATGAAATGATTTGAGAAGTGTTTCTTATCGCTTTAATTTTTTTTAAATCTCGTTACCTTAAGTGACTAGCATGACTAGTCGCTCCCAATCGCATATGATGCAATCTTCACTCTTCAGTGAGGTTTTTCCCATAAGCTTCAAGTGGTATAAGAGCCATGTTAAGGACTTGGATAATATCCAAAATCCTAGGTGAACAAGGTTTTTTATTTCGGATGCACATGACTCGTAATTTTGCATGAGATGCAAGTTTCGAATTGATTTTTTACTAAAATAAAAACCTACTGTTTGTGCTCTGTTTGAGAATTTTTTTGGTTATTAAAATGTATTTATGATTTCTAAATATGTCCCAAAAATAGTGTCCTATTATTGGTACCAAAAGTGCACAATTAAAATTCGAAGAGTTCTCGCTACGAAATTGTTTTTACATGTATTCACGAATCTTAAGAAAATGATTTTTGCTTATTATTTTTACGTCATGAAACATAAAACCCTTGAATTAAGTATATAATCGAACAGAAAATCGTTTGAATTTATTTCACGTGATTCCGACTCTATTTGCTCTAGATATTCCATATTTAGTAGAGACGGGTCTGATAATGATTACATCATCAAATATCTTTGCTTAATTTGTTTATAATTCAACAGAACTCATGGCCTTTATTAACTTTGATGCCTAATAATTATAATATAATTGATTAATCATAATTGATCAATGAATGTATGTTAATGAAAATTCTAGTTTATCCTACAATAGTTGTAGGATAACTTTTACATGCAAAACATGATTGCTTGATTTGCTTAAAAATTTTTGGATCTCAAAATTGTTTTAAGATGCCTAATATTTATGAGTGATTATTATATAGTATAATGCTAGTTATCAAAGTTGATTGATAGACTGCAAGTACATAGGCAATATTTTGTATTGTTCTTAATCGGAATGGTGAAGGAGTCTAATCTGGATAGCTGGCTTGGTTACTAATTAGTGTCTTGCATGTCAAGGAAATGCTCCATCCCAGCATAAGTAGAGTGTACTAGCCAGATCCATTTTTGAGGAATGAATAATATGAGCAAGTCAAGTCATACTCTAATTATTAAAATACAAAATAATACGTACTTATGAGGGTGTATACTATAAGTAATATCAAGCAAATCCTAAATATTTGTTGGGTGATAAAATTGGATTGATAATTAATTTAATATGATTAATTTAATTAGATCCAATTAAAATAAATGTTCTATTATGAATAGAGTTGCAATTCCATAGGAAGAAATAATTATGTGAATGTGATTCATAATAATTGATTAAAACTTGAATGTGATATGGAGGATCATATAAATGACACCCATGATCTCCCATCAAGGCGAAGGGTTACGCCATGATGGATTGTTAGTAGGAGACGTCTGTCTGAAGTGACAACTCCTGCATACAAGCACACATGGATCAGACTCTTTGCTTCTCGAAAGAGTAAGGTCATATGTGTAGTGACCCTAATATTGATTCCTCATATTATTGGACGATATTGGATTTTGCATAGCGAGTTCTAATCATGTTGACGATTGGTTCAATTAACATCATGTCAACATCAACTTTGGGGTGGTGGGCTCGAGTGTTAAAGATCGAATAGGGAAATGCAAGTTGGACTTGCAAGGCTGAATGATTCCAGCTTCTTTTTATCCGAGATACATTTTCTCATATTATTATGATGTAATAAAGGTAAAAAGAAGATCCTGGTTCTTGCTAGAGATATAGCGTTAAGTATATCTCTTGCTTTGAAAGTGATTGAGGGAATGAACTTTCAGAAATGAGAAGGCAAGATTAATTTTATTAAAAATACTTAATCAAAGAATTTAAATTTTGAATATATAACTATATATATGTTCTAATATAATGCATTCTTAACAATGAAATCCATGAACCCACTCAACAAGCTTCTGGAGGCCAACAAGTTGACTGTGCCAAACTACTCGGATTGGATCCGTAATTTGGATCTTCTTCTGTTTGTGGATATGTGATATCCAAGAACATGCACACAAACCTTCAAACACCAGAAGAAATAAAATACAATGAAAAATATGTTGAAGATCATACATTGGCCAGATGTTATATTCTGAGATCCCTCTCAAATGTACTTCAGAAGCATCGTGTGGAAATGGATACTTGCTAGGATATAATGTTGAATCTCAAAGAGATGTTCAGTGATGTAAACCACACTCAGTGTTATAATATTATGAAAGAGCTTATTCGATGTAAATGCAAGAAAGGACTTCCATTCATGAACATGTGATCAAAATATTTGGTTACTGATGAAAGTGGAAAACTAAGGGTCGTATTAATCCACAAGGTGGATCAATAGTCGATGAGGTGACCGCTCAATAATCCTCAAATCAATCAAAAATTAACCCACAATAAAATATATGCAACAAGTATCAAAAATGTGGAGTTAAAATTTATTATAACTCTACATGCAAGTGTGTATAGGTGTAAGCATGAGTAGAGGTCGAACACTGGGAGGCGAAAGGTTGTATGGTGAAAATGTTTGTACAATTATTCAATTCATTGTTCATTCATTATTGTGTTTGTGGGTTTTTAATTTTTTTATTATTTTTTTATATTTATTTTTTTATTTTTCAAATATATACTGTAGATATATATGTGAAGATATATATATAAGAGGAGAGAGAGAAGTAATATAATATATGGATATATAAATATATATATAGATATAAATGCTTAAAATATATAGGTATAATATTTTTTGTTTCTGATATTTTTCTATTTTTTTGTTATTTTTTTGGAATATTTCTAATTTTTATGTATTTTTAATTCCAAAAAATGTCCTCACTATGGACCAATTAGCTAGGCCGCACATAATTTGGGTTTAAAAAATATAAAATAATTCGCAAAATTACCCAAATTAATTTTAATACATTAATAATAATGCATAGATAATTATAAAAATGAAAAATATATTTTTGGGATTTTTAAGGGTTTTTCTATTTTTTTTGATTTTGGAGCTTTCTGATTTTTTTATTTTTCTTTTTCTTGTTTTTAGGGTTTTTCAATTTCTGGACTCAATATATATATATAAATATACTATATATAATTTTTTGTAATTTTTCAAAAGCATTTTATAATTTTTTTTGTATTTTCTGATTTAAACAGTACAAAAGGGGCTCCTTTTTCATTTTTAATAATTAGGTTAAATGCAAAAAATGCAGAATAAAATATAGGCGTGAAAGAACATTGCATGAAGCATCTATCCTAATTTTTCTGAATTTTTAGGAGTTACATAGGCATTTTTAATAAATAGAAGAAAGACACAAAAATTACACAGCCTGGCAGGGGCATTTTGCGAATAAAATAACTCTCAGGGGCATCAATGCAAAAATCACTATAGAAATAAACATTTATTTTTATTTTTGGAACTACTACACAATTTACAAAAACCGCCAGGGTGTACATGTAAATTTCACGCGCCTCACGTGGGACTGCACGTGAGGCGCGGAGGGACCAAAATGCAAATTATAAAACTACAGGGGTCCTTTAGCAAAAAACACAATTAATTTATAACTTAAAAACTTATTTACAGAATTAAAAATTAAATACAAAAAGTGCAGGGGTTGGTTTTGCAATTTACCCCCAAAGGCGCTGAATCCAACGGCTGCTGTACATGACTTAAACACGTGGCGCCTCCATGTGAACCGATGATGCTTCGACATCTGACGTCTGAGATCAGATCACTCACGTGATCCAACGACTAAGGCTCTGGGAGATCGGACGTCCGTGATTAAACCTGGGATCTTGATCTTCATCCAACGGCAGGGGGCTAGCGTGGAAGAACAGGGAAGAAGGCTCGTCGGGGCGAGCTTCTTCCGACGAGATCTCACGCTCCTGCCGATCTTTGTTGTTCCAAGGTATCCCAAAAGCTTCCTGGCAGGTTCCTCTGTTGTCTGGAGGTGTCGGATCGAGCCGAGGTATGCTGGAGCGTCACTGAGAGCTCGATGAAGAAACACTGCTCCAGGTACCTACGGCGACTCTGGATTTCGTCTCCTGGCGCTTCTTGGCGCACTAAGCTTGCACAGAAAGATCACATGGCTCGAGGGCTTCACCCTCGACCTGGCTTTGAAGCTGTTAGCATAAAAAAATGGATGAGGTGGCGAAGTTTCCGGCGAGCGGCGGAGTTGAAGCTTCGGTTCATGAATCCAGAAGGGATCCGGTTGGACAGAGGTGGCTGGGAGATGAAGAACTGGAAGGGAGTGGAATGGGGTGGTCGTAGTGGTCGGAAAACAGTCGGGGGTACGGTGGGGAAGTCGCCGGAGCAGAGCTCCGGCGAACTTCGATTTAACTAAATTACGCTATTCTAGTCATCTAAATGTAAAATAAAAGACAGTAGTGAAATGCGGGAATAAAAATCTACCTATGAAAATAAATGCGTAGCTCGAACTTGGCTGGAGGGCCAAGGAGCAGGACGACTGCCGGAGCGTCGCCATGGGCGCATCTCCTTCCTCCACGAGCCTCCACAACCTCCAGGGGACCTCCAGCTGTCACCTAGATGCACGCTTGGCTGAAGGCGTGGGCTCTAGGGCTCGGGAAATGGCCAAAAAACTCGGAAGAAGAAGATGGGGTTATTTATAAATAGGAGAGGGTGCCCTTATTGACTAGCTAATAGGTGGCGGTACAAGCTATGTACAAGCAAACAAAATGTGCGGCGAGGATCATGATGCTTCTGGGAGGAAATTCCGTGAAGAGATCGCTGTTAATGGAGCATCAGATCGAGCGGGAAACATGGAGGAAAACGGGGGACTGGACAGGTCTGACGGGAATTAGAGGCGCAGGGGGGAGTTGACGGAGGTCAACATTCCCTGGCCCCTGATTGGTCCACATCGACTAGAATTTGACTTATTTTTTAAACATAGTAAATGAATAAATTAGATTTTACTTATAAAATAAAAAATGTTTATTAATTTATGTAGTATTTATTTATGATTTTTATTTGTTTATTAATGTAATTCATTGTGAGTTTATTTCAATAATGTATTTATAAGTATATTTATATGTATTTATTTTTATTTTGTTTATTTTTATTTTATTATTTTATAATTTTATTTTATAAAATTATAACTTATTTTTATGAGTATAAATATATTTTTATTTGATTTTTATGAGTTTGTTTACATTTTTAAATAAATAGGTATATGTATATGTAGTTATACTTATAGGTATTTTACCTATATATATATTATATACTTCATTTATTTAATGTATTTTATTTGTTTTTGTTTTGAATTTGTATTTTTAATAAGTTATATGTAATAATTACATTATAAAAATATAGATGAATAAAGAATAAAATAATTATATCCCCTTTTATTTATGTACATACTTAACATAGGTACTTTGCCTATGTATTACATAAGCTTATTTTATTTTACAAATTCTTTTTGGTTTTCTTTTAATTTCAATATGCACATGTATTGTATACATTCTTTACAAATTTCTAAAAATATAATTTTATAGAAATAATGAATGAAGAATAAATTGAATATTTTATTCGGGTAGATTGTACAATGGGGGCCAAAAACCTAACTTTCACAGATGGACTCCAAAAATTATGAAACCACTTTTATTAAATAGTTCTTGAAAGGCTATATACAATTAAAGTGATTTTGGGTGATTTTGAGTTTTTATTTGCAAGATATGGGTCTGTGAAGTTGAGATTTTGGCTTTTTATTCTGTGTATAAAATGTACACTGTATATTATTTTTGTACAAACTAAATTTTGTAATTTTATTCACATTATTATCTACACTTTTCATGTACAAAGTTTCTCTATTTGATGAATAAATAAATATATACAAAATAGGTATCAAAATGCATAAATGAATGAATTAATAATTGAGGTATTTATTGTATAATTGGCCCTTATCTCCCCCTACTTTATTCCTTGTCGACCAATTCCCTGCTGGCCTTGGTCTCGGGGTTCGGGTCATAAAATATTTGCAATATTTTATTCCTTTTTCTTTTCTTCTCTTTATTCTATAATTTTGTCATTAAAAACCTTATTCTATGTACATTTAATATAGTAAATAATGAATGCTATTATGAATAAATTGATGCTATTTACATGCATTTGCTGGGGTTTTTAAGGCCAAAATGATAGAATAAAGGTGATGAAATGGAGATTCATCACCCCCCTATACTTGCCTTTGCTACTCCCTAGCAAATACTTATGTAATAATACAAAAAGAATAAATAAGAAGAAAAGAAAAAGCAAAAAAAAAGAATTCAAAAATAGATTGGATTGATCATGATGATTAAACTCATATGTTCAAAATTAAAGTTTGGAGTTCGGGTTAGACCTTGGTGTGACGATGTGTGTGGAACCTAATCGGGAACCAAATTTAAAACACAACAGCCTTCGTGAGTCTCAAAACTTGGTTCAAGTCACCTCAATAGCCAGATCAGAACTAGCCTACGTCATACGCAAACCCTTATGACTATAAAGCTGACTTGTACAATGTAAGTGATAGTGGCTCTCCCCAACTGAAATGACAAAGAGACTAGCTTCTCCAGACTGACAACCCAATGATTCCCCAATCCAGCCCTCTACCGTCGAGGAGCGGGGTATTCCCTTCTAAGTTCAAGTGGCGTCCAACTCAAGAGGAGGGGGAGGAAAAGATTGGACGGTAGCCAGTGTAGCCACCTATCATGGGATGCAAGACCAGTGTAGTCAAGTCATCTAGCTGCAGGCTCACATGGTATAACTTTGATGCCCAAGCTTGCTTATTTTCTATAGAACATATATACATACTCCGGCAGGCACTTTATTTTTTTATTTTACAAGCCTGTCCACTTTTTTGGAGTTTTTCTTTTCTTTTATTTTTTTTTCAACATACTATTTACAGCAGCATTTACATAAGGAGTTTTTTCCTCTTGAGCCAGAAGACTATCCCTCTTTTGAAGCTTTATTGCAACCCACACTCTATTGTCATTCGACTTCATTGAAACTGGACCAGGTTGGGGTGCACTTCCCTCCCTAGACGAGGACGAATGTTTCCACCCGTGTGCATCTCAGACTGGCAAATCCAACCCCCTCACCAATCCAACTGAGTTGAGCCAAGTGAAAGGTGCAAGTGTCCAAGTTAGGTCACGGCCGACAAGAGTCATGCGTGTGTCTCGAAAAGTTCTAGTTAGTCCACTGAGGTGACTTGAACCCAGCCCTGATTTCTCAAAGAATTAAGTCTGAATAGACCTGAAGTACCTTAAACCTAGTTCCCATAAGGTTCCAGTGCAGTTAGGTGCAGTAAGGTCCAACCAAGCTCCAATCTTCAACATTATTGGACTAGTTCAATTATCAAGCTCAATCAAAGAAGATGAATGCAATGCAAATGCTATTTACAAATATGCAACGAATAATGCAATTTTTTTCAAAGAATTTGAAAACAAAGAGAAGAATTTTACACAAAGAATTTTTGCAAATAAAATAATTTTGGCACTCAACGTATAAAATATGTACAACTATTTACACGGGCGTGCTGCTTTATTTTACAAGAATTAAGAATTTACAATTTAGTTTTTATTTATAGGTATATATGTACACTTATTAAAAAATTTTGTTAATTAATTATATATATTTATTCTTTTTATTTTTATTTATTATTATTTTTTATTAGATGTATCTATTCCTCAAACTTATTTTGACACAAAACTTTCAAACAATTTTTGAAAACTATAGTCCAAAATAATTTTTTACAAACATGTACACACATTTGAAAATCATTTTGCAAAGGTTTTTCAAAACAGTATATATAGATTTTCACAAATTTTTGCAACCATTTTTCAAACCGTTTGCAAACAATTTTTCAAACATTTTATTTCACACAAAGAAAATAAACTTTACAAACCAAAATTTTTTACAAAGGTTGAAAACATGTAACAAAACGTTTTCAAAATAGTTTTCAAAAGATTTTCACAAAGATTTTCAAACTATTTTTCAAACATTTTGCAAAAAATATTTTCACCTGATTTATTAATCAGTAAATACAAAAAGAATTTGAGGAATAATCACATCTTTTTATTAAGGGTTTTTAACGAATTTAAAGAATTATTAGCCATATTATTAAGAGAATGCGAAAGTACGAGTTATGGCTAAACTATATACATAGTATATACGACCCCCCTATACTTAGCTTGAGCTATGTCCTCATAGATCGAAAAAAGAGAAGGAGAAGACATAGCTCGTACTGAGTATAGACAAGTCTAAAGAATATACGAATAAGAAATGAACGAATGAGAAGTTGACCGTCCCTCCTATACTTAAGATCAAGTAATCCTCAGTATAGCAGACTGTACACAAATCAGGGAGGGTCAAGGGTGGGAATAAACAGATGAATAAATCAGGGGTGCACCCCCTATACTTAGGACAAAGTACGTCCTAAGTACAGAAAAACTTGACACAAAGGGGCGATACCTTTTATTAAGATAAAGAAATATGAAAAGGAAAAGAAGAAAAGAAGAAAAGAAGAGAAGATAGATATATACAGATAGATGAAAAGATCGCGGAGAATATACACATCACTCGCCCTATACTTAGGGTGAGCTATCCCTAAGTATAGGCAACAACAGGAGTGACAAGACTGAACAAGGAAGACCAACGCGATGTGTACCCCCCTATACTTAGGACAAGGTGCGTCCTAAGTGTAGACACAAAGATATGGCGATTGATCTGGGGCACACTAAAACATACCAGAGAAAGAAAAAGGCACACATATATACAAGTGGTGAAGAACTGGTGAAGTACAGGACGGTATCTGACAAGTGAATACCGTACTTGCGTCATCGTCTCCCTGTGAGAACGAGGATGCAGTCAGAAGGTGAAAAGACACCCTGATATACAGTCAGTTACCGGAGCAAAATAGATCGAAAGGATAGATATCGGGTCCGGTAGCATGAAGCAGTCAATCGGCTCATAAGGTCGGCATGATGGAACAGAGCCGATATAGTAAGACCGGGAGGAAGAAGGAACAGTACAGAGTCCTCCGGTCAATCAGAGTCTCAAAAAGATATGGAAGATAGAGAATAGGAGACACCATGGTATCCGATGATCGTGAGGTAGGAAAATCATAAGTACACACCGAATACCATAGGACATGGCTCAACCCTGCGAGGGTCGTCAAGGTGAGCAAGCTCAAAGGAGCTAGGGATCATACCAATCAGAAGACTTGGTCCAGTGATCCGCAGATCGGATACACAATCAGAGAGAGAGGACCAAGTACACTACTCAGAAGACTCGGCTTCATGCTCCAACAGACAGGAGACACCAGAAATGAAACCAAATACCTACAAAGTGATGTACCCTCCCGCAGATAACCCCCGGGGAGTAGTACATGCTAGGCAATGAATAATCAGACAGAAGCTCACCCTTGCGAGGGTCGTCAAGGTGAGCGGGCTCAAAGGAGCCTGATCCATCAGACGGATCATCAGGTACGGTCTCGGTAGATGACAGATTGGCTACCAGTAGAAGAGACCGTCAAATCAAGAAAGTGTGGTAGCGTCCCGCAGATAACCCTCGGGGAACGTGCTGCCAACTAGGTATG
This sequence comes from Ottelia alismoides, assembly GCA_037367405.1. NCBI lineage: Eukaryota > Viridiplantae > Streptophyta > Magnoliopsida > Alismatales > Hydrocharitaceae > Ottelia > Ottelia alismoides. The sequence continues at coordinate 456,471 of JAZKJV010005974.1, forward strand.
AAAATAGCAGATATCGGGAGCTCAACCTTGCGAGGACCGTCAAGGCGAGCAGACTCAAAGGAGTGTAATCAGATAGGTCCCATGATCCATAAATCGGATAGGCAACTCAAGATGGGACCAAAAATCATATATATCAGGCGACTCGATTCGTGCTCCGCAGATCAGAGATACAGTCAGCAGTGGGAACCGAGCGTAAAGAGAGTGTCGCAGTCTCCCGTAGATAGTCCTCGGAGAGTACTGCGATCTAGGTAAGGAATAGTCAGAATGTGTCTCTACCTTGCGAGGGTCGTCAAGGAGAGAGAACTGCTCGAAGGAGCCGGATCCATCAGACGGACCCACATAATGGTCTCAGTAGTCGACAAATCGGCTACCAGTAGGAGAGACCAGTCAGATCGGAAATATGTCATAGTCTCCTACAGATAACCCTCGAGGAGCTATGAACTAGGCAGTGAATAATTGTAATATCAAGGCTCGTCCTTGTGAGGACCGTCAAGGGGAGCGATCAGTCAGTTAGCCTCAGGTCGGGTGCACAATCACAGGGGGAGGCCAATCAAGCATATTATCTGACTCGGTTCCGGGTCCCATCACAATGGCGACCAAAGCAGTGGATCTACAGTCCTAGAAATTGTCACATTCTCCCGCAAATAGTCCTCGAGGAGTAATACGAGCTAGATCAATGTAGGTGAAGGGAATGCTGGCATAAAATCTCAGGTCCTCGAAATAGTGTGAATCCATCAATCCATAGGAGGGCATAAGATCATGTGAGGGAGCAAATAATCAGGTCAACCACAAAACATCCCTCAAGCTACTCCAATCAGCTAAGATGGCACGAAAGATAATCAGGAATCCTCAAAGTGCCATAGGTGGATCAAAGAGTCAGGAGATCAAGGAGGGTTTAATCAAGAAGATGAGAGATCATGCAGGATCCGCACACCTTTATCAGACAGTCCATATCAGAATAAGCAGTCAATCCTCAAAATCAAGATGGCTGGAACCTCAAGAAAGATAGATCAATCAATACTCATGAAATCATCACCAAATCATCGCATCATATCACATCCTCAATCCGGTGCGCGATATCTAAATCCTCAATAAAGAATCACACCTAATGATCATGCATCATCAAAAATCTTCAATACGCTCGTACGTATGTATCCAAAGTCAAATCCACCAAATCTCAACATCCTGAACATCATTTGCCCGTCTTACACAGATAATCAAGGTGATCATGGAATCCTCGATGTGGGCTATCGATGTGCACAACATTCACGGGTAAAGGGAGAGGTGATACGGGGGATACAAGGAAGATGGATAAGAGGGGTAACACAATCAAGTGGAGACGCTGATTGAGCTTGCGCGCCAATATCACGAGTGAAAGAAGAGTGATACAGAGGGAACGAGGAGGGCGAGCAAGATGATCGAGACATAGACAAAATTGGGTGTACCACACAGGGCGGGAACACCGTCAACATGGTGGTCCGAAGAGCAGGATCTCTTCGAACCTGAGAAGATGAGGATGATACGGAGAATACAAGAAAAGTAATGAAGAAGAAGGAAACAAAGGGCTTGGCGAAGAATGATTGAGCTCAAGCACCAATATCATGACTCGATGCAAAATGACGAGATATATCTATAAGAGAGATAGAGAGAGACTCAAAGATGAAAAATGCATGACTCATACGGACGGGACCGACTACTCTAGTAATGATTGAAAACACAACGAAATCCAAGTCACAATCAATACACAAGGCAACACCCCCGATTCTCCTATGCAACACAGTGAAGATCGTTAGGTGACGGTCAGTTATCTTTTCGATTTTAGAGTTAGGTGAGAATCACAAAAATTGTACAATCACTTAGGAGGCTTGATGGGATTTGGGCTCTTCTCCTTAGTGTGTACGTGAGCAATTAAAACACATACAATGAGGGGGTTGCTCTCCCCAAGACAAGGAAGTCCATTACGTTTTATTTTTAGGTCCAATAGAGTATAGCAGTCCCGATTTTATTTAAGTTATCACTTTTTTGGTTATTTTCAGTGCACGTGCCTATCGAGGTTCCAATTTCCATTAAGCATCCTAGGTTGGCAAAAACAGAGGGAGAAGATCGGAAAAGCCATGCAAGTCGGAAAACGATGATGCATGCCAAGTAAGAAGACTTACAGTGCCTCCCAGCTCTCTCCATGCGGGATGCATAACAGAATTTGAAACGTATGCTATATGCAAATGCGAACCGAAGAAATCGCCCTAGGTTCAGGAATTGCTATTATCGTGAAGCACCACAAGTCGCTCAGTCAGCTTTAGACTAAAAAGTCCGGTCTTGGCTCACCCCACCTCTGCTCAACACACTTGAGTTTAGGAGATAGCGCTTTGCGGGGCTCGCTGTGGCACAAGGGATAAGAGATGGCGAGGCAACTATTTAGAGTTTGATCTAGGTCCAAAGCGAACTATAGGTACATGCAAATATATATTAGGTTGTTTGGACCTAACTCTACGAGCAAGCAACCCCTAAGCTAAGGCTCATTCACACAAAATAATGAAAACAAAATAAAATAAAGAAAAGGAAAAGCGTCAAAACCGTTGAGGCCCCCAAGGGAACAATCCCTCGGGCACTGGACCTTAGGAGTCGGAGTCTACCTGTGAGAGTCCTGTATTAGTACAATTCAAGAGTCACTCTCTCACATAAATATACATATTAAAATAAAATGCATAAAATGTGTGGATTGTCTTCCAAAAATTCTCCTTCATATGTCCTTGATGCTCTCTCCTGTTGGCTGGCATAGAAAAGCCAACTCCGCCTTGCTTGGGTGCATAGGTCCTCCTAGAAGGTCCTCCTTTGCTTGGCGGTCCCTCGCATCAACGACAAAGAAAGAAGATGGGTCAGAGCAGTCAATCAAATAAATATATAATGGACATGAGCAAAGAATTAAATAAATGAATTAAAAACCACCTAAAATTCATACAAAATCCGTTGCCTCCCCAGCAACGGCGCCATTTGATGAAAGAGGAAAATTAAGGGTCGTATTAATCCACATGGCGGATCAATAGTCGATGCGGTGACTGCTCAATAATCCTCAAATCAATCAACAATTAACCCACAATAAAATATATGCAACAAGTATAAAAATGTGGAGTTAAAATTTATTATAACTCTACATGCAAGTGTGTATAGGTGTAAGCATGAGTAGAGGTCAAACACTGGGAGGCAAAAGGTTGTATGGTGAAAATGTTTGTACAATTATTCAATTCATTGTTCATTCCTTATTGTGTTTGTGGGTTTTTAATTTTTTATTATTTTTTTTATATTTATTTTTTTATTTTTCAATTATATAATGTAGATTTATATGTGAAGATATATATATATATATAAGAGGAGAGAGAGAAGTAATATAATATATGGATATATATATATAGATATAAATGCTTAAAATATATAGGTATAATATTTTTTTGTTTTTGATATTTTTCTATTTTTGTTATTTTTCTGGAATATTTCTAATTTTTATGTATTTTCAATTCCAAAAAATGTCCTCACTATGGACCAATTAGCTAGGCCGCACATAATTTGGGTTTGAAAAATATAAAATAATTCCCAAAATTACCCAAATTAATTTTAATACATTAATAATAATACATAGATAATTATAAAAATGAAAAATATATTTTTGGGATTTTTAAGGGTTTTTTTATTTTTTTTATTTTGGAGCTTTCTGATTTTTTTATTTTTCTTTTTCTTATTTTTAGGGTTTTTCAATTTCTGGACTCAATATATATAAATATACTATATATAATTTTTTGTAATTTTTCAAAAGCATTTTATAATTTTTTTGTATTTTCTGATTTAAACAGTACAAAAGGGGCTTCTTTTTCATTTTTAATAATTAGGTTAAATGCAAAAAATGCAAAATAAAATATAGGCGTGAAAGAACATTGCATGAAGCATCTATCCTAATTTTTCTGAATTTTTAGGAGCTACATAGGCATTTTTAATAAATAGAAGAAAGATACAAAAATTACACAGCCTGGCAGAGGCATTTTTGCGAATAAAATAACTCTCAAGGGTATCAGTGCAAAAATCGCTACAGAAATAAACATTTATTTTTATTTTTGGAACTACTACACAATTTACAAAAACCGCTAGGGTGTACATGTAAATTTCACGCGCCTCACGTGGGACTGCACGTGAGGCGCGGAGGGACCAAAATGCAAATTATAAAACTACATGGGTCCTTTAGCAAAAAACACAATTATTTATAACGTAAAAACTTATTTACAGGATTAAAAATTAAATACAAAAAGTGCGGGGGTTGGTTTTGCAATTTACACCCAAAGGCGCTGAATCCAACAGCTGTTGTACGTGACTTAAACACGTGGCGCCTCCACATGAGCCGATGACGCTTCGACATCTGACGTCTGAGATCAGATAACTCATGTGATCCAACGGCTAAGGCTCTGGGAGATCGGACGTCCATGATTAAACCTGGGATCTTGATCTTCATCCAACGGCAGGGGGCTAGCGTGGAAGAACAGGGAAGAAGGCTTGCCGGGGCGAGCTTCTTCCGATGAGATCTCACGCTCCTACCGGTCTTTGCTGTTCCAAGGTATCCCAAAAGCTTCCTGGCATGTTCCTCTGTCGTCTGGAGGTGTCGGATCGAGCCGAGGTACGCTGGAGCGTCTCTGAGAGCTCGATGAAGAAACACTACTCCAGGTACCTACGACGACTCTGGATTTCATCTCCTGGCACTTCTTGGCGCACTAAGCCTACACAGAAAGATCACATGGCTCGAGGGCTTCACCCTCGACCTGGCTTTGAAGCTGTTAGCATAAAAAAATGGACGAGGTGGCGAAGCTTCCGGCGAGCGGCGGAGTTGAAGCTTCGGTTCGCGAATCCAGAAGGGATCCGGTTGGACAGAGGTGGCCGGGAGATGAAGAACTGGAAGGGAGTGGAATGGGGTGGTCGTAGCGGTCGGAAAACAGTCGGGGGTACGGTGGGGAAGTCACCGGAGCAGAGCTCCGGCGAACTTCGATTTAACTAAATTACGCTATTCTAATCATCTAAATGCAAAATAAAAGACAGTAATGAAATGCGGGAATAAAATTCTACCTATGAAAATAAATGCGCAGCTCGAACTTGGCTGGAGGGCCAAGGAGCAGGACGACTGCCGGAGCGCCGCCATGGGCGCATCTCCTTCCTCCGCGAGCCTCCACAACCTCCAGGGGACCTCCAGATGTCACCTGGATGCACGCTTGGCCGAAGGCGTGGGCTCTAGGGCTCGGGAAATGGCCAAAAAACTAGGAAGAAGAAGATGGGGTTATTTATAAACAGGAGGGGGCGCCCTTATTGACCAGCTAATAGGTGGCGGTACAAGCTATGTACATGCAAACAAAATGTGCGGCCAGGATCATGATGCTTCTGGGAGGAAATTCCGTGAAGAGATCGCTGTCAATGGAGCATCAGATCGAGCGGGAAAAATGGAGGAAAACGGGAGACTGGACAGGTCTGACGGGAGTTAGAGGCGCAGGGGGGAGTTGACCGGAGGTCAACATTCCCTGGCCCCTGATTGGTCCACATCGACCAGAATTTGACTTATTTTTCAAACATAGTAAATGAATGAATTAGATTTTTCTTATAAAATAAAAAATGTTTATTAATTTATGTAGTATTTATTTATGGTTTTTATTTATTTTTTAATGTATGTCATTGTGAGTTTATTTCAATAATGTATTTATAAGTATATTTATATGTATTTATTTTTATTTTGTTTATTTTTATTTTATTATTTTATTATTTTATTTTATAAAATTATAACTTATTTTTATGAGTATAAATATATTTTTATTTGATTTTTATGAGTTTATTTACATTTTTAAATAAATATGTATATGTATATGTAGTTATACTTATAGGTATTTTACCTAAATATATTATACATACTTCATTTATTTTTTGTATTTTATTTGTTTTTATTTTGAATTTGTATTTTTAATAAGTTATATGTAATAATTACATTATAAAAATATAGATGAATAAAGAATAAAATAATTATATCCCCTTTTATTTATGTACATACTCAACATAGGTACTTTGCCTATGTATTACATAAGCTTATTTTATTTTACAAATTCTTTTTGGTTTTCTTTTAATTTCAATATGTACATGTATTGTATACATTCTTTACAAATTTCTAAAAATATAAATTTATAGAAATAATGAATGAAGAATAAATTGAATATTTTATTCGGGTAGATTGTACAATGGGGGCCAAAAACCTAACTTTCACAGATGGACTCCAAAAATTATGAAACCACTTTTATTAAATAGTTCTTGAAAAGCTATATACAATTAAAGGTGATTTTGTGTGATTTTGAGTTTTATTTTGCAAGATATGGGTCTGTGAAGTTGAGATTTTGGCTTTTTATTCTGTGTATAAAATGTACACTGTATATTATTTTTGTACAAACTAAATTTTGTAATTTTATTCACATTATTATCTACATTTTTCATGTACAAAGTTTCTATATTTGATGAAAAAATAAATATATACAAAATAGGTATCGAAATGCATAAATAAATGAATTAATAACTGAGGTATTTATTGTATAATTGGCCCTTATCTCCCCCTACTTTATTCCTTGTCGACCAATTCCCTGCTGACCTTGGTCTCGGGGTTCGGGTCATAAAATATTTGCAATATTTTATTCCTTTTTCTTTTCTTCTCTTTATTCTATAATTTTGTCATTAAAAACCTTATTCTATGTACATTTAATACAATAAATAATGAATGCTATTATGAACAAATTGATGCTATTTACATGCATTTGCTGGGGTTTTTAAGGCCAAAATGATAGAATAAAGGTGATGAAATGGAGATTCATCAGTTACCTATCAGAATTGGAAACTCTCGGGGCTGAGATAGATGCAGACATGTAGTTGGGCTTCATTTTATCATCTCTTCCCAAGTGTTTCAATAACTATGTGGTAATGTACCACATGAACAAGTAAATTGACTAATGTAGAGTTAATGGATTCATTAAAGTCTACAGAAGACGTGATGAAAGATGGAGAATCCCATTGGCAATGCAATGGTTTCACAGGTCAAGGGGAAGCGCAATTAGAAGAAAGGGTCTCAGAAGGGTACAATCTAGAAGAAAAAGAAGAAGGGTCAAGCTATTGGCTCACCTTTTAATGCTTCCACACTGATAGCATCGAAGAAGACTGATGTTTTTCATCACTATAAGAAGCAAGGCACTGGAAGCGTAATTACTTAAAGTACCTTAAATATGCATAGAAAGGTAAAACCTCAACATGTATAAAATCTACTTTCATCATTGAAACCAATTTTTTCGTAGGACGAGAAGGTAGTTTGATCATTGATTCTGGTGCTTCTGTTCATGTATGCAACTTTTTGCATCTATTTTAGGAAATTAGGAATATTAATGATGGGGTGATAGTCATCTAGATGGGATCTGATGCAACTATTCCATTAGTCAACGCCAGGACCTGCAGACTATCATTATCTAGTGGGAGAGTCCTAGTACTTGAAGAGTATCTTTATGTTTCAGATGTTTAAAGGAACCTTATATATGTATCTAAGTTAGTTAGAAATGGATATTCATTTCTATTCTATAATAAACTTGTCATAAATCATTATGATAAATATATTACAGATAGTGTTCTAACTTCTGGTGGACTCTACAAATTGTGCATTGATGAATCTATCATGAATGTTACTACCACTAATAAAAACCTTAAAAGAACCAAAGATGATGTAAATCATTCTAACATGATTTGGCATCTAAGGCTTGGTCATTTACCTGTTGATAGGATCAATTTATTGATAAAGCATGGACCCTTAGACTTTCTACAGGTCCAAACTTTGCCTACATGTGAACATTGTATTCGAGGTAAAATGAAGCCTTTTCGTAACAAGGTTACACGATGCGAGGGTATTCTTGACCTAATACATACTTATGTGTGTGGTCCCTTCAGCACCGTGACATGACATGGATATCGATATTACTTGACGTTAATTGATGACCATTTAAGATGCAAGTTTATCTTCCTACTATGTCATAAATACGAAATCTTCGAAAAGTTCAAAGAGTTCAGAGCTTTGGTTAAGAACCAAACCGATAGTAAGATTAAATGGATTCGATCTTTCCAAGTTGGCGAGTACCTCTCATATGAATTTAAGGAATGCCTCAAAGAGAAAGTAATTGTCTCCCATCTCACACATTCTAAAACTCCCCAACTTAATGGTGTTGCTGAAAGAGGCAACAAGACCATCATGTACATGATCCGTTCAATGATGAGTAAAGCATGTTTTCCTCTTATTTTATGGGGATATGAAGTAGAGATTGCAATGCATATATTAAACAATATTCCTAGAAAATCTGTACCTTAAAGTCCTCATGAACTTTGGTATGGCACCAAACCCAGTGTTAGACACTTGAGGATTTGGGGTTGCTTGGTCCATGCAAAGAACATAGACGTAAGTAATCCAGAATCTCGCACTTAAGAGTGCTACTTCATTGGATATGTAAAGGATGATATTGGATGCTGATTTTATGACCCTGAGACTTAGAAGGTTTTCATCTCTAGAGATGTAAAATTTCTGGTGGATGAGTTCCTTAAGAGTCAAGACAAAAATAAAGTAAAGTAACTCATTGAATCCCTTGAGGATACTGAGCTTCCTGAACCCGAAAATGAAGATGTAACCCCCATACCTGTTCGAAGAAGTTCAAGGGTGGTTGCACAATCTGAAAGGTGCATATTCCATGTGTCGAGTGAAACTAACAATGATCCGGCTTCATTTGATGAAACACTCGCGGATCATGACATGGATAGATGGATGCTAGAAATGAAGTATGAAATAGACTTAATGCACTATAACCGTGTATGGACCCTAGAGGATCCATCTAGAGGGGTAAAACCCATTGGGTGTAAATGGATCTTCAAGAGAAAGAGGGGACCCGATGGGAAGGTAGAGTCCTTCAAAGCACAGCTTGTAGCAAGGGCTACACACAGAGAGAATGCATGGACTATGATGAGACATTCTCTCCTATGTCTATTCTTAAATCCATCTGGGTACTTCTAGTTATAGCTACATATCTTGACTATGACATCTGGTAGATGGACGTCATGACGACTTTCCTCAATGGATACCTCGAGGAGGATATCTATATGGATTAGCCCTAGGGCTTCATAATCGAGGACAATAAAGTATGCAAGCTGAAGAAATCCATCTATGGGCTCAAACAAGCTTCTCGTAGCTGGAACATCAGAATTGATGAAAGCATAAAGAGTTATGATTTTGTTCATAATCCCGATGAACCATGTGTGTACAAGAAGCCTTGTGGAAGTGCCATTGTGTTCATTGTGCTTTACATAGATGACATCCTTATCATTGGGAATGGTACAAGGATGATGACCAGTGTTAAGATTTTGTTGGCTCATACATTTGAGATGAAATATCTTGGAGAAGCCTCTTATATTTTGGGTATGAAGCTGTTCAAAAATAGAAAAAATAGTATTTTGGGATTGTCACTGTTGAATCTCCATTTCATCACCTTTATTCTATCATTTTGTCCTTAAAAACCCCATCAAATGGATAAAAATAACATCAATAGCATTCATTATTCAATGTATTCTTTGTACATAAAATAAGGTTTTAAATGCCAAAATTATAGAATAAAGAGAAGAAAAGAAAAAGGAATAAAATATTGCAAATATTTTATTATCCAAACCCCGAGACCAAGGCCAGCATGGAATTGGTCGATAAGGAATAAAGTAGGGGGAGGTAAGGGCCAATTATACAATAAATACCTCATTTATTTAAATTATTTATTGATGCATTTTGACACCTATTTTGTGTATAATTATTCATTCATCAAATAAAGAAACTTTGTACATGAAAGTTGTAGATAATAACGTAAATAAAAATACAAAATTGAGTTTGTGTAAAAATAATACTCAGTATACATTTTATACCCAGAATAAAAAGCCAAAATCTCAACTTCACAGACCCATATCTTGCAAATAAAATCTCAAAATCACCTTTAATTGTATATAACTTGAACTATTTTATAAAATTGGTTTCATAATTTTTGGAGTTCATCTGTGAAAGTTAGGTTTTTGGCCCCCATTGTACAATCTACCCGAATAAAATATTCAATTTATTCTTCATTCATTATTTCTAGAAATTTATATTTTTAGAATTTTGTAAATCATGTGTACAATACATGTACATATGAAAAGAAAACCAAAAAGAATCTGTAAAATAAAATAAGTCTATGAAATACATAGGAAAAATACTTATGCTATCTATATGTACATAAATAAAAAGGAAAACATTCTTTAATAATTTTATTCTTAGAATATTGTAAATATTACATATAATTTATTAAAAATACAAATCCAAAATAAAAACCAAGAACATACATTTAATAAATAAAGTATATATAATATATAGGTAAAATACCTATAAGTATACCTACATAAACATATACCTATTTATTTAAAAATGTAAATAAATTCATAAAAATTCTATAAAAATATATTTGTACTCAAAAAAATAAGTTATAATTTTAAAAAATAAAATTATAAAATAATAAAATAAAAATAAACAAAATAAAAATAAATACATATAAATATACTTATAAATACATTATTAAAATAAACCCATAATAAAATATATTAAAAAATAAATAAAAATCATAAATAAATACTACATTAATTAATAAACAATTTTCATTTTATAAGCAAAATCTAATTAAATCATTTATTATGTCTAAAAAATAAGTCAAATTCTGGTCGATGTGGACCAATCAGAGGATAGGGAATGTTGACCTCCGGTCAACTCCCCCCTGCGCCTCTAACTCCCGTCAGACCTGTCTAGTCCCCCTTTTTCCTCCATTTTTCCCACTCGATCTATCGCTCCATTGACAACGATCCCTTCGCGGGATTTTCTCCGAGAAGCATCATGATCCTCGCCAACCATCTGGATTTCTTATACAGTCATCAGATTCTTCGAGATTCGTTGGTCAATAAGGGCGCCCCCTCCTGTTTATAAATAACCCCATCTCCCTCCTCCGAGCTTTTTGGCCATTTCCCGAGCCCTAGAGCCCACGCCTTCGGCCAAGCGTGCATCTAGGTGACAGCTGGAGGTCCCCTGAAGGTTGTGGAGGCTCGCGGAGGAAGGAGATGCTCCCACGGCAGTGCTCCGGCAGTCGTCCTGCTCCTTGGCCCTCCAGCCAAGTTCGAGCTGCACAATTTACTTTTCTTAGGTAGATTTTATTCCTGCATTTCATTTCTGCATTTTAATTAGTGTTTAGTTGTTAGAATTAGCGTAATTTAGTTAAATCGAAGTTCGTCGGAGCTCAGCTCTGGCGAACTTGCCACCGTGTCCTCGACTATTTCCCGACACCATTTCACCGTCATTCTGTTCCCCACCGCCTTCTCCACCTCCAGACCACTCAAACCCAACCAGATCCTCCCTGGATCTGCGAATCGATGCTCGTCTCCTCCGCTTCACCGGAGCCACCCTCATCCATTCCTGTGCTAACAGCTTCAGTTTTTGGCCGAGGAGCATCGCCTCGAGCCGAGCTTTCTTCCTGAGCAGGTTAGTGATGAAACCCGAGTTCGTCATCATAATTTCTCATTATTAACCCCCTTTCTTAAGTTGAGTGTCAATAAAACCCAATTACTATCCTGTAATTAACAGAGTCTTAAATAAATTAAAAATCACAAAAAAATGGCAAAATAAAAATTCGTGGTATTTTTAGACTTAAAAATACCATCAAAAATATTTCGGGCCTTTGTTTGATTTCATCTCCAGTTTTGGTCAACATGAAACTTGTAGATCTCATCAATATCTACAACTTTCATGTTTTGAGTTTTCTCAAATTCGGCCTCTTTAATCCCCAAAAATAAAAAATACCCTTGAATAAATCTGATTGGGCCACGTGGCCCGTTCTGGGTGCACCACGTGGCCCCGCCATCCTTGTCTTTTCCGCCTGCATTCTGGGCCGTTGGATTTCATCTTGAATCCAATGGCCAATCTGCCTCCACGCAGGCCTGGGTCCCTAAATCGTCTGCTCATCCCTGGCCTTAATCTTCGCCGCTCGTTGCTGCCGCTCTTCCCTCACGCCACGTGGCGGTGTGTACACCGCTGGATCGCACCTCTAATCTTCCATCTCCACCACTTCTTCCTATCGCACGTGTCGGCCGTCTGATCAAAGTCTAGAGAGCATCCACACCGTATGCTAATGCGCGTCCCTCAGCTTGGCACGTGGTGTACTCCGCAGCCCTTCGTTCACATCGCCCAGATCCCATCAGAACCGCTCCCTTGCGCCATGCTCCCAACCGTTGGATCTCCAGATCCAACGGTCAGATGACCATCGTCAACCTCCCGACTCCCAACTCTCACATGTTCTCCATCTCGCTCCCCACTCGCCCCCTTTCTTTTTCCTCCTCCACTCCAGCCATCATCTCAACTCGTTAACCGCCGCACCATGTTCCCCCATCTTCCGTCGTCTTCGCCAGCGACTAAGTAACTCACTACATCCTCTCGGTCACTCCATATCGCCCTCTAAACCCACGCTTCCCACCTTCCTAACCACCGAACTCTTCCTTCAAATGCACCGCCACCTCCCACTTTTGCCCTCGTCCACCTGTATGCGGGGCACGGCCTAGCCCTCCTCATCCTCCCTGTGACAGGGGGAGGAGAGAGGATAGAGCGACGACGACCGGAGCCCCCGGTGAAGACCCTCCGCCATCCAAGGTGGAGCTGCGGTGCTCCTTGCCCGCTTGAGCTGCTCCGAGTTGCTGCCGGAGTCCAGCGAAGACCCGAGGATCCTATGGAACCCCAAGCCCAAGCTCCCACTCCATCTCCGACCAGGTAAACCTCCTTCCTCCTTTCTTGTATTTTTCTTGAATTTTGCTTAATTTTGTAGGTCTCTCCGGCCATCTTCACCTGCCATTAACCCACTTTAGAGCTTCGCCAACACCTCCCCTTCTCCGCGACACTCTCCGATCACCGTTCCGTTTCTCCGCGACCTCTTTCACCTTCCGATCCACCTCCTCCGCCATTCACGGCGGAGGAGCTCCAAGCTCCCGCTTCCTCCACCCACCTGAGCTCTCACTTCATCCACGCACGCACTCCACCTTGTTTCGGATAGGTTTATACCCATGCAGGTGCTCAACTCCGCAATGATCGGAATCTTCATCGGAAGGATTTCGAGCGGCTCTGCCTTTGACTTTCAGACACGCAGTCACCTCCATGATGCTTGGAAGAATCCCTTGAAGCTCCAGCTACATCGCAAACCCTTCAAGGAGTCCTGGGGATCTGCATCGAGCGACTTCAAAGGCGGCGTAGTTTGGTGGACTTCGCCGGAGTTCAATTCCCGCCGCCAGCCGATGCTCGAGGACGAAGCGCAGTTGCCGTTGGATGGTCCTCTTTCAGCGACCATCCAACGGCCATGACGAGGCCACGCCATCAATGTCAACAGCTGTTGGATCTTTTCAATCCGACGGACTCAACGCAGCCACGTCGACACATAATCCATGGAGCAGACACTGTTGGATCTTCATCATCCAACGACTCAGAGAGACCACACCATCAGCATCAGCTTCCGTTGGATCTTCTAGACCCAACGGCCTACATTCCGCCACGTGGCAACATCCGAGCTTCTCTGAACCTCAGTGCCCAAGCCACGAGGGTTGGAGGTCCCGAACCACATCCGAGCCTGCAGCGAGTCCAAGCCAACGCCCGAGCCAGCCGAAGCAACCCCCGAGCCTCTGCCGACCCCGAGCCTCCTCCCGAGCTTGGATAGCACGTGCGTTGCACGTGTTTATCTAGGCAATTTGCAGAGACGCCCTCCAAACTTCTCCATTTTGCGTTCAGTTCCAGTTATCACCTGCCGTCCACGTGCACTGTGGTTATTTTGCGACCACACCCCTACAAGATTCCATATTTGCAAAAAGGCCCCTGTGCTTGTGGGCAATTTACAGGGAAGGTCCAGCTCTTTTATTTATTTACATTTTAGTCCCTTCCAGGGACTTGTCTGCAATTTTTATTTCATGTTTTCTTTCAATTATGCCCTTGTCTTTGATCTTGCATATCTTGAGCGTCATATCTCCGATTGAGGTGATTTCAGTTTCGTTTTAGAGCTGGTTTGATGGTCTTTCTAATGGCATGCTTAAATGTTGTTTTGGACACAATGAATTTTGATGTATTATTTTATAGCCATGTGTCACTTATTTTATGCCTTGTTCAAATCAAGTTGATCATCTCAATAAAATCTGAAATTGATTCTTTGTGTAGTTTGCTCATTACTTTGATGGAGGGCATATTTTCATCGCATATCATTGCATTTTACTTGCATATTAAAAATTAAAAAAAATGCATGTTTATTTTTAATGCATTGTTGTGTTGTCTTCTCGCATGATTTGACCTATGTGCCTTTAACTCAACACTTAGTTAAATAAATAGAAATCCGATTAATACAAGAGAGGCTTGTGTCCCTGAGTTCGACCTTGGTATTTTACCAAGTATAATAAAATCATGACCATCGCATTTTGATCGATTATATACATATTTAAATGGGGTGGTTTTTGATGAGCCCATTTTGGCCTGACTGCTACGACAATTCCGAGTGCTAATTTCGCTCTCTTAAAGGGCCGATTTTGCGGATCATCAAATGGCACCGTTGCTGGGGATCGAACCCGGGTCACCCACGTGACAGGCGGGAATACTTACCACTATACTACAACGACAAGCGCAAAATTAATTCGCCCCGCACCCTCAGTTAATCTACCCTTTTGATAGAGTCCTACAGATTTTCGCTTCATCAAATGGCGCCGTTGTCGGGGAGGCAAACAGCTTAGGATCACTTTCGAAAATTAGATTTAGGGTTTCCAGTCACTCGGGTAGTCTGATCCCCGAACCACCTTGTAATTATTCCATTTTTTTCTCTTCAATTATTTTTTTTAATTTTTTATCTCTCTGACATTTTTATATCTTTTTGTGCGAGGTCTCGGTGGACTTGGAGCGGCTATCTTGAAGTCGACGCATCTCGAAGTGCATCGGAGGCCGACTATTCTTGGATAAAGTCGGTTGTTGAGACGTCAGAAGGATTTTTCATTTATTAACTTGTAAAAAAGTCTGCATTTACAGCGGTTCCCGTTTGGGTTCTCGCGAGTGTAAACATAGTGGAACCGTGTCCCTGTCTGCTGTGTGGTTTGAATTTTAGACTAAGCTTGCACTAGCGGCTCCTTGAGCCACTTTAGGATTTGCTTGTGCTCGTAATTATTTAGGACCACACATTGCACGTAAAAGACGCACTTAGACCGCAGATCTAGTCAAATCAAATTCGTTCTTCACTCGCTAATAGAACTGCCTGTCTAGGAGCGGCTTTTCTCGTTTGCATTTGCATATAGTGTAAAAGATCTCAATTCTATTCTGCATCCTGCATAAAAGCGAAGGGATCACTGTAAGTATTCTCTACTCAGCATACGCATCATTGTTTTTAACTTGCATCGGCTTTTCTCGATATCCCCCTCTGATTTTCACATTTAAATTAAAAAGGAAATTGGGACTGGACGATAGGCGTGCTGTGTGGTTGACTAACAAAGTGATAACTTAACTTAAAACTGGGACTGCTAAACATTATTGACCAAAAAAATCAATAAAATTGGAAAATTGTTTGCGGGAGATTAATCCCCGGCCTTGTTTTCAGGCTGAGTGAGGGTACTTGAGTGTGTGTGAACACCTTAAGGCAGAGCCCAAATCCCCGCCTTCCATATCACGCTCCAACTGATCCTAGCAAATATCACAAGTTGAATAATTTCAGATTCACTGACTAGTACCAAGTAGCCTCCGCCTGTCTCAGGTAGATAGGGGCGAAATTGCGGTACTTTGCAACAAGCTGCCAGTAACCCCCCCGGGGTGAAGTTCCGGCCTTGCAGCCTCCGCCTGCTTGCAGGTAAATAGGGGTGTGGTCTTTGAATCCATCGACTTGGGATAGGAGCGAAGAAAGGAAGGACCAGCGATATCTTAGGTGATAGGTTAAACAGGGAAGACGCATCCGGCTCTGAGCTGACTTCCCTATAGGCCGCGTAATCCTTTCTATCTTGCTTGAAAATCACACTTAAAATATACAAGATTAATTGGACTCGGTTTCGGGTCCTTCATCGTGTTGAGTGTGAACTCGAGGTTTGCTCTTGCATTTGTCTTTGAGTCTGTCTGTGTGTGTTATCCTGTGTAATTGCACATTTTCTACCTCCATCTGCTTACAATTATCCTTTCCTCTTCAAAGATGTCGGGATATTGGTTCCCATACACTGTGACCTCTGGTCAATCCTCCTCGACCATATACCGTTCATCTTCACCTTCTCATTCTTTCATGTATCCTCCGCCATCCACGGGAGATCCTTACCCGTGGTCAGCTCCACCTCAACCTGATTATGAAGTCAGAACTTCGATTGACTTCTCCATTTCTTCGCATTTCTCACCTACTCCATATTCTAACACTCTGGATCCACTTCCATCTTGGGCTGACTGTACTTATTCTCGAGAGCTTGCAGGAATAAAAGAATCGAACGAAGAGCAAGCCACTGTTGAGACAGATGATTGGCAAAACTATATGCCCCGACATACTTCATTCTCACATCAATTAGGGACCATACAACAATTTGCATATACACATCCCGACTTGACCTTAGGGCATAACTTAGTCAATCGAACAAACCGAATAGAGAGGCCTGAACATCATGATTTCCCAGACTTGATTGACTTTAGTGATCAAGCTTCCATTAACCAGCCTTCATTCAGAGAGCCTATACACTCACAAGATTGGACTCATGAGCTAGACTTATCAGTCTCTGTTTCATCATATGAGGCTCCGATCAATATTTGCCATCTAGATGGTCCATACTCGTCCCAGCATTACATGCCTGAGTCTAGGTATGTTGAGTATGAGACCCCAATATCTCAGCAGTATCCTCCACTTGAGCAGAACTCTCCCATGAATTGTCGTGGGAATTTTGTGGAGGATGACATTTCCAGACTTATTGAGAAAAATGAATCATTTGGTAACAAGTTGAGAGATGTCATGGAAATATTGCACTCAAATTCTGCCAGCTTGGGAATGAAAGTGGAAAAGGATGTAAGTAGATCTGATGTTGAAAACCAAGCAAGCATTAGGGAACCCCCATCTCTTGAGTTGTCTTCTCGCATGATTTGACCTATGTGCCTTTAACTCAACACTTAGTTAAATAAATAGAAATCCGATTAATACGAGAGAGGCTCGTGTCCCTGAGTTCGACCTTGGTATCTTACCAAGTAAAATAAAATCATGACCATCGTATTTTGATCGATTATATACATATTTAAATGAGGTGGTTTTTGATGAGCCCATTTTGGCCCGACTGCTACGACAATTCCGAGTGCTAATTTCTCTCTCTTAAAGGGACGATTTTGTGGATCATCAAATGGCGCCGTTGCCGGGGGCACGGCTCATTTCTTGTATTTTTGGATTTTTGTTTATTTTCGTGTTCCATTTATAGGTCAATTGGTTCATCCATTTTGCATTCAAAAATTTTCTTTCTTATTTTGATCTCCAACCATTGTTTTTGTGGCAGGGCCCTTGATGGATCAAGGAGGCGAGGAGCAGGACGCTTCCCGCTGCGAGGGGCCGCAAAACATACATGGAGCAAATAGGGAAGACAAAAAATGTGTCACATTTAATTTTTGCTTGTAATAATTCGTCTTTTACAGCGGTCTTCCATCGAAGACTCGTGATTGTAATCGAATGATCGTGGTTGTGTGGGGATCGTCCCCACTTGAGTGTCGACTTAGGACCAGGCACGCGGCTCTTTGAGCGGTCTTTCATTTTTTATCTTTTACGTGCTTGCTCGTAGGTAGGACACACTTTAAATTTAGACGCACATAATCTCGCATCACTTAGCTAAAATTAATGAAAATCAATCACCGCTAATAGATGCATGATTAGGTGCGGCTTTTTCAACTTGCATACATGTTGAATTTGGTTTTCAAAACGGCCCTAGTTTTTCACGGATTTATCGTCAAATCACTGCATGATTTATCGCTTAGCTTAGATCGCGGTTTTTATCGAATACATATTTTTCTTGGCTTTCTTTTCCTAGCTTGATCACCTAGGATTAATGGAAAATGGGAATGAACGGTAGACGATGATTGCTTGATTTTGAGATAACCATAATTCAGTGATAACCTAAAATAAAATTGGGACTGTTAATTGCAAGTCAACCTAAAATGGAGTAAAACTTCGGTTTTGGGAGAGCAATACCCTCGCTTACGCAATGATTTTCACTTCACATCTTTTCTTCGCGTAAAAATTTAATGTTTTATCACCAATAAAACCGACAAGATAATAAACCAACCTCGATTGGTTTCATGTGTGAGTTGGTGAAACTAAGGGTTTTTCTTCCTTGAATTGAGCCATGTTTGCTACGATACACACCCCAAAACCTTAGTCAATCCATTCATCTCCGCAGATTCAAACCGCTCACTTGTAGATTCATTCCTCTTCTTCGTTCACCTTGGGTCCCTCCCAACATCAATTTCTATCTTTGTACTTAGGCTAATCTCAGCCTAAGTATAGGAGGGACCCGAGTCCCCGTGATTTTTCTCTACTCATCTTTCCTTGCCTTTATACTTAGGTTATTTCTAACCTAAGTATAGGGGGAGCCCCTCTTAGCTCCCATATATTCCTATATACTTAAATGCACCTATGTACTTGTAACATCTAGTGCTATGAGGACATAACAAAGTTTAAGTATAGGGGGGTATACTGTATATACCGTATATTTACTTTAGCTATAACCTGAAAATTTTGAAAAATTTAAAACTTTTTGGCTAAGGTAAAACTCTTTGGACTAAGAGAACTCAAATGATTTCACGGCTTTTCGATATTATGTTACGCTATTTTTTATAAAAAAATTTCGAAAATGATTTTTCTTTGTTTTGAAATAAATCTTTTGAAAATGTTTTGAAAACTTTTTAGTTGCGTGACATGGTTTTGAAAGTCTTTTCAAGGAAAGTTGAGTTTAACTTGTATTTTAACCTTTTTATTAAAATCTATAAAAAATGGGAAAAACCGCAAAACCCTTTAGGAGCCGTTAGTGACTACTAAGCCCAATTAAGTCCGCATTCAGTGAGGGTTCGCCCTCAGCAGATTGGATGGTTTAGATGACATCGCGTAAGGCCCCGTCCTCAAGCAACGGGCTTCGGCCAGTACTTACATCCATACTGGCTGAATTGCATATGCTCAATTGAGTTTAGGGAGTTCTAATATCTCTTGAAGTTCAAAAAAAGTGTCTTGTTTTTGAATGAAGAAGTTGGATTAATCACTCTACACTTACACTTTCACCAAGGATCTGAAATGATCAAGGAGACTTAGCTTTTTGAGGTCTTTGAGATTTTAGGTTAACCAGCCTTAGCCATCAGGGTCATAGACTTAATTGTCCACATTCCCCTAGGTTTCTAGATTTGCATGCTATATTCCATGCTTAGTCTCAGATAAAAAGAATATGATCAGCACATCACATGCACGACTGTGGTTTTGATAAGATAAGTCGATTTTTCACTCGAGGAATTGGGATGAGGAAGTCAAGTTTGGATTTGATCTAATGATGCTCGAGGATGGGATAAAATCTTTGGAGGCTTCATGAAACCTGAGTGTCAACAATATTAGCCAGTATGAGAGCTTGGTTCTTATACTAATCTCTTGACATTGACCTAAGTGCCAGGGTGTGAAATAAATAAAAAAGTGTTGATCAGTGTGCGCCAACTCTTGGTAAAAGCAGTGGAGCTAGCCACAAATTATACAAGTCAATGAAATTCAAAGAAAAGCTCTCATTCCACAAAGTCAAATATCAAAGAGCTTCCACCAAAGGCGAGCGCTCCCAAACTTTTCAAAGTGTACCACCGCTATTAGGACCAGGAGTCGGGCTTGCACCAAAAAAGGGCTCTGCATCGTAAATGCTACAAGTCTGGGTGTAGAAGGTACGATAGGTACTCAAAAGAGACACACCCCGGTGTACTCCCAGGAAAACAAGTGCAGACGGCTCCAGCTTCTCTAGACGGACGCACTGATCAACACCAAAAAAAATGTGTTGCGTAAAAGGCACTAGAGAGAATCCTTGTTCCAATGAGAGGGAGAGAAGAAATGACACAAACCCATATCCTCCATTACTGGCCTGCCATCTACATTTTCTAAGTCTGGCAACTAAAGAGACGGTGGACTGAATGCAAGATTGGATTTATTCCCTAGTGTTGAGGATTGGGTCCTTAGGAGCTTTTCTCGGACCAAGACTTCGGGTGATGAATTGATTTTACTCTCAGAATCGCAGTCAACACTAAAATGTCATATCCTTTAAATTATATGTACATCAGAGAGAGTCTGGAGAAGTAGAGGAATTGGATGCCTCTTGATTAAGGCTGGGTTGAATTCGAGAATTTTGGACCTCTGAAGTTGAGTCAACTTGATCGGATTGGATCCTGTACTCACATGCACAAGGGGGTTAATCCAACTTAGTCATTCTTTTTGATGCTCGAGGACGAGCATAGTTTAAGTATAGGGGGTGATGAAACCCGATTTCATCATCATAATTTCTCATTGTTAACCCCCTTGCTTAAGCTGAGTGTCAATAAAATCCAGTTACTATCTTGTAATTAACAGAGTCTTAAATAAATTAAAAATCACAAAAAAATGGCAAAATAAAAATTCGTGGTATTTTTAGACTTAAAAATACCATTAAAAATTATTCGGGCCTTTGTTTGATTTCATCTCCAGTTTTGGTCAACATGAAACTTGTAGATCTCATCAAGATCTACAACTTTCATGTTTTGAGTTTTCTCAAATTCGGCCTCTATAATCCCCAAAAATCAAAAATACCCTCGAATAAATCTGATTGGGCCATGTGGCCCGTTCTGGGTGCGCCACGTGGCCCCGCCATCCTTGTCTTTTCCCGCCTGCATTCTGGGCCGTTGGATTTCATCTTGAATCCAACGGCCAATCTGCCTCCACGCAGGCCTGGGTCCCTAAACCGTCTGATCATCCTCGCCCTTAATCTCCACCGCTCATTGCCGCCGCTCTTCCCTCACGCCACGTGGCGGTGTGTACACCGCTGGATCGCACCTCTGATCTTCCATCTCCACCGCTTCTTCCTATCGTGCGTGTCAGCCCTCTGATCAAAGTCTGGAGCGCATCCACACCGTACGCTAATGCGTGTCCCTCAGCTTGGCACGTGGCGTACTCCGCAGCCCTTCGTTCACATCGCCCAGATCCCATCAGAACCGCTCCCTCGCGCCATGCTCCTTTCCGTTGGATCTCCAGATCCAACGGTCAGATGACCGTCGTCAACCTCCCGACTCCCAACTCTCACACGTTCTCCATCTCGCTCCCCACTCGCCCCCTTTCTTTTTCCTCCTCCACTCCAGCCATCATCTCAACTCGTTAACCGCCGCACCATGTTCCCCCATCTTCCGTCGTCTTCGCCAGCGACTAAGTAACCCACTACATCCTCTCGGTCACTCCATATCACCCTCTAAACTCACGCTTCCCACCTTCCTAACCACTGAACTCTTCCTTCAAATGCACTGCCACCTCCCACTTTTGCCCTCGTCCACCTGTATGCGGGGCACGGCCCAGCCCTCCTCCTCCTCCCTGTGACAGGGGGAGGAGAGAGGATAGAGCGACGACGACCGGAGCCCCCGGTGAAGACCCTCCGCCATCCAAGGTGGAGCTGCGGTGCTCCTTGCCTGCTTGAGCTGCTCCGAGTTGCTGCCGGAGTCCAGCGAAGACCCGAGGATCCTATGGAACCCCAAGCCCAAGCTCCCACTCCATCTCCGACCAGGTAAACCTCCTTCTTCCTTTCTTGTATTTTTCTTGAATTTTGCTTAATTTTGTAGGTCTCTCCGGCCATCTTCACCTGCCATTAACCCCCTTTAGAGCTTCGCCAACACCTCCCCTTCTCCGCGACACTCTCCGATCACCCTTCCGTTTCTCCGCGACCTCTTTCACCTTCCGATCCACCTCCTCTGCCATTCACGGCGGAGGAGCTCCGAGCTCCCGCTTCCTTTGCCCACCTGAGCTCTCACTTCATCCACGTACGCACCCCACCTTGTTTCGGATTGGTTTATACCCATGTGGGTGCTCAACTCTGCAATGATCAGAATCTTTACCGGAAGGATTTCGAGCGGCTCTGCCTCCGACAGACACGCAGTCACCTCCATGACGCTTGGAAGAATCCCTTGAAGCTCCAGCTACATCGCAAACCCTTCACGGAGTCCTGGGGATCTGCATGTTTATTTTTAATGCATTGTTGTGTTGTCTTCTCGTATGATTTGACCTATGTGCTTTTAACTCAACACTTAGTTAAATAAATAGAAATCCGATTAATACGAGAGAGGCTCGTGTCCCTGAGTTCGACCTTGGTATCTTACCAAGTATAATAAAATCATGACCATCGCATTTTGATCGATTATATACATATTTAAATGAGGTGGTTTTTGATGAGCCCATTTTGGCCCGACTGCTACGACAATTACGAGTGCTAATTTCTCTCTCTTAAAGGGATGATTTTGCGGATCATCAGTTAGGTGCGCTATCAAGCACCAGGAGACGAAGTTACAGGCCGTCGGAGATACCTGGATCACCTTGCCTTCTCAGACCTCGCAAGGGCGCTCCAGTGGTCCTCTGACCGATCCAAGACCTCCAGCAAGTAGAGGACCCTTCCAGGAAGCTTTTGGGACACCTTGGAGCAGCAAAGGCCGTCGGAGCAGCGAGTTCTCACCGGAGGAAGCTCGCCCATGCGAGCGTTCTTCCCCGTTCTTCCAGATGTCCTCCTCGCCGTCGGATGAAGATCAAGGCCCCAGTTCGAGCTACAGCCGTCCGATGGAGCAGCGCTCATACCGTCAGATCACCTCAGGTGATCTAATCCTCACCGCCCATCGTCGAAGCGGCATCGACAGACGTGGAGGCGATGCGTGTCAAGTGGATGAAGATCAGGCGTTGGATCACGCGCCTTTGGGGGTAAATTTCAGATATATCCCCCGGCTTTTTGTATTTAGATATTAATGCCATAAATAAAATTTCACGTTGTAAATAAATTGTAATTTTTGCAGTAGGCCCCCTGTAGTTTTTGTAATTACCATTTGGTCCCTCCGCGCCTCACGTGCAGTCCCACGTGAGGCACGTGAAAATTGCACTACACCCCTGGCGGTTTTTGTAAATTGTGAATTAGTTCAAAAAAATAAAAATAAATGTTTATTTCTGTAGTAATTTTTGCACGGATGCCCCTGATAGTTATTTTATTTGCAAAAATGCCCCTGCCAAGCTGTGTATATTTTGTGTCTTTCTTCTATTTATTAAAAATGCCTATGTAGCTCCTAAAAATTCAGAAAAATTAGGATAGATGCTTCATGTAATGTTCTTTCACGCCCATATTTTATTTTACATTTTTTGCATTTTTTCCTAATTATTAAAATGAAAAAGGAGCCCTTTTTGTACTGTTTAAACTAGAAAATACAAAACAATTATAAAATGCTTTTGAAAAAATACAAAAAAATTATATATAGTATATTTATATATATATTGAGTCCAGAAATTGAAAAACCCTAAAAACAAGAAAAAGAAAAATAAAAAAATCAGAAAGCTCCAAAATCCAACAAAAAAAAAAAGAAAAACCCTTAAAAAATCCCAAAAATATATTTTTCATTTTTATAATTATCTATATATTATTATTAATGTATTAAAATTAATTTGGGTAATTTTGGGAATTATGTTATACTTTTCAAACCCAAATTATGTGCGGCCTAGTTAATTGGTCCATATTGCGGACATTTTTGGAATTAAAAAAATAATACAAAAAAAATTAGAAAGATTCCATAAAAAAATAAAAAAATATACAAAAATATATAAAAAATATTATATATATTGAGTATTTATATAAATGTTTCACCTTATACTACTTCTCTCTCTTCTTATATATATATCTATTTACATATATATATATGTATACATATCTATATTATATAATTAAAAATATAAAAAAATATAAAATATAAAAAAATATAAAATATAAAAAAATGATAAAAAATTATAATATATATATATATATAAAATCAAAAACCCACAAAAACAATAAGAATTGGACATGATCATTGAATTGAATAATTTTACAACCAAGTTCACTACATCACCATTCACCTCCCAGTGTTCGACCTCTACTTGTGCTTACACCTATACACACTTGCATGTAGAGTTATAATAAATTTTAACTCCACATTTTTGGATATTCATTGCATACATTTATTGTGGGTTAATTGTTGATTGATCTGGGTATTTTGGAGCGGTCGACTCAACGACTGGATCTCTCGCCTTGTGAGACCTCTAGACCCTCTGAAAAACTCAGTCATCAGTCACAACATGGTTACATTAAGAAGATCTTGGAATGTTTCCATATTAAGAATTCCAAGAAAGGCTTCCTTCCCTTTAGACATGGTATCCACCTATCTAAAGGGATGTCTATTCAAAGTGTTGAGGATAAGAAAGCCACGGTTGGATGCCCTTACGCATCAACTTTGGGAATCCTAATGTACACCATGATGTGCACAAAGACAGACGTCTGCCATGCAATGGGAAGTGGTAAGCCATTACCAATCCTGTTATGGAAAGCAACATTGGAGTGCAGTGAAGAATATCTCTAAGTATCTAAGACAGACGTAAGATTACATCTTGGTCTATGAAGATGGGGATTTCCATGTCTTAGGATACACAGATTCAAACTTCCAATATAATATTAATGATCGAAAGTCAACATCAGGGTTTGTGTTCCTGTTGAACGGTGGTGTTGTGAGCTAGAGAAGCAAGAAGCAAGACACTACAATCAATTCAACAACATAAGATGAATATATTTTTGCATCAGATGCTACAAAGGAGGTGGTGTGGTTGCGTACGTTCAACCTAGAGCTTGGCCTAGTTTCCTTCGATACTCCCATCCCTCTACTTTGTGATAATGTGGGAGCCCTAGCTAAAGTGAAGAAACCCAGATGGCATCAAAAGAGTAAGCATGTGAAAGGAAATACCACATCATTTGGTATATTCAAAAGCATGGTGATATCGTCATCAGCAAGGTGGCCTTTGCTGATAACATTGCTGATCCAAACCTTTAGCACAAAAGATTTTCGACCAGCATGTTATGAGCATGGGTTTTAATATTGTACCTGAATGGTTATGAGGGCTAGTGGGAGTTTGTTAGTGATGAATCCCTGATTCTCACTCTTTATTCTTTTATTTTAGATATTTATCTTTGCATAGCATCATGTAAATAGGTGTAAATACAATAAGTTAGCATTCAACATGCATATGTTTACTTTGTATAATTAGCATGTATTTGTGTAAAAATAAAAGAATAAAGAAGAAGAAAAAGGAAGGAGGTATTTAGAATAGATACAGAGTGACCCGAACCTCAAGAGAAGGTCAAGCCTTGGCCTGATCGCCAAACAAAATAAGTATAGAGATAGGGCTGATGAATACTCATTCATCACTCTTTATTCTTTTATTTTAGCTAAATATCTTGTCAAAGCATCATGTATATAGCTGTAAATACAATAAATTAGCTATAAGCATGCATTGGTTAATATCTCTTAATTAGCATGTGTTTGTGCAAAAATAAAAGAACAAAGAATAAAAGAATAAAAAGAAGGAAATATTTAGAATAAATATTGAGTGACCTAAACCCAAGAGAGGTCCAGTATGGGCCTGATTGCCTAATAAAAGAAGTATAGAGAGATAGGGCCACTGTACCTTGTACAGATTTATCACCTATGTATCTATCCATATTTATATAATTTATTTCTATTAAAAATAAAAATAAAAAGATATTTCTATTTCCTTGCATATACTTCTAAAAATAAAACAAAAATTAGAAAAATAAAAATAAAAATAAAATAAAACACTCTCTCACCTTGTATATAATACATATAAATATGCATATTTCCCTATTTAATTTATACTTGTAAATAAATAATAAAAATAAAACAAAAATCTTTTTATACTCAAATTATTATGCTGTAAATAAATAAAATACAAAATTGGAGTATTTGTGTAAAAATAAGAAAATAAAAATAAATGTACAAAATACATAGGTATTTCATACCTGTATATAATATACTATATTGTGTATACCATAAATTATTTTTCATAAAAATAAAGAATCATAGAAAAATAGTTTGAAAAATAAAAAATATTTTTTATTTTGTAAAATTTTTAATTTAAAATCATTTTTTTAATTGAATATTCAATTATTTTTGTTTATCTTTTTTTTATTGGTCCACGGAGGAATGTTGACTTGGGTCAACCCCCTCTTCCATGGCTTGACCCGACCTGAACATTCCATCGGACCCGATTCTTCCAATTATCTTGGTCGGATCATGCATCCTCCTGCTCCAATCTTCCACACGTGCCTTCCCCATGGAACCAGGATCCACGTGGATCCCTAGGGAAGCTCGGACCTCTCTCAGATTGCGTGCCCTAGCCCGATTGCTCTGTCCACCTGTGATGTCCTATAAAAGCTTCCATCGCCTCCCCAGCTCACCAGCTCGTGCCACACCCTTCTCTGATATCCTAGACATCTTCCCCTTGGTGACAGCAACTGGAGGCCACCTTTGGTCATCGGAGAGGAGCTGTGAAGCCGGCGCTCAAGTCTAGTGGCCGGAGCACCGCCGCGACGAGCCTCCTCTGCCAGCCACAACGAAGTCCAGGCAAAGACCCTGCCGTCTGCCTCCTATGGAGCTCAGGATTCTCTTAGGACCCTCAGGTAACAATTCCGTAGTCCTTAGATCCCTTATTTGATTCAATCCTTCGTTTGTCTTCCGCCGCACCTCCGCCAGCTCTGACCAGCCGGTCGGAGCCTCGACCCGTTCATCCACCCATTTTGATCAGCGTATCCGCTTACCCTCCATCGTCCCTCTCCATCTGATCACCCGAATCTTGCTCGGATTGCCAGGATTAGGCCACCGGTCTCGTCTACCGCCTTCGCCGGAGACCCCCCTTCCATTCACCCCCACTTCTCTTTATCTTAGGTCCAATAACTTCGACCGGATCCTTTCTCCGAGTCCTAACTTCCTCTTGCAGGACTTAGCGTGCGTGGATACTAAAGGATATGGTTAGATCCTCAAGCGCATCACGGAAGCGTGAGCGTTGTATCGAATACGACGAGGAGCGACTAGTCGCACTAGTTGCTCGATGCAGCGGAATTTAAAAAAATTTCTTACGACGAAACCACATGATCCAAGAACACTTCCCGGATCGTTTCGTCTAAACCACAAACAAGTAATAGGATTACCTCTTGAAGCGTGGTTGCGATCGAGTCTCTAAACGAAGAGACCTCCTGTCTCAAGTCCAATCCGACGGAGGAGACGCTTGCGAGCGCAGGGATGAACCGCGTGCTTCTCGCAATCCATGTTGATGATCCAAGCGGCGGATCCCCTGATCTCGACAGACGAGATCTGACGTCTTCTTCACGAGCGAGGCACACCGAAGTAGACGGAGATCCACGAGCAGAAGAACGGGCAGCATAACGACGATGCCGCGACGATGGAGAACCTCTCTTAGGTCATCCATGGTGGACGGCCACATGAGAGGGAGAGAGAGGGATGTCGAGTAGAGAGAAGAGAGAGAGATGCTTCTCAAGCATTGTGTGTAAAATAGAGAGCATGGTATGCCTCTCTATTTATAGGGTTTTGGGATCCATGGATCTCAATCCATGTGACATATAAAATCAATGGATGAGATTGATTTATGTCAATCCAATGGTCAAGATTATTGTTGGTAAAAACCAACTACTTGTGATTTAATTTTGATAAAATATATTTGATAAATCAAATAAATATTAATACCAAATTAAATCAATCAAATAAGAAGAGAAAATACAAAGGAGATCAACCTTCCCCTTTAGAGGGCAATCTCATGGATTCCCATGAGATTGCACATCTCCTTGATTTTCTCTCTACTTATTTTCCAACAACTATTTGTTGGATATTTTTATTCACCAAAATAATTCTCAATTAAATTTGGGAATATTGCAATCTTGACATTGGAATATTGCGAATCATATTCACAACCCAAAACAAAATGTAATTTACATTTTTAATTAATTAGACAATGTGTATCCAATACATATTAATAACTAATCTACTAATATAAATTATATTTAACTCTCTCTAATACATTATAAATCACATTTATAATATATTATGAATAATTGGATATTACTATCCGCATTATTCTTATCCATAATAATTAAATCACATTTAATTATATGGGATAACTTATTCTCATGTGCTCAAATAATATGAATCACATTCATATTATTTACATCTTTGATAATCAAATTATATTTAATTATCTAAGATAACTCTCCTTATAATATGAATCAAATTCATATTATTCATGATAATTAAATCACATTTAATTATCCATTTTCTCAATGCTCAGATACATATATCAACAATAGAATTATCCATGAACTCTTTCAAGGATAATGCGCTTTCTCCGCGAATACTTGGAGATAAGGACAGGGCGATTGTATTGTTTCATGTATAGTGGCATGGATATTGAGATCATATCTCAAATCCATATCGCGGGCCTCCCATAGATGCTTGATTAAATCAAGACCACAAATCTAATCTTCTCATTGCATCTGAATCACATTCAGATCAATGTCCAACATGTGGACTAAGATCAGATTACTTCTCTACTGAGAGGAGTCACTAAAATCCTGACCCGTTTCATCATTCCCTAGGAATGGAAGCGTCATGGTTATACAATCGTTTATGATCACATCACCCTCAGGTATTCCCAATACCTGTACATCCTGCATACTGGAAGACTCAGAATAAACCCGAAGTATTAGATCACCTTTATACTGTCTACTTCAGGGTTTTATCAGTAAGTTTCTCATTCGATCATTGGGAGTCAGTATCGATCATATACTTTCCAAAAGCATATATCATACCTAGGTCTTGATCATATACTTTCCAAAAGTATATATCAAACCTACAAATTCAGTCAAGCTTCCAAAGCGAGACGACCGTGCGCATGGAATTTGATTCTTCCCAATATCTCATGAGTGAGCTCATGTCTTCCGGTTCAGTAACTGAACCTATATGATCCCTTTGAGAGACCGTATTACTCATATGCCCTTATATGCACACCAGCGCACCGGTGTATAGACCTTGATTAGGTCATCAACCTATTGGTCTGCCAAATATACATACTCAGACATATAGTAACACATCTGTCTCCGGTTAGAGGATGCGTGCCTATATCATGACAGCATACGATATAGGACTTTGGTTATCTCGATCTCGTTAAGTCAACTCTTTGACCTAACTAATCTGACACCTCCGAATCTCTATTCCTATACAGAGGACATGCATCAAGAGGTTGGTCAGATATCAGCCTAACTGAGAAAGGATTGCCATCCCCTACTCAGGCTGGAGATCATTTCTTAATAATCATTTGACGGTGCTTGATGAGTCCTCAATCTAACTCATTAGATATTCATCCAAGCACCAGCCTCTATGATTCAATAATTGAATCAACATCTGTATGATCATCAAGATGGCCATGGTACATAACCCTAATTGTACTAAGGGACCTACTATGCAAATTATTTATTCTTCATTTCAGATCAGGGAATGATATTCGCAATAATATTTATTGCATAATGGCTCGCCGTGGGATCGCATGTCCAACAATCTCCGACTAGCCCAAAGAGCCATTAATGGGCTAATCATTTAAACCCACACTCATGTGACAATCATAGGCTATTTAGAAAATAGCTAGGTAAGTTGATCAGTCACTCTGTTCCCAAGAGACTATGCCAAGTCCTTTTACGACACTTGCATATCCCCTAGTAACAGTGTTCGCATCCAATGCGAATGTTGCATCTCATGCAACCGATACTCAATTTTGTTGGTTATAGTGTCCTTTACACTGCATCTTATTAATTATCATAACCAGTATTCCCATAATCCTTATTTAGAATACCTTCATTCCTGGAGATCTCTATCTCCTAAGGTATCTACAGTTAAGACCCTTATAGATCACTATGTACAAGTTCTTAAACTTTTGAAGATAAGACTTTGAGATCACTATCTGTAAGTTTCATCATCTTTGAAGATATTGTTATTACTGCAATCAAGTGTTTTATCTCCATAGTAGGATTAGTAACAGTTTACTACTCCTACTGCATGGTAGACATCTGGTTCTTGTACACATCTAGCATACATTCAGCTTCTCATAACTGATGCACAAGTGCAAGCAGTTCTAGCATTCACTTCCTCAACTCTTTGAGGTGCTATCCCTTTAGACAGGTCACTACCACATCTTAAGGGAAGGAAGACTCTCTTGGAATTTTCCAGAAAATGGAATAAGTCCAAGGTGTACTATTAATGCGACGGTCCCAATACCCTCTTTTCTTTGCTTCTGAACGACTTCAGAACTAAGATCTAAGAGGTATCCTTGAGATCATATCTCGAGGTATGGGATAACTAGATTATAAAATGCTTATTATTATCATCCTTAGATCATTCCAAAAGATTAGGATAATATCTACATTTAGCATAATGAACACAATTGCACTCCCACTAAGCTTCACATGGTTCATCAAGATTTTATTTGAAATCATAACATTTATAATTTCATCAAATCTTTTGTTCCAATTACAAGAAACTTATTGGAGTCCAAAGATGGATTCTTCAGCTAGCACACCTTGCTTTCCTCAACCATGAAGCTTTGGGGCTACTTCATATGAATATCCTCAGAGAGGTATTCATAGAGGAATGCAATCTTGACTCACATCATGAAGGTGTCATAGACATTGTGTAGCTATAGTTAGCAATATTCTGATGGGTTAAAGCAAGATCACTGGAGAGCAAGTCTTATCGCAAGCGATGCCTTCTCTTCGGTGTGTAGCTCATGGCTACGAACCGTGCTTCTCATCAGGTTCCCTCTTTCTCTTAAAGATCCATTTACACCTTAATGGGTCTGACCCATATAAGTGGATCCTCGAGGGTCCACATACAACACTTGTATATGAAGTCTACATTAGACTTTTATTGCTAACATCCATCTTTCCATGTCATGATCCTTAGGAGCTTCATCACATGAAGTTCGATCATTTTCAGACTCAACTGACACATGGAATCCATCCTCAAACTTATTTCAAGAGGTATTAATGTTTCATCTTTAATTGTCTATTTAGTTTCCGATTTCAGGAGCCTCATTATCTTCTCAAGATTAAATGAGTTCCTTTTCTTCATTTTCATCTTGATTCTCAAGAGAGTCATCCTATAAGAATCATATTCTCAAAGATGAGATCTTTTAAGAATCCTAAGTTCATAAAGTAGGTATACAATACCATCCTTTATTTTCCTAATGAAGTAACACTCTCTAGTGCTAGATTCCAGCTTATATGCATGGAACCTTATTAAGTATATAATGTAGTCTCTACTACATATATACCTTGGAAACTTAAGAGATAATTATGCTAGGATTAATCATTGATTAAATCATGTCACACATGATCAATTGTATCTCCCTACAACTCCATTGAGTTAAGGTTCATTAGGAGGACTGAGATAGGAATGATATTCATATCTCCATAAGGTATTTCTTGAATTCATCTAATAGGTACATGCTACCTTGGTTAGATCAAATTCATTTCATCTTCCTTCAAACTTTGGTTCTAAACCAAAATTGCGAAATCTTTGAACATTTCAAAGGTTTCTAAGTGAAGAGAAGAAATCTCATATCACAAATAATCACTAATAGATATCATATCCATAATGTTTATTCTGATATTGATGATTCACATACATCAATATTTATGAGATCTTGAATACCTTAACATCTTACACCTTTCCCAAAGAAGTGTGTATTGGACATTTTTACTTTGAATACAATATTCACAAGTATGTGAGATTTGAATCTTTAGATAATCTAAAGTTTCATGTCTTACCAGTCCATTGATTTCATCAACAGACAAATGTCCAAAACTTGATGCCAGATCATTGTCAAATGATCTTTATCCTCCTATTGATCTTTAAAGGTTTAATTTTCAGTATTAAAAATCTTAATGAACCATTCAATAATTTTCTAATTTAATAGAGTCCACTAGATTTTAGATTACTATCTGAAATATCTTCATCATAACTCTTTATGATAGATTTATTACAGAATTCATGTTTATATCCAACAATTAGAAATAAACAATGAGTGTATTCTAATATCCAGGTCATAGAGACATTCTCTAAGACTAAGGGCTCCCACTGAAAATATGAAGTCTATTGATCTCATGGAAATTGTTGCAACACTTGCATCACTTTCAACATGGATGACCAATAAACTTTAAGATCAAATTTCTAATACATATGCAACCAATTGCAAGTGTCATTAGAAAATTGAGATACAATTATTAGACTTTATCTTATCAAATAAGTAAGTCAATATCAATGATTATATGTAGATTAATCTGATGCACCATCTGATTCCTTCTCTAAGGATTATAGATAGATTTGATAGTCATACTATCAACACATCAACTTATTGCAGTATTGGCATTCATTCAACTCTTTGAATGTCATATAGAAGTTACAGAAATACAGTCAACCTTTTGACTATATTTCTTACTTGGGTCCAACCCATGCTTCCACTGCGCTCCCTTTATCAATAAGCAACCATTACTCAAGACTAAGGATCTCTTATGTTAAATTCAAAAGAATTTAGTGTAAGAGTATTTCAACATTTATACATGCTTCACCCAATTCATACAATATGAATATTATGAAGCTTCATGAATGACTAGAGTATAGACAGTAGAATGATGACACTCATCATCTACATCCATCTAAACTCTTAAAACATAGGTTCAGGTAGGTATTCAAATAATTTGAATACATCATCTCTTATAGAGCTACCATTCTACATGATGCAGAGAACCATGTCATTCATGATTAAATGTCAAGAGCACATATGTATGCCAGAAAATCTTTATTGATTTTATAAGGATTATTTGATAATTACGATCATCATCGACATGTCACTTCCAAAGTACATTCAATGAGATCAAGACTTATAGAGACATACAAACCCTAGGGTTTTAGTCCTATTGTCTTCTTTAATTATCACTTCTCATTATTATGAGGAAACTTGCACATTGCAACCACATACATTATGTGTTCAATTGCAAGTACAATATCTGGATCAAGGGTCCAATCCATGATATTCTACTGGTTATTATTGAGTATAACATTGAGTGGGTTTAAGGAAGGATTATCTGAAATAAGAAATTAGCATAAGGGTATATATTTATATATATATACATGTTTTACTTTGATTTAGGAATTTTTATATCAAAGTTGTCTTGCCATGTCAACAATGAAAGTTCATCCCCTTAATCACTTTCAATGTAAGAGATATACTTACCATTATATCTCAAGCAAGATCTGGGATCTCCTTCCTTATCTTTGTTGCATTCCAATAATATGAGAACCTACAACTCGGATAAAAAGAAGCGGGAACACATTCCGCCTTACAAGTCCAACTTGCATCTCCCAATTCGGTCTTTAACACCCAGGCCCACCACCCCTAAGGTGTTGTTGACCCGTCATTAATTGAACCAACCGTCAACAGGAATAGAACTCGCTATGCGCAATCCAATATCACCCCAATAATATGAGGAACCGATATTGGGGTCACTACGCATACGGCCTTACTCTTTCGAGAAGCAAAGAGTCCGATCCAGATGCGCTTGTATATAGGAGCTGTCACTACGTACAGGCGTCTCCTATATACAATCCCTGGCGATGGAAACCCTTCGCCTTGACGG
The DNA here is from genome assembly GCA_037367405.1 of Ottelia alismoides. Lineage (NCBI taxonomy): Eukaryota > Viridiplantae > Streptophyta > Magnoliopsida > Alismatales > Hydrocharitaceae > Ottelia > Ottelia alismoides. The sequence goes on from JAZKJV010005974.1 coordinate 490,407, forward strand.
GAGACCATGGATGTCACTAATGTGATCATCCATCTCTTATTCAAATTTAATTAATTACTATGAATCACATTCATATAATCAATTCTTCCAAGGGAATTATCAACTCTAATCATATTAGAGTATTCTAATTGGACATAATCAATTCAATCATATTAAATTAATTATCAATCCAATTCAATCAATCAAACTTGATTGTCTTACTTGAATATATATGGTATTATTCTCAAAGTACGTATTAATTCATATTTTAATAATTAGAAAAATACATCTTAATCCCTCAGAAATTATCCCGGCCCTACCCGCTGTCATGGCCAGTACCGGCGGGAGTGGGACGGACCGCATACGTTGCAACCCGCTACCCCAGCGATCCCCGACTAGACACCATATCCGCCTCGGGAAAGGATAATGCCAAATTGATTAATTTGTACTTGAGATGATCATCGGTTCTTCAACCGAAATTATACCATATAGTAATCAAAACAATTTTGATTGTAAGGAAATTTACTAGACAAATTCCCAATCCTATTCAAGCAATGAGTTTGATGATTGTGTTTCCAATTATGATCTAGATCACATCTAATCAATTAATTGATTGAGGCCAAATCAATTAAGGAAATAATCATATTCTAATATTTCTCAAATATTTTCCATAGTTATTTCATGAAATTAACAATTAATTTCACTAATTGACAATCACATGGTTCTTGATTAGGAAAGTAATTTCAGCAGAGACCCCTACTTACTAAAATTAGCATATCTCAATCAATTTAAATCCAAATTAAGCAAAGTAAGTTTCCATAGTTTGCTAACTTGATTTACAACAGAACCTATATGATTTGCACGCATTTCGAGGCGTCTCTAAACAGTAATTAACTCCTTAATTACGTTAAGATTCGCAGTTCCCGTAACAGTGAATACATGTTCATTAAAACAACCATATCTAGAGCAAACGAAATCTGATTTACGCAAACTCAAATCCTATGGTTTCCTTATTTAATGGGGAACAAAATCCAAGTATTAAATTCGTGCTTAAATAATTTAAACAGTGCCGAATTTATTTACTAAACAGATCTGCGAAATCAAATGCGAAGAAAACTTTCACGACCTTAACGAACCCAAGTCGTCCTCGGTTAGCAAATCATATTCGAATCCATCGACCTAAGGCTCTGATACCACTTGAAGGATATGGTTAGATCCTCAAGCGCATCACGGAAGCGTGAGCGTCGTATCGAATACGACGAGGAGTGACTAGTCGTACTAGTTGCTCGATGCAGCGGAATTTAAAAAATTTTCTTACGACGAAACCACATGATCCAAGAACACTTCCCGGATCGTTTCGTCTAAACCAAAAACAAGTAATAGGATTACCTCTTGAAGCGTGGTTGCGATCGAGTCTCTAAACGAAGGGACCTCCTGTCTCAAGTCCGATGCGACAGAGGAGACGCTTGCGAGCGCGGGGATGAACCGCGTGCTTCTCGCAATCCATGTTGATGATCCAAGCGACGGATCTCCTGATCTCGACACACGAGATCCAACGTCTTCTTCACGAGCGAGGCACACCGAAGGAGACGGAGATCCACGAGCAGAAGAACGGGCAGCATAACGACGATGCCGCGGCGATGGAGAACCTCTCTTAGGTCATCCATGGTGGACGACCACATGAGAGGGAGAGAGAGGGCTGTCGAGTAGAGAGAGAAGAGAGAGATGCTTCTCAAGAATTGTGTGTAAAATAGAGAGCATGGTATGCCTCTCTATTTATAGGGTTTTGGGATCCATGGATCTCAATCCATGTGACATATAAAATCAATGGATGAGATTGATTTATGTCAATCCAATGGTCAAGATTATTGTTGGTAAAACCAACAACTTGTGATTTAATTTTGATAAAATATATTTGATAAATCAAATAAATATTAATACTAAATTAAATCAATCAAATAAGGAGAGAAAATACAAAGGAGATCAACCTTCCCCTTTAGAGGGCAATCTCATGGATTCCCATGAGATTGCACATATCCTTGATTTTCTCTCTACTTATTTTCCAACAACTATTTGTTGGGATTTTTATTCACCAAAATAATTCTCAATTAAATTTGGGAATATTTCAATCTTGACATTGGAATATTGTGAATCATATTCACAACCCAAAACAAAATGTAATTTACATTTTTAATTAATTAGACAATGTGTATCCAATACACATTAATAATTAATCTACTAATATAAATTATATTTAACTCTCTCTAATACATTATAAATCACATTTATAATATATTATGAATGATTGGATATTACTATCCACATTATTCTTATCCATAATAATTAAATCACATTTAATTATATTGGATAACTTATTCTCATGTGCTCAAATAATATGAATCACATTCATATTATTTACATCTTTGATAATCAAATCACATTTAATTATCTAAGATAACTCTCCTTATAATATGAATCAAATTCATATTATTCATGATAATTAAATCACATTTAATTATCCATTTTCTCAATGCTCGGATACATATATCAACAATAGAATTATCCATGAACTCTTTCAAGGATAATGCGCTTTCTCCGCGAATACTTGGAGATAAGGACGGGGCGATTGTATTGTTCCACGTATAGCGACATGGATATTGAGATCATATCTCAAATCCAGATCGCGGGCCTCCCATAGATGCTTGATTAAATCAAGACCGCAAATCTAATCTTCTCATTGCATCTGAATCACATTCAGATCAATATCCAACATTTGAACTAAGATCAGATTACTTCTCTACTGAGAGGAGTCACTAAAATCCAGACCCGTTTCATCACTCCCTAGGAATGGAAGCATCATGGTTATACAATCGTTTATGATCACATCACCCTCAGGTATTCCCAATACCTGTACATCCTGCATACTGGAAGACTCAGAATAAACCCGAAGTATTAGATCACCTTTATACTGTCTACTTCAGGGTTTTATCAGTAAGTTTCTCATTCGATCATTGGGAGTCAGTATCGATCATATACTTTCCAAAAGCATATATCATACCTAGGTCTTGATCATATACTTTCCAAAAGTATATATCAAACCTACAAATTCAGTCAAGCTTCCAAAGCGAGACGACCATACGCATGGAATTTGATTCTTCCCAATATCTCATGAGTGAGCTCATGTCTTCCGGTTCAGTAACTGAACCTGTATGATCCCTTTGAGAGATCGTATTACTCATATGCCCTTATATGCACACCAGCGCGCCGGTGTATAGACCTTGATTAGGTCATCAACCTATTGGTCTGCCAAATATACATACTCAGACATATAGTAACACATCTGTCTCCGGTTAGAGGAAGCGTGCCTATATCATGACAGCATACGATATAGGACTTTGGTTATCTCGATCTCGTTAAGTCAACTCTTTGACCTAACTAATCTGACACCTCCGAATCTCTATTCCTATGCAGAGGACATGCATCAAGAGGTTGGTCATATATCAGCCTAACTGAGAAAGGATTGCCATCTCCTACTCTGGCTGGAGATCATTTCTTAATAATCATTTGACGGTGCTTGATGAGTCCTCAATCTAACTCATTAGATATTCATCCAAGCACCAGCCTCTATGATTCAATAATTGAATCAACAACTGTATGATCATCAATATGGCAATGGTACATAACCCTAATTGTACTAAGGGACCTACTATGCAAATTATTTATTCTTCATTTCAGATCAGGGAATGATATTCGCAATAATATTTATTGCATAATGGCTCGCCGTGGGCTCGCATGTCCAACATAGACTACCCAGATCACCTTCGATCTCCCTCGCCAGAGTTCTCCCAGGTCCCATCCATCGCCACGGAGATCCGACCGTCAGCGACTCCATCCGAGCCGACCATCCGACGCGGAAGAGCCTCACGATTCTTTTGGTGTCGACCGATCATTCATCGGAGCTTCGGATCCTTACCGGTGCTCCGTTGAAGCTCGCTCCTGTGGTGTTCTTCTATAGCCTCCCTCTGCCTCGGATTGACCCTCTCGTCCAGATGCCATCTTAGCCATCCACTCATAGCAACTATCAGGCCGTTAGATGTTAGATCTAACGACCCCCGTACTAGCCACATCTCTAACATCTAACAACCGTTAGATCTGATCTTTGGTGGGCCAGAGCTGCACGTCCACGCCCAACCAGTGGCTGCCACGCGTCCCATCCACGCACAGCTCATGTGCATGCATGGGTAATTTGCTCGTTATACTCCGCCTTTATTTTAGTTGGTCTTTTAGTCTGTAAAATAAAGTATACAGTAGACCTTTTTGCATTTTAGCACCTGTAGTTTTCTATATTTTCACTTTAGTCCTATTTGTGTGGACCTACGTTCTTCGTCACGTGTTTTCTGGGATATTTGCATTATTTACCTTGGACTTATATGTTGTTATGAATTGAAGTTTACTTTATGTATTTGCAAATATACCCCTGTGCATACTGATTTGAGACATGTACGGATATTAGTGGAAAAATTGCAGCCTGGGCCCTAGAGTTTTCACGTGTGTTATTTTTTAGCCCTAGGACATGTTTTCTTTGCAGTTTGGTCCCTATATGCCGTGTGTTTTATTTTTGATTTAATAAATAGAAAAAATTATCCAAAAATCACGAAATTGTGACACATGGCTCCTGCCATGTTGTAGGAATTTTGGGGAATTTTTAGTTCTATTTTGATTCCATTTAGCATTTTCTAAAATTCAAAAAACATAAAAATTGTCACTGTCTGTTTTAGAAAATCAACTAAAAATATTAAAATGTCTTTAAAAATTCTAGAAAAATTTCTTATTGTGTTTTTTTTGTGTTTAAGCTCCTATCTAATTTTCGCCTTGTTCCCATTTATAAAATCCATAAAAACTAAAAAAGAGAGAAAACCTTAGAAAAATCAATAAAAATTCATAACAAATATCAAAAAATTATGTTTTCTTCTTTTAAGTTAGATTTTTGTTTGTAGTTTCACATAAAATTGCTGCTCGAATTTTGTAGGCATTTTAAGTAATTTTAATCTGCCTTTAGATTCCAGCTTGATGTTGGTTTCTATTTTTGACTTTGTTTGATTTTTAAAAAATTAATTAAAAGTCAGAAAAAAGCCCCATAAAATCCACAAAACATTTGAGTATTTTAAAAATACAAAAATAATTTTATTTTGAATTTTTGAGTATTTTTTGGTGCTTTACTTAATTGTTTGATTGTTGATTTTTGAGTTTCTTTTATTGTTTTTCTTATTTTTAAAATTCGTAAAAAAATTGAAAAATGTAAAAACCACCATTTCTTGTCTTTTCTTGGATTCCCGACTACTTCGTAGCTTCTAAATTATGCGCTCCTTGTGTTCGACCCTAGTAGCTATATCAGGTAAAATAAATTAGCAAGACCGCTTGCTTTGTTAGATTGATTGATTTCTGTATTGGTGGTCTTATTTTCTTGTTGAGTCCGATCCGAGTGGTTGAGGTTGCAACGACCCTTGATACAATCTAACCCTAGTCGCTCAGGTCACTCATCAGAATGGCGCCATTACCGGGGAGCATGGCTTAGTAGTTGGTTTTTCCCTTTTTTGGCTTTATTTTTATTTTTCTTCTATTTGTTTTCTTTTATTGTATTTTCTTTTTATTTTATTTCCTTTATTTTTATTTTGCATTTATTTTCCTTTCCTTTTATTTTATTTTCCATTTTTATTTTTTATAACTGTGGTCTGACATATTTTCTGTTGTTCCTTTCTTGCGAGGGTCCGACGAGCGAGGGCGGCGATATTCGGAGAGCCGAGGCACCCACGTGACTTAGAGGCAGCTCGTTTCTGCATCGAGCTGCAGGAGAGCGTAGGAGAGGAGGAGCAGAATTTTGGAGTAGTGTAGTTTAACTTAGTTTATTTTCACTGCTATTATTGTTGTAATAGTTTAGGACAGACTTGGACTCAGACTTGGAGTGATCTCGGGGTCTGTTTCGCCGAGCACCGGTGTGCTCGGGGGACCTCACCGCGGATTTTTCGTCGATTTTGTGTTTCACCGCATTTTTCTTTTATTTTTGATTTCTCGAAGGTTTTGGCCCTTAGACTTAGGATTTTTTGCTTGCTTGTGACGTAATTACTTAAGGCCCAGCCCTAATTTCTTATCTGTTCTTAAATCACAAAGAAAAAGTTAACTCGGTCACCTGAGGGGTCATATGCTGCTAGAGGCCGTATACAATGCTGGCAGGATCCGTTGTGGTGGACACCAATCGGCATCAGAGACCGGACCCCGACCCCTTTTGTTGACCCGTTAGCTATTGTTCTTCGCGAGTAGAGATTATTTATCTAAGGCCGGTTTCTTCTTGCATCATATAGATAGGTTTATTTCAGTCTTTTATTTTATGCGCGGATCACTCTGCATGTAGAGAGCTGGAGTCAGGTACACATTTCTTACTCTACAAGCATCATAGTGTTTGACCACACATCGGCTTTTTCGACTTCTCCCCCTGTTTTTGGACTTAAAATAATCAGGAGAATCAAAAAATTCATTAGGCGTTTCTTGCTTTCAAAAATGCCTAAAAAAGAAAAAAACTATAAAATTGGGACTGCTAAGAGACACTTGACCCTAAAAGACACCTCATTTAAAAATCTGTCTTGGGAGAGTAATCCCCTCATTGTCTGGTTTGGATGAGCGAGAGAGTGATCTGTACACTAGGCTAGAGCCACATCTGACCTCTCCTCAGACTACTTATTTCGGGTTAGTCGTTCTCCAGTGAGGATCGTTTCGGTTTCCGGTAAAGCGGGCCGCGATATTCTTAATAGAGTGAGTCGATCGGGTAGCCGGTAAACGGTCTGCGGCTTGTAATGGATGGGAATGATCTAGCTTTGGGATCAGGACAGTCTCCTGGGAGTGTTGGATTCCAAACAACTCGCTTAATCTCTCTGAAAGACTGTTTGATCACCTAATAAAATTGACAAGATAAAAGACCGAACCTTTACGGTCATCAGCTCTGCGTGAGTAGGTGAATTAGGGGTTTGCTTGACCGATCTTGTGTGTTTTTCCAGATCTCATCTGCCTTTAATAGCCACATCAAGATGATGGGCTGGAGGTCCCTTAGGCAGCCTCTGGCTGCACCGCTTTCGAGCACTCCGGTCCGCTCATCTAGGTTGGTTCGTGAGAGCCGAGACCCGCTCTCCGAACCCGAGTTTGGCTCCACCCTGTTCCCCATCGACCGCCCTTCTACTAGTCCTGAGGTGCCCGAGAAGAAGCCACAACAGGCAGTTGATGATTTATCAGCACCTGGGTTTGGGTCTTTTGCCTTTGCAAAGACCATAGCCAGTAGTGAGTAGCGCACCGATGGACCCAGCGGGAACCAGACTTATGTACATGATCAGGGTGCCATCAACAACACCCTGTTAGTCTCCTTCGAGACCATGCAATGTCAGATCAGGGACCAAGGAGCTTTCATGGTGGACATGCGTCGAGAGATGGAGCAGATGAGAGCCGACAGAGAGCAGGGGCAGAGCCGGTGGAGGAGGAAACAACCATGAGGGAGAGCCTGAGGAGCCAGCACAGCCAGCAACACCCGCATGACCGATGAGAGAGTTGCACAACCCTGGTGCAACTTTGACCCACAGATGGATACAACTGCCAGCCATTTTGGGAGATTTCAAGCTCTCGCCTCAAACCATCCAGCTTCTACCCCGATTCCACATACTCGCCACCGAGGAGCCACACCTCCATCTCCAAGAATTTGAGATGATCTGCAGTACTATCCACGATCGACTCATGGACGAGGATACCATCAGGATGATGGCATTTCCGTTCTCCCTCGTAGATAGAGCAGCCAACTGGCTGAAGCACCTATGGAGATTCATCACATCATGGGAACAACTCCAGAACAAGTACTTGAATAAGAATTATCCACTCGACCGGACGAATGCAGCTCGAGCCTTGATAAACAACTTCGCCATGCTTCCCAACGAGCAGTTCCACGAGGCATGGGACAGGTTCAGAGAGCTCACAGACCGGTGTCCTCATCATGATATATCCAAGCCCAACCTTGTCCAGAGTTTCTTTTGCGGGCTTACACCGGAGTTGCAGGGGCTAGTTAACGCATCCTGTAGGGGCTCATATTTCGCCAAGGATGAGGATCAGGTCTGGGCCATTTACGAGGAGATGGGGGAGAACTACACGGTGATGTCCCAGACCCGACTATATGAACATGGGAAGCCCACACCACAGGTCGTGTCCTATTAGAGGATAGCACGGGTCGATGCCAATCCATCTACATCATCAGCAACCACATTACAGGCAGAGTCGACGACCGCTGATATGGGGATCATCAGCGAGAAGTTGGACCGCATCGAGCTTATTGAGAAGAAGCAGTGCCAGGGCATGACTTAGATAGATCAGATGGCACAAATGCTGAGTGACTTGAAGACCCAGATCATGTGTCTCCAGGAGGCAAAGATGGCTTCTCAGCCCCATCTTAGGTTACGGGCAGATCCCAAGAACAGCAGCTCGACCTAGCCCTCCGCCCACTACTAATAGGTGCATCACATACATGCGGAGTTGTTCCAGCCGTAGCAGCAACAGTATGTCCAGCTACCACCGTCTCCAGACAGTCAGATGGTGGTCTACCAGCCGGATCAGCCCTTGGCAGTTCTTCCCCCCACCCACGTATGAGCAGGAGCCGTTGATGGAAGTCAACGGGATTTGGTATGGCCGACCTCAGCTTGGGATACGACAAGATCATCCCGGATCCCGTTGGTTGATCGGAGGTACTTCTTCCCAGCCGCAGCCTCCAGTTCAGGGTGGCCAGTTCAGCCATCAGCAGCAACAGCCCCAGTTCCCATAGCTACATCCACCTTACCAGCAGCAGGGTCCTCGTCCCAATCAGCAGGGGCAGTCGTAGAGGCAGCAGAGCAACCTTAAAAGTTTCATCCCCGGTATCCCCATCATCCATCATAGCAGCAACCTCACTTTCAGAGAGGCCACCCGTTCGGTTCTCATGGGCCCGCCTATGAGAACCCAGCTTTAGTTGATCTAGCCTGCCTTATCTCAGATCAACATGCTACATTCATGCGGGAGATGGACGAGTTCCGTTAGGAGATGAGGGAGATAGTGAAGGGCAAGGCCACCATACACGCTCTGATCGAGCCAAACTCGAACAACCTGCAGAGGAAGTCTGAGCATGTAGAGTTTACAGAGGTTACCACTCCTAGTGATTCACTTGGTAATATTTCTATTTACACTTTTGATGCTGACTTTGTTACACTTAGGAGCGGTAGGATGCCAGCCGGTGGTGCCTCGTCTGTGCGAGGACCACATGCAGACTCAGGAGCGCCACACGAGGAGGAGAGCGGTGCTGATGCCGCTCATGATGATGTTGATAATGGTGGTGCTGACAGCACCAAGGATGTTGATCCAGTTGACAGTACTGAGGCCGCCACTTCACCAGGTGCAGGAGGTGGTGCTGATGCCACCAGAGATGATGCTGAGCCAGAATGCGGTGCAGAAGCCGCGAGTCCAAATGCCACGGGTGGTAGTGAGGCCGCCTATTCTATTCCTGTTGCATTTCCTTTTGCTTCTATATCTCAGGACTATTCTGGAAAATGTAATAAAGGAAACGGTTCTTCATTTGTGAGTCCATCTGTGATGCATGGAGATGTTTTTATGGATTCTACTTTACCACAACAACATGGAACCGATCCTAGCCCTCCATCTGAGGAGGGTCCATCCATCCCCTTCCTCAAG